>JANAVB010013400.1:17348091-17510850 GCA_029216955.1 Iris pallida
AGTCGAAGTGGAGGCGAGATAACAACCTCTGCAAGTTGTTTATCTTGAACTCTATAGAGGACTCTCTGGCGGAGTCATACAACAAGACGGTCATTGCAAAGGACGTCTGAGAATCTATAGAGAATCTCTATAAGGCAGATGAGAATAGAACAAGATCCACATGACCGAAAAGGTCTGGAGGATGCAGTTTGAGGACTAAAACTATGTTACCTCAAGTGAAGGAGTTCTTCAAGTTATGTCAGAAGCTGGCGGATAACGACATGCCCTTGGTCGATGCTTTCGTCGTCGGGGGAATTGTCACCAAGCTCCCACCTGGATGGATAGTTTCATCGCGGACATGTACCGCAAAAAGATGGAAGTGGGTCTGAAACGCCTCTTGTACTGGATACATGTTGAAGATAAGTTGAGGGCTCAACTCAAAGTGGACACCTTGTCCAAGCAGGTGGCCAAGGCTAACATGGTGTAAGAAGAAAACTCTAAAGAAAAGCAGAAGGCTCCCTACCATAAGAATTCACCATCTGAAGGTGAAGTCGACACAGTTCAAGTCCAAGTCCAAATAACCTGAGACTTGTTTCAACTGTGGCAAGAAAGGTCACTGGAGGAGGACTGCAAGGAAAAATCAAAACAAAAGAGCAAGGTAAGGCTAAATTTGTTGCTATAATTGTGCAGGTTGACTCAACTGGGGTTGACACGGACCGGTGGATAGACACTGGGGCATCGTATCATGTTTGCTCAAAGAAGGAGTGGTTCAGCACATACCAACCTATTTCTAGAAGTTATGGTGGCGAACCAGACACAAGCTGAAGTTCTTAGGATTGGGACGGTGGTACTGCAAATGACTTCGGAGAAGTCGCTGACGCTTCAGAAGGTGAAGCACGTACCTGCTATAGCCAAGAACCTGGTCTTAGGAAGTCTGCTCTACAACACAGGCTTGATAATGGACATTAACGCTGGTCAGGTCGTTATGTCATATAAAGAAACATACTTCGAAAAGACCTTTTGTACCGAAGGGATGTTCAAACTTCAACTTGTAACTCCAATGGAGATAATTAATGCAGTCTCTTCTTCTGGTTATCCTCTTGAGTTGTGGCATAATAGACTAGGACATGTTCATTGTAAAAGAATAAACAAGATGTCTAGTCTAGGACTTATCTCCAAATGTGGGAGTAAGGAGTTGGAGAAGTGTGAGGTCTGTGCGCAGACAAAGATCAATAGAAAACCGTTCAAGCGGATAAACTGAAGTACAAATCTTCTAGAGTTGGTGCACTCAGATATCTATGACTTCAAACAGTTCTTCACAAAGGTCGAGATAAAGTATTTTATTACTTTCACGTTGACTTCTCAAAGTATGCGTTCGTTTATCTGCTCAAGTTTAAAGATGAAGCGTTTGAGAAATTTAAGGACTTCAAGGCTGAAGTCGAGCGTCAAATCGGACAATAACTCAAGAAACTCAGAAGTGATCAAGGTGGAGAGTATAGGTCTCATAAATTTGCATCGTTCTGCAGAAAACATAAAATTTTCAACGAGATGACTGCTCCGTACTCCCCTCAATCAAATTAATGGTGTTGCATAAAGAAAGAACATAACGTTAACAGGGATGATGAACTCAATGTTGTTGATTGCGGGTCTTCCAAATTGCTTCTGGGATGAAGCAGTACTTACGCTACGTTCATATTGAACAGAGTGCCGCATGCAACTTCGGAAGTCACTCCTCATAAACTCTGGTCCAACGTCAGATCTAACTTGAATGTCATTCGAGTGTGGGAGTATCTGGCGTATGTGAAGCTTTCGGATTTGAAGATTCAGAAGCTGGGAACAAGGACTATGAAGACTATATTCTTGGATTATGCTGATAAGAGTGATGCTCGGAGGTTCCTTAATATTGAGTCAAATCATATTATTATATCTCGTGATGCAGAATTCTTTGAAGATAAATTTGTAGGGCACAAGAGCATTGTTCTTGCGAATATTTCGAAGAACAGTGTGAGTGCACAAGAGGCTCAAGTTCCTTACGAAGATGTAGTCCAAGAAGAAGTTGTTGGTGCAGAAACAACTGTTGAACCAGAACTCGCAGAACCAGTATCTAAGCGAGTGAGGAGACATAAGGACTTCTGAGAGACTTCGTCATATATCATGTGGAAGCAGATCCGCTTACATATAATGAGGCGATGAAGACCAGAGACGATATCTTCTAGAAGGAGGCTATTAATGATGTATGACTCCATAACCTCCAACAACATATGTGTGTGGTCGATCTACATGAAGGAGCAAAACCAATCGGATGTAAATGGATCTTCAAGAAAAAGATGAAGGTCAATGGAACTATTGACAAGTTCAAGGCAAGATTAGTTGCCAAGGGATTTTCTCAGAAGAAGGAGATCGATTATTTTGACACATAACTCCAGTAGCGTGGATGACGACCATCAGGATGTTGATTGCTCTGAGCATAATTCGCAAGCTGATAATTCATCAGATAAATGTTAAAACCACTTTCCTGAATGGTGAATTGACCAAAAAGATTTACATGCAACAGCCAGAAGGATTCATCATCAAGGGCCTCAAAGATAAAGTCTGCAGGTTGGTAAAATCTCTGTATGGTCTGAAGCAAGCTCCCAAGATGTGGCATGCGAAGTTTGATAAAGTTATAAGATCAAACGGCTAAAGGGTCAGCGAGACAGACAAGTGTGTGTATACAAAGTTCGCTGACGAGAGGGGAGTTTTCATTTGTCTGTATGTAGACGACATGCTGATCTTGGGTACAGATCTAGCAAATGTCACTGAGACTAAGACGTTTCTCTCGTCTAAGTTCAACATGAAGGACTTAGGGAAAGCTGATGTTATCCTGGAGATAAAGATCATCCGGACTGAAACTGGAGTGACATTGTCACAGTTTTATTATATTGAAAAGATTCTTATACGCTATGGGTATCATGATCTTCCAGGAACGATACGCCATATAGGTGTGAAAATAAGCTGAAGCCAAATCCAAGAGAAAGCGTCAGACAGTTGAAGTATTCATGCGTCATCGGAAGTTTGATATATGTGACTACTGCTACAAGGCCTGATTTGCAGTGGAGATACTGAGTCGGTTCACGAGCAATCCAGGTGTGGAGCACTAAAAAGCTGTAAAGAGGTTATGAGATACCTCAAGAGTACTCATAAGTATGTACTGTACTACTACGGAGATCCAAAAATAGTAGAAGGCTTCAGCGATGCAATCTGGTGCTTAGAAGTAGAGAGTAAAAAGTCCACAGGAGGATATGGCTTCTCCCTAGGTGGAGCTGCTATATCATAGAAGTCACATAAGCAGACTATGTTGTCACACTCTTATATGAAATCTGAGTTTATACACTAGCGGCTGCTATAGCGGATGAAGCAGAATGGCTTTGCAAGCTCATATATGATCTTCCAATGGTTGGTGGTCAGATACCGACAGTATCGATATACTGGGACAATCAGGCGACTGCAACGGTGGCATCGAATGACCTCTTTAATGGCAAGAAGAGGACTGTGCGTCTAAGGCACATGGCAGTAAATGATCTTATTAAAAAAGGAGTTATTGTCGTGGTTGATGTTCGTAACCAGAAAAATCTAGCAAATCTGTTTATCAAAGGTCTCAAGTGCTAGCTGGTCGAGGACACAGTATCACCCTCACTTTTTCAATATAGGGGTAAAATAGTAATTTTTTATTTTTGAATATTTTGGGATTTTTTTTCATGAATGTTAATATTTAATGATTATAGGAGTCGGGTTCGAATTTCATCTCATTTCGACTTATTTCGGGACTCCGGAGAATTTTGACTTAAGTTGTGCTTAACACATTAATTAGTCATGGCCCACCAAACTTATCATTTAGGTCTAGGAGTTTGGTCTAATCCCACATGAGTGGTTAGACCTAATTATGATATTTATTTGGTCATTTCTAACCCCCAAACCCTAATAGCATTTAAACCTCCATAAGAAAAGGAGAGGGGCAAACTTGTAATTATACAAGGGGACAAATATTCCCCTTATATGGCAGCCACCCCCTCCCCTTTTCCTTTCATTCACACTTCAAAATTTTCCATCTCCTTCTCCAAGTGTTCTTCCAAAGAAAAGAGAGAAATCCCTTGGAATCATCTCCAAATATTTTCCTTCCAATATTCTTCCATAGATCTCTCCCTCTACCTCAAGTGGTGCTTCTACAAACTTTTGGGAGCAAGAGGAGAAGAGGTGTGTCCTAAATAATTTACTTTGTGTCGGAGCCGTGTCGGAGGATTTTGTATTTGGATCCATCTTCCAATAGGTACAAACTATCCTCTATTTCTATTTCTTCATCATATAGAATAGTTTTGACCAAGTAGGATTGATTCCCATGGTTGTGTCCCTATTTGTGTCAAGTTTGAGTCCATTTGGTGTGTCATAGGGAGAGTTTTGATTTATGCTTGTGTCCTAGTATTTTTTCCCAAGTTGGACACCCCAATATGTTTTGCCTCTAAGTGGTTTAGACACTTTAAATTTTATATTTTGTATTAGTGTTATGTGTGTGTAAATATATTATGTGTGTGTGGTTATGTGTCCTCTAGTGTGGGATTTAAGTGTTGTGTGTGTGTCTAAATATATATATGTGGTATATATGTGTGTGTGTGTGGGGGCTTTTATATATATATATAGAGGGAGGAAAATGAATTAGAATTTGTTAGTGTGTGTGTTTATATATATACATAGAGAGGAGGGGAAGAATTTGTATGTATATATATGTATATAGAGAGAGAGAGGGGAAGAATTGTAGTGGTGTGTGTGTGTATATATGTATAGAGGGAAGAGTGAGAGAGGGAGGCAGCAGCAGCTGCAGAAGCATGCAGCAGCAGCTGTAGGAGCATGCAGCAGCAGCAGCCTGCAGCAGTTAGCAGCAGCAGCAGTTGCGTAAAGCAGCAGCAGCTGCCATAGCATAGCCTAGTGTACCCCCCCCCACTTCTAGCTAGTATACCCCTCCCTTAGCCCATTTCATGGCTAATCCAACCCCAAAACATTGCTAAAGAGAGAAAATATAGGAGTATATTGTGAGTGGGTGTGAGTGTTTTGTGTGAGGGTGAGTGAAAGGGTGAAACGAGATACGAGTGTCGAAACGTATCCAAATTGAAATAGGACTTAGCTAATATGAAGTGGAGTTTGTGGATAGACTACTAAGTTAGAATCGGGGTTTCGTTTGAGGTTAGGAGAATGGTATCTCATGATACCATTGAGTATCTACGATACTCAAGATAATGGATAATTGAAAACATGGACCGTAAGATGGACTGGATGTCCGCTCTACCTAGAAACTTGGTAGGTAATGTTAGTATGGTTAGTATCCTACTACCCTAGGAAGCCGGGAGTGAAACTCCTAAGGGAAAGCTGTAAGCCCCTAGATTTCAAAAAAATAGTTTTTATAAATTTTTAATAGCATTTAATTTAAATACTATTTTGTAGCGTATTTCGTATTTTCTTGGTTTTCGTAATGCTTTAAAAATTTTCCTAACTTAAGATTTTTCCTTGGCCGGCATACCGCCAGTATACCGGAGTATACCGACGCATACCGTCCAGACAGATTTTCTACATTTTAGATATTTTCGATTTCAGATATTTTGATGAATAGTGTTTTGGATATTTTGATGAATAGTGTTTAGATATTTTCGTGAATAGTGTAGATGCACCCTATTACCCAATGGATAACTGTTTGTTTGAATGGCCATGATTGACTTAGATTTTGCTATGGATCACGATCGGACGGCTAAGATTAAATCCCCCTTCTATATATACCCTTTCACTTTCTCTCTCCTCTTTTTCATTCTCTTCACTCTCTTTTCATTTTTCTTCCTTTCTCTTCCCTTGGAGCTTGTTAGGAGCTTGGCCTTGCGGTCTAGAGTGTGGTTTCGTACCCCTCTTGGTGGTGGAGTAGAAGATTAGGCTTGGAGCTTAACCTAGGCAAGTGCATCTTGCTCAAAGTGACATGACCATACTTTATTTTTGTTTTCTATAGAAACTAAAGTTTTGGCCTATAAATTACTTCTTTAAATTGTTAACATGTTTAGTATATAGCACTTTTGGTTTTGATCGACAGTATTGCGTAGATCTGAGTTTCTAGATATGATTTTCGAGTATTTTGAGGTTTTGATCTATCAAATGTTTTGATTTGTGAAAATTAATACTTCCATGTTGTATAAAATTCAATTCTATTCAATTTTGACTTTTGAAAGTCCGAATTTCGATTTAAAACGAAGTTTTTATGGCCGAAATAAGTTTTGAGTTCAAAAATCAACTTTCTGTGACGGTTCGAAAATCCGTCGAAAATCCGTTGAAAATCCGAACTTTCACCACAAAACTTGCTGTGACGGAACGAAAATCCGCCGGTAATCCGCTGTAATCCGGATAATCCGGTTAGGCTGTTTTAAATTTTTTTTATATATTTTAAGTGCTGTAAAAATTCTAAAAAAATTGTATTTAAATACTATGTTAATTTAGCTAATTTATTATAATTTTTCAGTGTTTAATAAGTACTTTTGGTATTTTATAAAATAGAAAAACAGAACCCATTTTTAGGATACATATGTTTGTTGATTTTTAATAAATATCTATGAGGGTTTATAAATTCCAAAAAAATTAGTATAAATTTCTATAATTAACAAGTATCATTTTGGTACTTTATTTTATGTATAATTGAGCTTTTTTTCTATCTTAAAAATTTGGAACACAATGTACAGTTTGATTTATTTATTGAATAATTACGACTTGTAATCTTTTGTGTTGTTTTGAGTTATAGTCGTATTGGACCACCCCCTACACTAGTATAAAGACCCTAGAAAGTTATTTTAAGTATTGTGTCACCCCACATTGGTCTCCTATGCTAAAATTCCTATTTGGCTAGGTGCCCAGTTACAAGTCGTATTGCACCAATTAGTGTCTTAGTGTTTTAGCTTAGTATAAAAACTAAGTTTATGCATTTATTTCTACATGACGAGTTGCCAGGCATCTATAGCATTTCTATCATTGCTTTGCTTTGCTAGAGGCAAGTACTTTCTACAAACTTTACATACTGCTATAAACCATAAACTGTGATTCACCAACCATGTTAAATGCTGATCCTTGGGGTAGCAAGTTAAAACTTTGCATGTTATATTACTTTCAGTCTCTGCCATGTTTAGGATAGTTTTCATATCTCTCACATGTTTAAACAACGGGTTAAGGGGAAACTGCTAGTAAGTGTACGTGATCATGACCCCCTTCTCCGTATGTATTTACCGAGCACCGTTACATTCTATATATATCTGTGTCGTATGTCTGGTCCCGCGTTTGTGTATGGATATACACCGATGCCGTTATGTGTACGTATGTGCACATCAGAAAATTGATATGTACCGCTGTACATCCTGATTACCTATTGACTGATCACTCACCTACTACAGTTTTAAACTTTAAAATGAATATCTATTGCCATGATAAAATGTACCTAAAACTGAACAAACATGATGTCATTTTTTTTCATCACATGATCCGTATTATATGTTTGTCAGATTCAGTACTTGCTCCCGTCCTGACAGGATAACGTTGCAGGTGTCCTTACTGAGGAGGAGTTACTCTGCGACTCATATTATGGTGATACTGTCGAGGACCCGGCTTTACTTTACGAGGATGTTCCTGCGGGGAACCTCGCCTAGTTGTCTTTTTGCTTTAGACTTTTGAGAGTAGTCATGTATTAGACTACATATTTTTGTAACTGGACATGTATCTAGTTTTATATTTCAGACTTGTACTTTGGACATTTTACTATATGAGTCGACTTTTGTGTTTGGAGCATTTCTGACTTTTATTCACTTATAGAACTGTTAGCACATTTAGTTTTATCCTGTTGTCTTTAGAACAGCTTACTACGTTTTATCTCAAGCGTAGGCTGGACATGACTCGGCCCGGCCCGACAATTTGGGTAACGGATCGTGACATATTTTAGTGGTGGCCCATGCAGGTCCTAACTAAATTGTTTGGTTACATTATTGTACCAAGCATGCCTGCAATTAGGAACTTAAGGTAATTAGACAACATTAGGAATGACGTTTAGAACACCTAGAGGAATGCTAGGATTGCAACATAGGAAATACATCACATGCTTGCTATTATAATTAGATTTCCTTGCCTATGATTGCTTACTTTAAACAAGTCCTTATAAGTCCTTTTTATTGTAACTAGATGGTGCTTACTCGTTCATCCCAGTCTGTTACACCTGAGAATGGTGCACTCCATATCCAGTCAGCTGACCAGTTGACTGATACACCCCCACCTCCACCTACCACATTCCTCCACTCCACAGATCCACAAACCCAGATGCCTCCACCACCTTCCACATCACATGTCCAGCAGAACCCAATACTTCCACCACCCCCTATCACTATACCTACCTAGGCTTCCGTCACACTCGACGGAAACCAACTGCTCACTATAATCCCGGGGTTCCTAACAACCCATCAGGAGCAGACTACCCTACTCCGCCAGAGCATAGAGCGTTCTGAGGAACGTATCGTGGTCCCACCACCTGTAGAGCCACGGTAGAGAGCGAGGACGATCAAGGACTTCATGGATCTGAATCCCAAGGAGTTCTCAGGGACTGAGGGTATAGTAGTAGCAGATGACTGGCTAGACTCGGTAGAGAGGAAGCTCCTTGGAGTTAGGATGCTGGGTGACCTCCAGGTCGAGGCAGTGGGATTTCTGCTGATAGACTTGGCAGGAGTCTGGTTCCGGAATGAGCCGTTGTTTGCGAGAGGGAGAGCCACTTGGGATCAGTTCAAGACCCAGTTCAAGAAGAAATTCTTCTCGACCACTGCTAGAGTAGCCATGGGGCTACGATTCCAGAACATCCAGCAGGGGAACCGTTCTGTTGACGAGTATGCGGCAGAGTTTAGTCGCCTAAGCCGTTTCGCTCCTAGTCTGGTTGCAGATCCAGATGAGATGACCCGTAGGTTTTGCCATGGTCTAGTTCCAGACATCGGCATTCTTATAGTGGCGAACGGTACGACTGACTACTACCAGAGCCTAGAGTTAGCTCGGAGCATCGAGGAGCATCTTCTGTCATGCAAGAGGCCGGCTTCTGTACATCATAAGGGACCGTCCAAGCGTCAGGCTTTCCAGCAGAAAGCACCGACACCGCCCCAGTAGACTTACCGTCTCTCTATATCACATCACCCGACCCCGCCAGTTAGAGCTCCGGGACCCCGACAGCAGCCGAAGGGAGGTTTTTGTACATTCTGCAAGAGGGTAGGCTACGACGCTTCCATCTGCAGGAAGAAGTTGGGGCAGTGTTTGGCTTGTGGGTCTGTCACCCATCAGCTTCGGAGCTGCCCAGTAGCCACGGGACCTAGAGGACCGCTTCCGACTCAACAGCAGAGGTTTGGGCAGCATCTGCAGCAGCAGAAGGGACCTCAGGGGAAGATTTATAGTCTAGCTCTTGATCCGGAGCCGGAGCAGGTTTCGGAGCCGGATTACTTAGCTGACGTCATCACAGGTCATATTTATTTGCATACTTTTCTAGCTCTATGCTTATTTGATTCTGGTGCATCTCATAGCTTCATATCATTAGAATTTATGCATAAACACCATCTAGTAGCTACACCTACTGCGGAGATTAGTAGAGTGATGACGGGAGGAGGACCAGTGCCTATTAGAGCTATCTATAGATGTTCTATTTTTATAGTCGGGAGAGAGTACAGGGGACGATTCTTTGTGATGCCACTCCCCGGTTATGATATCATATTGGGGATGAACTGGCTTAGCTATGCCCATGTATCTATAGACTGTCATGAGGGTAGTATTTTGTTCAGTCCCCCAGGCACAGCACCATTCAGTGTCAGGAGGACAGGGCCGGAGATCAGCCTAGAGCCGAACTGTTGTGCGACAGTTGGGGACGTAGCACCGCCACACCCTATCATTAGGGAGTTTATGGATGTATTTCCAGATGATCTTCCAGGGCTTCCGTCTGACAGAGATATGGAGTTCACTATTGTAACGACCCGCTCCGCCCTAGCGGAACGCCGATTCAAACGGCAAGTACAACGATTCAAACAAGCCGTCGACCCGAAGAGTTGGCATCGACCTGATGAAGAATCGATGCAAGGCTTACATTGGCCATCAAGACGAGTCCAGACTTAGACTTTTAAAGGCGCGCTCGGAGTATCGCTCGGCCGATGCGAACATCGCTAAGGTGGGTGGCTCCGATGAACCCGTCTCTGCTTAGCCTAGACACATAACAATGCGGACACTATCACGAGAATCGCTAGACGATAACCCCACGCATGCTAATAAATGACTCAACGCACCTAGCTAAGGGAATAATCCTATCTTGTATGCTTGTATAGAATATGGAAAGAAATATGAAAAATATGAGAACTCTCGTACCGCGCTCCACGCTTGTGCTACGGCACAAGCTTACGTTCAAGTTCCCTATGCGTTCAACAATCAAACAATGAATGGGTTACAACAATGAAACGGAAAGATTATCGACATAGTCGTTCCGAGTAGAGTTAGCAACATTGAAAGACTATGGGACCGATGGGTCGCCAAGGCGACTCCCGTACGAGGAGTTGCAAAATGTATGAATGAATGAATGAACGAATAAGTGAATGAATGAATCAACGAATGAAAGAATGAATACGTGAATGAATCGATGAACAAACGGATAAGTGAAAGAAAGAAAAGAAAGAATGAATGAAAGATAAGAAAAGAAAGAATGGTTAGCGACAGGTGTGACGGACACGTGCAACGGGACTTGCTACCCGCGCTGCACGGACGCCAACCTGGTCGATAACACATTATGGCTAAGGGTTAGCCTACGGCTCGGAGATAGCCGTTAGTTAAATGACAAGATAATACGAAATGGTCGTGGACAAACGGCACGGGCGTTGTGTGGAGTATACCGTGGCCGTGGAAGTGGAAGGATTCTGCGGCACGGGCGTTGTGTGGAGTATACCGTGGCCGGCCTAGGCGGAATCAAAGCGGGGCTTACGGGCTGCCTGGGTGCGGGCTTGGGCACCGAAAGACGTAAGCGCAGGATATTTCAAGAGACTTAACGGGGTGTACTAGCCAACACCCTACGCTAAGTTGAGAAATACCAAGGGGAAATGTCCAAAATGGCTTGTCATGCCAGCGACCGGTGCATATAGATTAAGTGGACCTTGCTGGTGGCTATCCATGTGCAAGTCCTTGCATTGAAATCAAAGTAATCTAAGTTAAATGAACAATCGCCTACTGAACGGCTTGAAATGTATCACACCAAATGATAATGAATACTTCGTACAATGAGTTTAATACTTCGTACAATGAGTTGAATACTTCGTACAATGAGTTAGAGAATACGCCTACGATGCGCTAGAAACTGAGGCAGGGACACGCCCTTGATATTGAATGTTTCCAAGAATCACGTTATGTTATTACACATAAATTATTGACTAACTTGGTTTACTTTGGACAGGGAAGGCCGGACGGTAAGTATGGGTAAGTTCGTGTATGTATTTCCATGCGACACTTGAAATTGGCAACACGGGATAGGTTATGACATATGCCATGAAATTGACCCAAAGGCAAGATTAGAAAGACAATGAATGATAGAGATGCACACAAGTAAATGGAACGTGTTCGGTAATGATAGTGATTATGGGCGAGCTAGCCTCCCCACCAGTGCATAACAATGTACTGATAACCCCACAGTCTACTTGCAGGATGCAGGAGACGCCGGTGGGTGCGGAGCTTCAATCGAACGTGCTAAGGCGCGGAGCTATCTCTGGGCCTTGGAGCGTTGCAAGGAGCTGGAGCACCATATACGAGACATAATGTATCGGAACATCGCCATGAATCATTCCATCTTGTAAGCCACTTGGCACGCCTTTTATGTTTCAGAGAGAGAGAGAGCTTGAGCGACTTGTAATATCGGCCTAGCGCCGCTTGTAAACTTGTTGAATATCAATAAAGAATTTGGTTTCGCTTCAATTGTGTTCATTTATATTCCGCTGCAAATGGGGACACTCTGTGCGACTCTGTGGCCTAGAACTCAAATCGGCCGTTTCTGGACTTGGCCTTGTACGGGTGCAACCTAGGGCCGTGCGGCATTACGCCTTAGCGAGGATGATCGCTCCAACGGGAGTGGGGCGTGACAGATTGGTATCAGCGCACGGCTTTACGTCCTTGGACTTCACGTCGATTTCTCAGTTTTGAAAGCTCATCGTTGGAAAAAGAAGTGTACGCTCTCTCTCATTGTGCCTTGGGATATTCCATACAATAAGTCTAATATTTTTAAAAGCTCGTATGGGTACTCGGTTGGACGAGATCGATAAGCGAAGGCCTTTGTGCCGAACGATGTTAAACATGACTCGATAGAGAACACATGCTAAGTTAGCAAAGTCGCGTGCGTGCCCAAATAGTCCTACGTCGACATTAGCAAGTGAGCGTGCAAACTTGAATATAGTCCGCACGGGATGGTTATGCGGCACAACTTAGTCCGCGTGTCGTGCACCTCGACTTTTGGGTGCAATCGGGTTGCGAGCGATATCAAGTATCGCTCGATCGAGAACGGAGATACACTTTGAGTGTCTATCGATAGGAACGCTATCGAGTTAACGCTTAGGTGTACCCGAAAGATTGGCTTGGATTTTGAGGATTAGTGCGAACGACTTAGTACGTCGAGGCGACATGAGCGATTACGCTAGAGATTCGTCGAACAAATCTGAAGGATGTCTTAGCGCATGACGCGAACGTGATTGAGGACTAGATCGTATGGCTTGAATCCGAGTGGTGTATGTGATAGCTTCGAGGAAGAATAAGAATGAGTGTCGACGACTAGTCGAGTGGCTCGAACCCTGAGTGGTGTATGGACGTCATAGAAATTGTTCGAGCGAGACTAAAGGATTTACGGATCGTACGAGTATGTCGGCAAGCGATGCAATCGCGCAAAGCCTTAGAACGTGTCACGCTTAGTTGACCGTGACTTCAAAAGTCCCGAACGAGATGTCGCTGGACAATTTGTCAATAGGCAACGCGAGTTAGAAAATGGTTCGGAACGATGAATGAAAATGAATGGTCTCGATCGAAGAAACTTAGAGGATCGCACGTACAATTTTGGATTGATTCAAATGAATTGTGACTTGAGTTTGAGCAACGATCTTGAAAACTAGCTTGAGGAATAGCAGTTGAACTTGATCTTGAATATTAAATAAAATTGTGGAATATCTAACTCGGATAATAGCATCAACGCACGACTCGAAATCGGTTGCAAAGGAAGATCGTCAGGTTACGCATATCGTCGATGGTATTAAGGCGTATCAAAGATCGATATGTGATAACTCGGGGGTACTCTGACTCGGTGAATGACGATCGTGTAAATGCCATTATTCCGTTGGATGATATACTTGGGATGTTAAAAATGTGTCGAGGAAAAGATAGGCTTGGCTCGAGGATTTTCTGGTTGAACGAATGATGATCGGACTATCGAACTTGGAAGAGGATAAAATGAAATGCTTGGATTTGCTTCGACGATAACCCCAACGTCGACATTCTTGTCTTATGCGAGCGCAACTCCAGCCTCGCACATGCGTCGTGCCGATTGGGGCGATCACTCCGCGTGAGCACTGGTATGGTGATTCATACAGCGGGGGTGATCAATCTTGTGTGGCGTAGCAACTTGTGTGCTTCGACTTATGGTTTGACGCGAAGGTAGACTCGAGAATGAATTGTGTGTTTGATAAATCGAACTTGAGGATTGAGTAGGTCCAATCCGCGTATCGAGAATGAATTAGTCTGGACTCAAACAAGAGTTACGCCCCAACGAGAATGATTATTCTGCGGGAGCGTTGCATGGTGATTCATGAACCACCGTGGATGATCGGACTCGCGTGAGATTGGGGCACAACGTATTGTCGAAGCTAGATGACCTCGTGATCGAATACATGAATTGGTTAGAATTGGTGATTTGGATGGATTCGAATACACGCAACGAATACATTGATACGAATAGGTGATCGTGCTCGATGTTTAGAAATCTGAGTGATGCGAGCTTGGGTAGAAAATCCCGTACTACCGACTTTGGTTTGACCCTAGAATTGGGGTCAGTATTGGCATTATTGTTGGAGAACTATGATTCCAATCTTGACATTGACTTAGCCTCGAAAAGATGGCCTAGCGGTTAGGCGAGACGTCTTGTTTCCATGAGTTATCAATCGAAAGATTGATCTTGAGGATTAGCATGGATGGATAGCGTGAATCACGAATAAAGGAAACCCTGCTCATGAGACTCGGCTGACATGCATATATTTTAGGAACATCGGAGTATGTGCACGATGCGACTCGAGTGAGAATGATAAATTCTCTATCACGCGGTTTGGTGAATGCATGTATTTTGGGGACGCCTGGAATGCGTGAACGATCTAACCAAGTGACACGTTGAATTCCAAATGAGACTTGAGGAATAGAAGAGTGTCGAGAACTTGGAATCGTATTAAAGGAAAGGAATGATACTAGTACGAGCGTGGCTCGAAATCCAAGAAACGTGTGAGCGGAGTGTGCGTAAACGACAACAAGATTGACCCTAAACAAGTGAATGATATGGAATCGATATCGTGAAAGTAAAAGTTGGTATAACGAGTTGAACCATTGATAGGAAGATATGCTCGACGATAGTGCAATACTTAGTCTTGAATTGGACGAAAATTACTTAGACTTGGTCGACCCCGCTAAGAAGAAATCATACTGATTTGTGGACAAAAATGCTTGAGAAGCAAATCGGGTCATCTCAATGACCGAGATAAACGAAAGTGAGTTTGCCTCAGCCTACGACCCTCGTATTTGACGAATTACGACGTGCCTTACGAAACCATTTTCATCCCATGATACGTCGAAATAGCAACCAAGTCGAAGGAAACATGACAATTGAATAAGAACCATCAACTCTAAAATGAATGAAAAGCCACTCAATAAAATCAACCAAACGTATTCGACACAGAACTTAGAAAGGTATCGAGTATGGTTCGATGCCATCGAACGATAGAGCCGTTCGATAGAACTGTCTAAGAAACACGACGACACGAGTTAAAGAATGGTAGGATGACCTGCACTCAGGAAGTCTCGAGGACGAGACTTATTTTGAGTGGTGTATTATGTAACGACCCACTCTGCCCTAGCGGAACGTCGATTCAAACGGCAAGTGCAACGATTCAAACGAGCCGTCGACCAGAAGAGTTGGCATCGACCTGATGAAGAATCGATGCAAGGCTTACATTGGCCATCAAGACGAGTCCAGACTTAGACTTTCAAAGGTGCGCTCGGAGTATCGCTCGGCCGATGCGAACATCGCTAAGGTGGGTGGCTCCGATGAACTCGTCTCTGCTTAGCCTAGACACATAACAATACGGACACTATCACGAGAATCGCTAGGCGATAACCCCGCGTATGCTAATAAATGACTCAACCACTACACCAAATACGGTCTTTTACGGCCCGCAATTTGTGCCATAAAACTAAATTTATGGCTCACAAGGTCATGCCGTAAAAGCTCCAGCCGTAAAAAGGTACGAGTATTTACGGCGTACAAAAATAGGCCGTAACGTAGGTAAATACACGCCGTAAATGAAGTTGATGTGAAACTTTGGATCTTATTTATAGCCCATAATGCAGGCTGTAATATAATCTTTTACTACTCGAAGTGATAGCCGTTAAAGTATTCAATTTCTTCAATTTATGGCACACATAGCAAGTCGTGAATACTTAAAACGTAAACATACAATCTCACTTTAATGGCCCTACAATGCAAGTCGTAAATACTATGTGTTTATGACTCAAAATGAGGGCTATTAAAGGGTAAATGAATTAAATTTTGTGGCTCGTAACGTGTGCCATGATAATGGCTTTTTTTTTTAATATCCACATTTGAATAGCTAAATCAACCAAAATCAAATATAACAATAATATAGTTCTCACAGTATTTCCAATAGAAATCAAACTAATTGCACATCCATTGAGACTTTTTACTTCCAATAAGTTGGACTAAATCCATAAACATTAATAAGATGAAACAAGATGCTAGAATATTAACACAACAAAATTGTTTAAACTAGATTTCCAATACCAAGTCATTTTCTTACTACAAGACTCGATACAAAAGTCTTTAAGCTCAAATAAATAATTAGTTTCTTACTACAAAAGCAAAAGTCACTGTCTTGCTACAAAAGTAAAATCACTCTCACTATAGCTGGACACTTCAAGACCTTCAAAGATTTAAATTCTTTAAGCTCATAATAACTCATTTTCTAGAAGCATGCATCCACTCTTCTTTAGGATTTACCTGAATAAAAATAAAAACAATATTAACACAATAAAGATTGGGAAACGTTATAATATCCAACAAAGAACCTGCCGACTTGATTAAACAAAACAAAAATCATTACAACTATAAAAAAATTAGCATCAGAGCAAAGAAATATGACATTCAAGCAACAGAGGTTCTCGATCAGGAAATTAGCAGCAATAATAAAGGGTACAACATGAGGTTCTCGATCTGGATATTGTTAAATAAAGAGTACTACTACAAAACATAAAGAATATCTAGGGGGAAACCATCAAACATTGTGAGTTCACTTCAACTTATGCAAAACTGCGATGAGCACAAAATAATGTTAAAAAATAGAAGCTCTTATCATGGCCGGTAATGAGGTGCAGTAACATGACTGATGCAAACTTTAAGTATTCATCATTCTCCTTCATTGGATGCAAAATATTGTATTACTATCTATACCTCCCAAAAGAGGAGAAAATAGGCATTCATCTGATAGAGGAACTCCAAAAAAAAAGTATATCTAACAAGCCATTCAAAAAAAATATTTAGATAGAAATTACCTTTTCCAAAAAAAAGTATTAAGAGAAAAAAAATTAGATAGAAATTACCTTCATTGGATGCAAAATATTGAATTACTGTCCTTTTCACAACAACAAAAAAGTATATCTAACCAGTGAATTATTGTATTATTGTCCTTTACACTGAGTTATTGCATTTAACTACAATACAAGGGAACATCCCAAGAGAGAAGGGAGGGCTTCTTGATCTTTAGTCTTCAACATCCAAGCATGATTAATAATCCCGATATGTTCTCTTGTCATGTTCTATATTTTCCCCATACATCGTAGAAGGGACATCTGGGTCATCCCGGACTGGCCTATTACGGTAGGAAGCATGGAAGATGTTATAGATTGTCGCTTGATGCTCAGGTTTACATGTGAATTTTTCGTTTCCCAAAGGAATGTTACGATCTATGTAGTATAAGAGACGACGTCTCCAGGACAGGCCAGAGCACGGTGTGATCTTTGTAGAAAATTAAATGTGCATATTATACCTCATGAATTTAGCAGGTCTTTGCCTCGACCAATGTTAGATTACATCTCCTACCAATTTTATCTAATGAAAACATCCTCTGTTTTTCAACAAAAATTGTTTATCATGCTGTATAGGGTTGTTCAGGTAGTAAGAAGTCCAAGAAAGTGTACAAAAGTGCAAGAAGTCCAAGAGAAGTGATAAGCATTGGGAAGTAAAAGAAGTCAATTAAAAAAATAAAAAATTCAACCACATCTTTCCTCTTATAACATCTGAAATGAGAAAAATAAAGGAGACCACTACTAATGTGTGGAGACTGAGTCCTAAACTTGTCAGTTATTTCTTGTCTTTCCTATTACACGTGTTTGACAAAGAAAGGATTAACAAAGAAGTATGCCTTTGTTCCCACCTTTTGTCCACTTCCTTCTATCAAAACACCCCTTATATTTGGTTTGCTAATTAACAAGAGATCACTATTGCTACCTACACTGAGTCATTGCTTCTTTAAGTATAAAACTAAGAGAAATATCAATCCATAGTATGGGCATATAGGAATTAAGAGAAATATCAAACAGTGTACACTGCTACGATACCTCTATTGTAATACAACATTTTAACTATAAGCATATAGGAATTAAGCTCCAACTAGACAATGCTCATCTAAACCCCATTTGGCATCTGTACAGGGCTAGTAAATCCTAAGTCCAACAACCCCAGCCGGCTAAGGTTCCAACTTGCTTCAAATAAAAATCAATGTGGCTAGACACATCAGATTTTTTATATTTGCAGTTAGGAAATTTCACAAGGAATTGAGTGAAATATTAATCCATAGTATGGGCATGGCCACAAATTATGAGTGCTTTAAGAATATATAAAATCTTGAGACTGCATCAGTGTAGTATCTATACATGTGGACAATATCAGTGTAGTATCTATACATGTCCAAAAAAACGACAGTATCAGTGTAGTATCTATACATGTGGACAAATATCTATACAAAAACAAGCATGTTTCCAGTAGTAGTATCAGGTTTAAGTTTGAAATGAGCATTGAAGTTTTCTGCACATAAAAATATCTATACATATGGACAAATTGAAGTAACATTTTCCATGTTTTAAGACAGAGATATAGAACTCCATAAGTGTGGGGGATTTCCTGTGAGGCAGCATCAGTTATAAGGAGGGGAGGGGGATTTCCTGTGAGGCAGCTCTAAAATTCAAATTCCTGCAGCATACCACAGTGAGGCAGCAGTTGTAAAGAGGGGAGGGGGATTTCTTGTGAGGCGTTGCAAGGTTGGATCATTAGGACAACAGTTGTAAGGAGGGGAGGGGGATTTCCTGTGAGGCAGCAGCTGCATTCCTGCAGCATACCACAGCAGCACCCTCCCTTACAGGGGGCAGCATTATGGAATCCTTGGTCATGGCGTTCTAAAATGCAAATCCCGTCTTCACTGCCTAGCCATGATAAATGATGACTGGTCACAAGTGCAAAAAGATCATATTAACGACCTTTTAAATAGGAGGCTGGATGGTTCTACTTGTGTCAATCATGCTGGAAAATACAAAGGCTAGCTACTAGTGGAACTGAAGATCAACATGCAATCTCTAAGAATCATGATGGCATTATTGCCCCATTATCCTACTCTTACAACTGCTATTGTTTCTCAAGATGTTGACATCATCCAACCGTGTAGCCAAAGTATTTCTAATCTAAATGTACCTTTCTATTCATCTAATGATTCACTAGACCACTATATAGTTAAAATCACTCTCCAACAATCTACACCCAATCACACTTCCTTTCCTGATACTCTGGAACATAACATCAACTCTGCATCTCAGTATCAGTGTACCAACACCATGCATACCTATATCCTCAAATCCAGACATTCCCTCGATGATGCATCTCAGTATCAGTATACCAACACCATACCTATATCCTCAACTCGAGATATTCCCTCTATGATTCCCCAACAGACATACCTATATCCTCAACTCTAGACATTCCCTCATATATCCTGAGCTTAGTATAGGAATCCGATAAAAGAAATCACATGATAATGGACATGATACCCCCCCCCCCCCTAATCTATGTTTTTATTTTAAGCATTTATGAAGATGACACTGCCATAAAAATTCAATTGCTAAATTGAGGAAAATGATACAGTTTGCAGGAATATGACACAGTAACAGATCATACCAAACCCAAACTAAATATTAGTAGTGGGATTTCACAAACACGAATATGACACTGTTTGCACGTAGCAGCACAAATTTTTAAAAAATGAAGCATGTGTACTACTATTTCATGATCCTCAACTTCTTCTTCATCATCATTATTCTTCTTCTTTTTTGCTTAACCCACGAATCCAAACGTCAGACCTTGATATTGCATCGGGACCGATTGTGTCAAAATGCAAGTCGGGTCAAGATATAGTTAATGAAATCAAGCAAAACAAGAAGATAAATAAAATTTAATATAACAAAAAGTTTAATTGATTATTATCTAGGATTAGCAAGAATGTTGAGTCCGAACTCAATCAAAAGTGGGCTACAATTGGTGATTTCCTACCATGGCGGTATATTGCCAATCTATCGTCCAGACTGGTAGTGACTCAAACCAGCTTATGCAGGGGCGGACGCAAGATTTTAAGAGAGGAGGGTCAATCTCAAATGTAAAAAAAGTCTCAAAAGTATAATAAAAGTGTGTGCTAAAGAACTTATAGTACAAAATATACATGCAGAGCTAATAATATATGAACTCTTAATAGGGAAAGGCTATTAACAAACAAATTTTGCAAAAGATCATAAAGCAAATTGGAGGATACAAGAAATTAATATTAACTCACAACATAAGAAGAAACAAAAGAAAACTCATGCAAAAATAATAACAAAAGAAATATTGACTTAAATAATTATATAATTTCATAGCCATAGATCAGACTCTTGTACCATAAAGTCAATTCGTGTTAATTTCATGGCTACTAAGACACTATCAATTTTCATAATATCGTGTAATAGTAATATATGCTTGTCCATCTAATGCCATTCACCATTTTTTTGAAATAGTAGACTGTGTTTAGACTTACTTCTAAAATATTTTTGTGGGGTATGTGTGCTAAAGAGGAATTGCTGATTGCAGCTTTGTTTCAAATTTTTAGTGGGGTCTATTGACCCCATTTGCCCCCATGTATGTCCGCCCCTGAGCTTATGGGCTTGGAAAACTTGAGGATATAAAATAAAAATTATTGCTTGAAGTTATGCTAAAATTTATCTTTCACAAATTTATAAAACCATGCTACTGGCTATATGGCATGTATATTACATGCAAATGTCAGGTTACCCCATGCCAGGATCTGTGCATAAAAGAATTATTAGACTGCTCGTTGGTAATATACCAATAAAACTATGCATCAATGCCTAGACCTGAATATGCACGTAGACTTATAATCTGCTTGTCTAGCACTGGACTACTATCTCGTAATATACCAACAAAACTATGCATCAATGCCTGGACCTCGATATGCAGGAAGACTCATAATATTATTGTCTAGCACTAGACTGCATATCTTAAAATGATAGAGGATCTAGAATTTAGAACCTTTTAGGCCAAGAACCTCATGAACTGTAGAACAAAAATGTATATGTGTAGTAAAAACAAGAGAACTAACAACACAATTAAATACTCGAAAACCTATGACCCATAGTAATAGTATGAACTGTTGTTAGGATATACATAGTAAAACCCATTAATACAAAGAACAATAGTAAAAAAAACCTTTAATACAAAGAACGACCCATGAAAACAGTCAATCAAAATCAAAGAAAACATGAAAAACCTTTAATACAAAAAGAAATTGGAAAAATCACAATCGAAACTTAGACAACATGGTTTCTTACTTCGCAAAAAAGCAATCAAATGAGTCACAGGGTCACAAGATTTCTTACTCAGAAGAAATCAAAGGAGTCAGAGGGTCATAGCCTCTACAAAATTCCAACAATAAAAAAAATAGAGACAACAACAAATAGAAAAGGTAATCGAAACATAGACAATAGGATTTCTTACTTACCGAGTCACAGGGTCTCTAATCCGCCTAATCACACAGAAATTGTCCTAGAAAAAGATAGGACAGAATAATAAGAATTCGATCGAATGCATCAAAACCACATTATTTCGAGAATACTCACCGATCGAAGAAAGCCTCGAGTCGAGGAGCTGCTTGACAAGAGCTGGTGGCTCCTTTGAGGAATTGGATCGAACACCTACCATTCAAGTTCGAATCAATAAAAATAATTAATATTTCCTATCGGACCAGAGGTCGTCGATGGAGACTCGTCGAGAAAGATGATCTTCCCGGAGAAGACTAGTCCGAAACAGAAGACTCGACGGGAACAGAAGACTCACCTACGAGACTTCACCTCTACTACATGAAGACGTCGGGAACAAAAGCAAGTATAGGAACAGAAGACTCACCTACCACCCTTTTTTTCTTCCAGGAAGACTCGTCGGCTTAAAAAACCCTACTTTTTGAAGCCGCCAAAAGTAGGGTTTTCTTCCAGAGTTTTTTTTTATCAAGAACAGAAGACTCCCCTTAGGTACTCATTTTGGGTTTGGTGAGAGAATAGAAATTTGGGAGGGAATTATTTCAACTTTTGCGGTTTTGTGTTAAACGGGTGGCAAAAAAAAATTTGGGAGTATGTGGGATGTAATTTATGGCGTGACTTTTATAAGCTGTAAAAGTCTATTTATTTATGGCCTACCACCACATGCCGTAAAATACTGTAAAGATTATATATGTTACGGCTCACATAAATGCAAGTCATAATTGAGAACATTTAACGGCCCTAAAAATGCATGCCATATTAGAAAGCTAAAAAGAAGAATTTACGGCTCGCATTTATGGTGTGCCGTAAAATTTTATTATTTACGGCATATATCTAATGCACGCCGTAAATGAGAGGCCGTAAAAGCCCTGATTTGGTGTAGTGAACGCACCTAGCTAAGGGAATAATCCCATCTTGTATGCTTATAGAATATAGAAAGAAATATAAAAAATATGAGAACTCTCGTACCGCGCTCCACGCTTGTGCTACGGCACAAGCTTACGTTCAAGTTCCCTATGCGTTCAACAATCAAACAATGAATGGGTTACAACAATGAAACGGGAAGACTATCGACATAGTCGTTCCGAGTAGAGTTAGCAACATTGAAAGACTATGGGACCGATGGGTCGCCAAGGCGACTCCCGCACGAGGAGTTGCAAAATGTATGAATGAATGAATGAATAAGTGAATGAATGAATCAACGAATGAAAGAATGAATACGTAAATGAATCGATGAACAAACGGACAAGTAAAAGAAAGAAAAAAATGAATGAATGAAAGATAAGAAAAGAAAGATGGTTAGCGACAGGTATGACGGGCACGTGCAACGGAGCTCGCTACCCGCACTGCACAGACGCCAACCTGGTCGATAACGTATTATGGCTAAGGGTTAGCCTACGGCTCGGAGATAGCCGTTAAGTTAAAATGACAAGATAATATAAAATGGTCGTGGACAAACGGCACGGGCGTTGTGTGGAGTATACCGTGGCCGTGGTAGTGGAAGGATTCTGCGGCACGGGCGTTGTGTGGAGTATACCGTGGCCGGCCTAGGCAAAATCAAAAGCGGGGCTTACGGGCTGCCTGGGTGCGGGCTTGGGCACCGGGAGACGTAAGCGCAGGGTATTTCAAGAGACTTAACGGGGTGTACCAGCCAACACCCTACGCTAAGTTGAGAAATACCAAGGGGAAATGTCCAAAACGGCTTGTCATGCCAGCGACCGGTGCATATAGATTAAGTGGACCTTGCTGGTGGCTATCCACGTGCAAGTTCTTGCATTGAAATCAAAGTAGTCTAAGTTAAATGAACAATCGCCTACTGAACGGCTTGAAATGTATCACACCAAATGATAATGAATACTTCGTACAATGAGTTGAATACTTCGTACAATGAGTTAGAGAATACGCCTACGACGCGCTAGAAACTGAGACAGGGACAAGCCCTTGATATTGAATGTTTCCAAGAATCACGTTATGTTATTACACATGAATTGTTGACTAACTTGGTTTACTTTGGACAGGGAAGGCCGGACGGTAAGTATGGGTAAGTCGTGTATGTATTTCCATACGACACTTGAATTTGGCAACCCGGGATAGGTTATGACATATGCCATGAAATTGATCCTAAGGTAAGATTAGAAAGACAATGAATGATAGAGATGCACAAAAGTAAATAGAACGTGTTTGGTAATGATAGGGTTGTGGGCGAGCAAGCCTCCCCACCAGTGCATAATAATGTACTGATAACCCCACAGTCTGCTTGTAGGATGCAGGAGACGCCGGCGGGTGCGGAGCTTCCATCGAACGTGTTAAGGCGCGGAGCCAACTTCGGGGCCTTGGGACGTTACAAGAAGCTGAAGCACCCTATACAGGACATAATGTATCGGAACATCGCCATGAATTATTCCATGTTGTAAGCCACTTGGCACGCCTTTTATGTTTCATAGAGAGAGCTTGAGCGACTTATAATATTGGCCTAGCGCCGCTTGTAAACTTCTTGAATATCAATAAAGTGTTCGAATTTGCTTCTACTTGTGTTTATTTACTTTTCGCTGCAATGGGGACACTTTGTGCGACTCTGTAGCCTAGCTCAAATCGGCCGTTTCTGGACTTGGCCTTGCACGGGCGCAACCTAGGCCCGTGCGGCATCACGCCTTAGCGAGGACGATCGCTCATACGAGAGCGGGATGTGACAACTATAGATTTAGTGCCGGGTTCATCACCAGTATCCCGGGCTTGCGATAGAGTGAATCCCAAGGAGGCTGTAGAGATGAAAGAGCAGATTGATGACCTGTTGAAAAAGGGTTTCATTCGATCCAGTGCTTCTCCATGGGGAGCGCCAGTGCTCTTTGTACCCAAGAAGGATGGTACAGTCCGGTTGTGTATTGACTACAGGGCCTTGAATGCCATCACCATCAAGAACAAATATCCTTTGCCCAGGATAGATGATTTGTTCGACCAGTTGAGCGGGGTGAAGGTGTTTTCCAGGATAGACTTGAGATCCGGGTACCACCAGGTGAAGGTTAGGGCAGCAGACATCCAGAAGACGGCGTTCAACATGAAGTACGGGCAGTACGAGTTTCTGGTGATGCCATTTGGTCTCACAAATGCGCCAGCTGTCTTTATGAATTTGTTGAATAAGATATTTCACCAGTATCTGGATAAGTTCGTCGTAGTGTTCATCGACGATATCCTGATATACTCGAAGACGCCAGAGGAGCATGCAGAGCACTTGCGGATAGTTTTAGGGATTTTGAGGCAGGAGAGATTGTTTGCCAAATTGCCGAAGTGCGAGTTCTTTTTAGACCGAGTGGAGTTTCTCGGCCATGTAGTTACTAGAGATGGAATCTCGGTGGATCCCAGGAAGATTGCTGCAGTTGAGACATGGAAGGCTCCGACGTCAGTTTCAGAGATTAGGAGCTTTCTGGGTTTAGCAGGCTATTATAGGAAGTTCGTCCAGGACTTTGCTAGGATAGCTGAACCCATGACGAAGCTGACGCGGAAGGACGCAGAGTACATTTGGTCAGAGGACTGCTAGGCAGCGTTTGAGGAGCTGAAGAGGAGGCTGACGACCGCTCCAATTTTGACTTTACCTTCAGGTTCTGGAGGTTTCACCATATACAGCGATGCTTCTGGGAAGGGGCTAGGATGTGTCCTACAGCAGCATAGAAAAGTGATTGCTTATGCATCTAGGTAATTGTGGACTCATGAGCGGAATTATCCTACCCATGACCTAGAGTTAGCTGCGGTGATCTTTGCACTCAAGTTATGGGAATATTACTTATACGGAGAGCGTGTGGAAATCTTTACTGACCACAAAAGCTTGAAGTATGTGTTCACGCAGAAAGAGCTGAACATGAGGCAAAGATGATGGTTGGAGTTGATGAAAGACTTCGACATCGATTTACAGTATCACCCCGGAAAGACAAATGTGGTGGCAGATGCGCTGAACAGGCATCCGATAGCATGGTATCTGATGATAGATCGGCATTTACGGGAAAACCTGGAGAAGCTCGGTATCGAGCTAGTTCGGCCAGGATCAGTGATACAGATGATGGCGCTTGACATTCAGTCAGGTTTGATGGAGCAGATCTGGGAGGCATAGTCTATAGATGAGAGCCTTCGCAGACTTCGAGCCCAGGCTTTAGCTGGATTGCTGGATGACTTCACTATAGCAGAGGATGGATCCTTGAGGCATGGCAGCCGATTGTGCGTGCCGAAGGGAGAGCTGGTAGAGGCAGTCTTGTGCGTACCGATCGAGATATTCTATTCATCCTGGTGCTAACAAGATGTACTGTGACTTGCGGAAACATCTTTGGTGGCATGGGATGAAGAGGGATGTATCACGTTTTATCTCGAGATGCCTAGTTTGCCAGCAGGTCAAGGCGGAGCGCCAGAGGCCAGCTGGTTTGTTGCAGCCGTTACCCATTCCCGAATGGAAGTGGGAACATATTACGATGGACTTCGTCTCAGGGCTTCCTCGTTCCCAAGGGGGGAAGGATGCTATTTGGGTCATCGTGGACAGGCTGACGAAGTGTGCGCACTTCATACCCTTCAAGGTGGGGCTTTCCACTGAAAAGTTGGCAGAGCTATACATACAGCAGATAGTTCGCCTACACGGAGTGCCAGTGAGCATCGTGTCGGACAGAGACAGCAGATTCACGTCCCACTACTGGAGGAGCTTGCAGGAGGAGTTGGACAGTAGGCTCAAGTTTAGTACGGCGTACCACCCGCAGACAGATGAGCAGTCCGAGAGGACGATACAGACACTGGAGGATATGCTGAGGACCTGTGTACTGGACTTTGGAGGATCATAGGAGAGCCATCTGCACTTGGTAGAGTTTTCATACAACAACAGCTACCAAGCCAGCATCGGTATGTCTCCTTTCGAGGCACTATATGGACGGCGATGCCGCACACCGCTCTTTTGGGATAATGTCGGAGACAGAGTTATGCTTGGGCCAGAGATGATCACGGATGCAGCAGAGAAGGTCGAAATAATTAGAGACAGGCTCAGAGTAGCTCAGGACATGCAGAAACACTGGGCTGATGCTAGTCGCAGACCGATGGAGTTCGCAGACGGTGATATGGTGCTAGTAAAGATATCACCTACTAGAGGGACGATCCGGTTCGGACGAGGAGGGAAGCTGAGCCCCAGATACATCGGGCCATTCGAGATACTTGGCAGGATTGGAGAGGTAGCTTACAGGGTTGCTCTTTCACCCAACCTAGTAGGAGTTCACGATGTCTTTCACGTATCTCAGCTGAGGAGATATGTTTCAGACCCCAGTCATGTGCTAGATCATTCAGAGTTGGAGATCGGGCCGAGCATTACAGTTTCTGAGCAGCCGGTGGAGATATTAGACAGGAGGGAGAAGAGGCTGAGGAACAAGGTTATACCCTTAGTACGAGTAGCTTGGAGCCGTCACTCCCCAGGTGAATCTACTTGGGAGAGGGAGTCGGACATGAGGGAGAGATACCCTTACTTGTTCGATCCAACCGCTGTGAGGGAACCACCCGTTCCCACTTGACACCCTAGAGGTTAGCCTTAATCATAGCCTTAGTCATTTGTTTACATTGCTTGTTATATTAGAATGTTTGTAGAGTCTTCTATCCTTGTAAATTTCGAGGACAAAATTTTTTAAGGAGGAAAGATTTGTAAGCCCCTAGATTTCAAAAAAAAAATAGTTTTTATAAATTTTTAATAGCATTTAATTTAAATACGTATTTTGTAGCGTATTTCGTATTTTTTGGTTTTCGTAATGCTTTGCAATTTTTCCTAACTTAAGATTTTTTCTTGGCCGGCATACCGCCGGTATACCGGAGTATACCGACGGCATACCGTCTAGACAGATTTTCTACATTTAGATATTTTCGATTTCAGATATTTTGATAAATAGTATTTTGGATATTTTGATGAATAGTATTTAGATATTTTCGTAAATAGTGTAGATGCACCCTATTACCCAATGGATAATTGGTTTTGTTTGAATGGCCATGATTGACTTAGATTTTGCCATGGATCACGATCCGACGGCTAAGATTAAATCCCCCTTCTATATATACCCTTTCACTTTCTCTCTCCTCTCACTTTTCATTCCCTTCACTCTCTTTTCATTTCTTCTTCCTTTCTCTTCCCTTGGAGCTTGTTAGGAGCTTGGCCTTGAGGTCTAGAGTGTGGTTTCGTACCCCTCTTGGTGGTGGAGTAGAAGATTAGGCTTGGAGCTTAACCTAGGCAAGTGCATCTTGCTCAAAAGTGACATGACCATACTTTATTTTTGTTTTCCATAGAAACTAAAGTTTTATTGGCCTATAAATTGCTTCTTTAAATTGTTAACATGTTTAATATATAGCACTTTTAGTTTTGATCGACAGTATTGCGTAGATCTGAGTTTCTAGATATAATTTTCGAATATTTTGAGGTTTTGATCTATCAAATATTTTGATTTGTGAAAATTAATACTTCCATGTTGTAGAAAATTTAATTCTATTCAATTGACTTTTGAAAGTCCAAATTTCGATTTAAAACGAAGTTTTTATGGACGAAACAAGTTTTGAGCTCAAAAATCAACTTTCTGTGACGGTTCGAAAAATCCGTCGGAAATCCACGAAAATCCGTCGGAAAATTCGAACTTTCACCACAAAAATTGCTGTGACTGAACGAAAAATCCGCCGGTAATCCGCTGTAATCCGCCGGATAATCCGGTTAGGCTGTTTTGAATTTTTTATATATTTTAAGTGCTGTAAAATTTTTGGAAAAATTGTATTTAAATACTATGTTAATTTAGCTAATTTATTATAATTTTTTCAGTATTTAATAAGTACTTTTGGTATTTTATAAAAATAGAAAAATAGAACCCATTTTCAGGATACATATGTTTGTTGATTTTTAATAAATATCTATTAGGGTTTATAAATTCCAAAAAAATTAGTATAAATTTCTATAATTAACAAAGATCATTTTGGTACTTTATTTTATGTATAATTGAGCTTTTTGTCTATCTCAAAAATTATTAGAACATAATGTACAGTTTGATTTATTTATTGAATAATTACGACTTGTAATCTTTTGTGTTGTTTTGAGTTATAGTCGTATTGGACCAACCCCTACACTAGTGTAAAGACCCTAGAAAGTTAGTTTAAGTATTGTGTCACCCCACATTGGTCTCCTATGCTAAAATTCCCATTTGGCTAGGTGTCCAGTCACAAGTCGTATTGCACCAATTAGTGTCTTAGTATTTTAGCTTAGTATTGTCACGACCCGCACCCTAGAGTTAGGACACGAGAACGTAACAACGCCCAGCCTACGCCGCAGTGTCGGCGGTAGAATGCTGTCCTAGGTCTCAATGCATCTAACAGTATAAGACTAAACAGTTTATACTCCCAGAATGGGGGTGACATAGCAGATACAGTCTCAATCACATCTACGGTAGAGCATGATAAAGATAGATAAAACATAAAATCCAAAATAAATATAAGAGATAGAAGTCTAAGTGTCTAAGATACATAAATCCAGAAATACATCTCAAAACTCAAATACAGTAATCCACAAAGTAAAAACAACTCCAGACAAAATGAAATAACTATCTAAACAACCTCTACTGTGTCTCCTCTAGGCTAGCAGGCAATCCCAGGCCATCTGTAAAATTTATCAACAGGTCCAGTCAGGACAGGAGCGAGCACAATACATCTCACGCAGATCATAACAGGTTAGAAAATATAAACATGCAAGAGAGTACGATACATGAAACTGAAAGAAAGTACATGATGTAAACAGAGAGAGAACTGTAATAGAAATATCTACTATAAGTAGAGAGCTACCAGTGACTAGTGATTTAGAGTACAAAGTCGACATGTGAACGGCTGGATTTACACATGACTATACTAAAGAGGCGCACATGGCTATACTACTTTGGAATTGTTCACATGACTATTTATACTTCCCCATATCCCAATCAATACACAAGGATCCAAACAAGTTATGTTACGTACATGGTTTTCACATGAAGCCCATAAAGGGTGCACATGAAGTATACATGAGTGCACATGAAGTTCACATGGGGGCCCATTAATGGGTGCACATAAAATTCATATGAAGGCTCATAAATGAGTGCACATGCAATATAGGTTATACATGAGATACATGGGAAACATGTCCGATTCATGAGAGCACATGAGAGTACACGAGCATGCATGAACGAGCATGAAGCACATGAGAAACATGAATAACATGAAAGCGAAGAATACATGATGTACACGAAACACATGACATAATGTATTCGATGCTCCCGAGGGGGATAACATCTCAATGTAGGGATCTATATAGTACCAATCTATGATAATATCGTGACAGCATCAAATAAGGTAAACTAGAGCAGGAATATAATTCTAAGCAAGTTATGAAATGATCAGAGAATGTACTCACCTGATATCTGAATATCCAAGGTAAAGATACTGTCCGAGGAGAGGTGTCTGGCTCCTAATTGGAACAGCACAAGTCACAACATGTCCAGAAGGGTAATATAAAGCACTACAATGTATTCTACATGAATCTAGGTCAAACTAGGCCAAAGTCAACCCTTGGTCAACTCTGGTCAACTGCACTAGTCAAACAAGGTCAAACTAGGTCATGTCCTAACCCAGCAAGTCTTACTAGGCCTAACCAAGACTATCCTAGCAAGCACACATCAATACAAGGCTATACAAGCCAACATACACCCAACTCTATATAACATGCAATTATTCAATACTCAAATAGGCAAGAATTCACATTGGATATACACTAGGTAATCTATTACTTTAAACTATATATGTCTACACATATATACACATGCATATATTGGTATTCAACATTAGGTCTATAATCATGGCATTTCAAATAGTTATATAAACTTATATATTACAACACAATATGCTAACATATATATAATATACATACATAGCTAAGTTAACTATATTCATAAATACTTATTTAAGAGGCTATGTATGTGTATGTGAACATGGCAAAGGGGCAAGTGAGGGTTAAATGGGCATACATAGTGTATACATATCAAAGAGTGTCAAAGTGTAAGTGAACAATATGTCAAGTGTGATAGTGTCAACATAGTGTAAGGGGGTACATGAGGTAATATAGGATTTGTTTTAACATAAAACATTACATCTCATTAACTTGTATATTGCATACATTATATCTATTATTACATTACATTCATGCTTGCATTCATTCATCATTCATTATTCTCTTGCACCACTATATGCATCATACATTACATACTATGGAACCTACATATTCATTACAAGCCATACTTATACATGCTTACATTAGATAGGATACTTGCACCTCATACATTATTTATTTAACCATTTACTCATGCTTTTATTCTCTATTTAATTATATAATTTATATACATTAACATGTGTTAAAATCAAATAGAACATTATATTACACACAAGGGTGCACAAAATACATATACCGAATAGTAACTCATACTAATAATCAATACTGTACCATCTCAGCATGAATTAAAATTTAGGATTAAAGTATGTTATAGATCTATGTGTTAGCTTTATGAAACTTTAAACGGATCACGTTTTCGTTTTCGGAAACTCCTGGAATCGCGAAAACACCGAGAACGCGTTTGTCTTTCGTACAGCTGACACTCAAATAATTCTCCAGAAAGTTACAGAAAGAATTAGGCCTATTAATACATGTTTTTGGAAAGCTAACTTCAATATGCTTCTTTTAAAAAAAACGGAATATTAAACCAAGCTTTGAGCTAGAAGTTATGACATTTCTAAGTTAGGGCTGAAATTAAAAACGTGGATAAAAATTATGACGGATTTAGGTAGTTTGAGACAAAAGAACACAAGTATATAACATAATATATCAAGAACTCACTCTCTACACTAATATGTATATATGAGACACTATAGAACACATCTCCAATACAAAAATATGAGATTAAACATGTAATAATTCATTCATACATAACAACAACACATAGTGTGTCCAAATTTGGGATTTTCCCATATGGACATAACCACAACACAAAGGACACTCCTATGACCTCCAAATGGACACAAAATGGACACAAATGGAGATACAACTATGGGGTCATTCCTATGGGTTTAAAATAGACCTATATGCATGAGGAAATGAAAAGGAGAAGGAATTTATACCTCCCGGTAGATCGAATCGAAGAAAAGCCTTCCCAGAGCGACACCGACACGTAGAGATTCCAAAAGGACACGAACGAGCTCCGAATCCTCCCAAACTTGGGTAGCTTCCTCCTTGGCTAGAATGGAGAAGGAAAGAAGAAGATTTGGTGGTGAAATGGAATGATTTGGTGGAGAAATTGCTAGGGATTGCTCTCTAGGAATTTGGGGAAGAATAAGAGAGAGAAAAATAGATGGATAATGACAAATGGGAGGCTCAACCCTATCCTTATTGTGGCTGGCCATAAAGGTGGTTTTGTCCTATTAGGAAAAGTCCAAAAGCCCCTTTTCTAGTCTATTTACTAATACATTGGTAAGGGGTTAAGTCGGGGGTAGTTTGGTCAATCCTAAAACACTAATCCATATTAATACTAACCAAAATAATTAGTCTAGTCACTAACTAAAATTAATATCATGTGGACTAAAATTAATATTATGTGGGCCATGCCTAACTAGTGTGTGGGCCCGCTAGAGTCAAAACTACCCCAGGTCCCCGATACAAGTCGGAATGAGTTGAAATTCGAACCCGACTCAAATAACCCCAAAATATTACAATAAATAAATAAATAATTCCAAAATAATTTTAAAATGAAAAATGACAAAAATACTCCTGTTTTTGAAAACTGGGGGTGACAAATCTATCCACCTTAAAAAAAATTCGTCATCGAAATTAAAACAAAGCAATCACAGGAAACAAATGCAGAAAACAATCTCATTCAAATACTTTTCAAAAATAAATCAGCAAAAAAAAATCTCTTTGAGGCACATCAAACATTTGTAAATAAAAACTGATACGTGTCCGATACGGCCACAAAACTATCACAAAATCACACCTATCAAAGGTCAAAATCAACAATCACCAACGCAATAAATATCAAAATAATTCAAAGAGGTCAAATGCAAAATATTCTTAGGCCAGAAATGACATTAAAATATCCTAATCACATGGTTAGGCTCTAGGTCAAACATTCTCTAGGGTTTCACTAGCAAAACATCAAAATCACAAGTCATGATTTTAAATAGTTTTAAAATAATTTAAAAAATTACCAAAATTATATCATGATTTAAATGTCAAATCAATAAATGATTAAAATTACAAAATTTCAAAATTACTCTCATTTTAGAAAATTGGGTGTTACAAGTCTACCCACCTTAGAAAAATTTCATCCTCGAAATTAAAATGTCCATACTCCCTCTAGGTCAAACCCCCACAAATTAAAGTCCCAGATTAAAACAAATCATGTGATCAAAAGGATGACATACAGGGTCATTGCATACGGTGATAGTGAAAGTCTCATCTAGGTATACTAGTCATGCTAAACCAAGACGGTCATAGGGTATCAAACACACAAGAAATCTAGAGTGCTAAACTGGAAAAGATACATAAATAACAAATCATCAAAACTGTAAGACAGTCTACCATCCTATGTGAAAGCTGGTACTCAAAAAAAATATAAAAATAAGAAAGGTAACTTCCAATAACCTAAAAGGGTACAGAAAAATCAATTTCAAAGTTAAAGAATTGAAAGTCACTTGCATTGAAATCCAATCACAATATATATAGAGAGCGTTAGAGAGGGAAAAGCTGGCATTATGTAATGTTATATGGTTTGTGTGTGTATGGGTGTATGTAAACAGGTTAATATGGTAAGATAGTAGGCATATGTGTAGACGAAATATATATAAAATTGTATATGAGAAATTGGGTTTCAAAACAACGGCTATCAAGTTACACTAATCATGGCATATTGGTTAAACAATCTACAATACCCAACTTATTTACTCATAACATGCATGGCTAACCTTATACATATATATATATATATAAAGAGGGTGTGTGTGTGTCCTTGTACAGGGTTATAGCCTAGTATTGAAAGGTTAAACCCAGTTTTAGTTCAGCATTTACATGCAAAGTCTGAAAATAAGCTAACATTTAAAACAGTAAAATATTAACATAATGCAGTCTCAGATTTTAGGGTTTTGAAACATCGCAACCCATCTCAATGGTCCTAATACATCCTAACATGATAGAAATGAAACCCTAATATACTATCCACACATTTATCTATGCACACAGTTCAATATTACATGTTAAATCTGAAATTTAACTAAACATAGAAATCAATGTAAAAATGTTAACATGTAACTAGTTTTCAGGGTTTTGGAGAAATTTGAACATTAAAAACCAACTCAATGTTTATCACAACTAACATGTAAGAATATAAAACATAAATTTATATCCCTACTTCCCACAAGGTATATAGCTCAAATATTACATTTAAGAAATAAAACAGCAATTTGAACTAACATTTGGAATCCCGCATCAAGGGTTAACATGCACACAGTCTCAGATTTTACAAATTTAAACACAAAACTCAACCAAAATTTTGAATTGAAACCCCACGTATAACATACATGTGCAGTAATTTAAACATAACTAATAATATAAAATTTATATTTAAATTACGAATTTAAACATGAAAAAGCAGAGAAGCAGAAATATTGGAGTTTTGACAATTAAACATCAACAACATATTAATATGTATTTAGATAGGTGGAAAAATCAAGTGTAGCATGCATACGTGTTAGACAAAGTGTCTGCTATATATATTCATATACATATTCTCATGTCCTAATATAAAAAAAATTATTTCTACGTTAAGACTAACATTTAGATTCCTACCAAGTGCAAGCAAGTGATTGACGTAATCAAGGCTGTTTTATTATTATTATTTAATACAAGAATAATAGTAAGGAAGAAATAACGATAAAATCTGTTTTGTTTATCTATTTAAAGAAGAACCATTTTGAAATCCAGAGCTAAATTATTAAATCCAAGATAAAGTCTAACAAAATTATCGATTCATTGCATTAAGAAGAAACTCATAGCAAGAAGTTACGCAAAGGTTTATAAAAATAGGCAAACCTACTCTTAAGTTAAATAATGAAAAGCAAACAAAACAAAACAATTAATAATTAAATTTTTTTTTGAAGGACAGAAACAAAAGTAGAGAAAACATGTTTCGAAAACATTTAAGGTACAATCTGATAATCATATGCGTCTGTCCAAAATCATGGTACACTAAATCCTCGTCATACTAGTAAGCAAGGCTACGATAATCACAGAGTCCTTGACTTATGCACATACCTCTAGAATCGTGGTATTTAACATTTTCGCGGTGCCGCTAGCTTGGCTGCGAAAACCTTAAATTCCTACACCCAAGAAATATATATCCAGAGTCAGACTATATGTCCTTACCATGCTGGCTAATGTGACTATAGAAGACTAGATTCCATAACATAGATGACCTAGCCCATATAATTTCATATTGTCAAAAAAAATTAAATTAAATCAACAATGAATACCCATAAATTAAATCAAATTTATCAACGAACTTCAAAATTCAAAATGAACAAAAATCCATCAAAATACAACTCGGATGCAACAGCTATCATCAAGATTCAAAATTCGACAATCATTCATCAAAATCAATGAATACAACTCAAATTCAACCATAATCCATCAAAATCAAATTTAACAACAGTAAGTAAAAATAAATCAAATCAAGAAAAAAAGAGTTCTCAAATCGAAGTTAAAATAAGATTCTCAAGGCTCGTCCCGGGAATCTCTCAAGGGTCCTAACTGTGATTGAGTACCTTCAAAAATATATTCTATTCCTACTGCAGGCTGTAGTGGTACTCTAGCTCGAATACCACTACACAAACTCGACCTGCATGGGCCACCACTAAAAATGTGTCACGACCCGCACCCTAGAGTTAGGACACGAGAACGTAACAACGCCCAGCCTACGCCGCAGTGTCGACGGTAGAACGCTGTCCTAGGTCTCAATGCATCTAACAGTATAAGACTAAACAGTTTATACTCCCAGAATAGGGGTGACATAGCAGATACAGTCTCAATCACATCTACGGTAGAGCATGATAAAGATAGATAAAACATGAAATCCAAAATAAATATAAGAGATAGAAGTCTAAGTGTCTAAGATACATAAATCCAGAAGTACATCTTAAAACTCAAATACAGTAATCCACAAAGTAAAAACAACTCCAGACAAAATAAAATAACTATCTAAACAACCTCTACTGTGTCTCCTCTAGGCTAGCAGGCAATCCCAGGCCATCTGTAAAATTTATCAACAGGTCCAGTCAGGACAGGAGCGAGCACAATACATCTCACGCAGATCATAACAGGTTAGAAAATATAAACATGCAAGAGAGTACGATACATGAAACAGAAAAAAAGTACATAATGTAAACAGAGAGAGAACTGTAATAGAAATATCTACTATAAGTAGAGAGCTACCAGTGACTTGTGATTTAGAGTACAAAGTCGACATGTGAACGGCTGGATTTGCACATGACTATACTAAAGAGGCGCACATGGCTATACTACTTTGGAATTGTTCACATGACTATTTATACTCCCCCATACCCCAATCAATACACAAGGATCCAAACAAGTTATGTTACGTACATGGTTTTCACATGAAGCCCATAAAGGGTGCACATGAAGTATACATGAGAGCTCATACATGAGTGCACATGAAGTTCACATGGGGGCCCATTAATGGGTGCACATGAAATTCATATGAAGGCTCATAAATGAGTGCACATGCAATATAGGTTATACATGAGATACATGGGAAACATGTCCGATTCATGAGAGCACATGAGAGTACACGAGCATGCATGAACGAGCATGAAGCACATGAGAAACATGAATAACATGAAAGCGAGGAATACATGATGTACACGAAACACATGAGGTAATGTGTGTGTATGTGAACATGGCAAAGGGACAAGTGAGGCTATGTGTGTGTATGTGAACATGGCAAAGGGGCAAGTGAGGGTTAAATAGGCATACATAGTGTATACATATCAAAGAGTGTCAAAGTGTAAGTGAACAATGTGTCAAGTGTGATAGTGTCAACATAGTGTAAGGGGGTACATGAGATAATATAGGATTTGTTTTAACATAAAACATTACATCTCATTAACTTGTATATTGCATACATTACATCTATTATTACATTACATTCATGCTTGCATTCATTTATCATTCATTATTCTCTTGCACCTCTATATGCACCATATATTACATACTATGGAACCTACATATTCATTATAAGCCATACTTATACATGCTTATATTAGATAGGATACTTGTACCTCATACATTATTTATTTAACCATTTACTCATGCTTTTATTCTCTATTTAATTATATAATTTATATACATTAACATGTGTTAAAATCAAATAGAACATTATATTACACACAAGGGTGCACAAAATGCATATACCGAATAGTAACTCCTACGAATAATCAATACTGTACCATCTCAGCATGAATTAAAATTTAGGATTAAAGTATGTTATAGATCTATGTGTTAGCTTTCCGAAACTTTAAACGGATCGCGTTTTCGTTTCCGAAAACTCCTGGAATCGCGAAAACACCGAGAACGCATTTGTCTTTCGTACAGCTGACACTCAAATAATTCTCCAGAAAGTTACAGAAAGAATTAGGCCTATTAATACATGTTTTTAGAAAGCTAACTTCAATACGCTTCTTTTAAAAAAAATGGAATATTAAACCAAACTTTGAGCTAGAAGTTATGACATTTCTAAGTTAGGACTGAAATTAAAAACGTGGATAAAAATCATGACGGATTTAGGTAGTTTGAGACAAAAGAACACAAGTATATAACATAATATATCAAGAACTCACTCTCTACACTAATATGTATATATGAGACACTATAGAACACATCTCCAATACAAAAATATGAGATTAAACATGTAATAATTCATTCATACATAACAACAACACATAGTGTGTCCAAATTTGGGATTTTCCCACATGGACACAACCACAACACAAAGGACACTCCTATGACCTCCAAATGGACACGAAATGGACACAAATGGAGATACAACTATGGGGTCATTCCTATGGGTTTAAAATAGACCTATATGCATGAGGAAATGAAAAGAAGGAATTTATACCTCCCGGTAGATCGAATCGAAGAAAAGCCTTCCCAGAGCGACACCGACACGTAGAGATTCCAAAAGGACACGAACGAGCTCCGAATCCTCCCAAACTTGGGTAGCTTCCTCCTTGGCTAGAATGGAGAAGGAAAGAAGAAGATTTGGTGGTCAAATGGAATAATTTGGTGGAGAAATTGCTAGGGATTGCTCTCTAGGAATTTGGGGAAGAACAAGAGAGAGAAAAATAGATGGATAATGACAAATGGGAGGCTCAACCCTATCCTTATTGTGGCTGGCCATAAAGGTGGTTTTGTCCTATTAGGAAAAGTCCAAAAGCCCCTTTTCTAGTCTATTTACTAATACATTGGTAAGGGGTTAAGTCGGGGGTAGTTTGGTCAATCCTAAAACACTAATCCATATTAATACTAACCAAAATAATTAGTCTAGTCACTAACTAAAATTAATATCATGTGGACTAAAATTAATATTATGTGGGCCATACCTAACTAGTGTGTGGGCCCGCTAGAGTCAAAACTACCCCGGGTCCCCGATACAAGTCGGAATGAGTTGAAATTCGAACCCGACTCAAATAACCCCAAAATATTACAATAAATAAATAAATAATTCCAAAATAATTTAAAAATGAAAAATGACAAAAATACTCCTGTTTCTGAAAACTGGGGGTGACAAGTATAAAAACTAAGTTTATGCATTTATTTCTACAGTGACGAGTTGCCAGGCATCTATAGCATTTCTATCATTGCTTTGCTTTGCTAGAGGCAAGTACTTTCTATAAACTTTACATACTGCTATAAACCATAAACTGTGATTCACCAACCATGTTAAATGCTGATACTTGGGGTAGTAAGTTAAAACTTTGCATGTTATATTACTTTCAGTCTCTGCCATGTTTAGGATAGTTTTCATATCTCTCACATGTTTAAACAATGGGTTAAGGGGAAACTGCTAGTAAGTGGACGTGATCATGACCCTCTTCTCCGTATGTATTTACCGAGCACCGTTACATTCTATATGTATCTGTGTCGTATGTCTGGTCTCGCGTTTGTGTATGGATATACACCGATGCCGTTATGTGTACGTATGTGCACATCAGAAAATTGATATGTACCGCTGTTGTAATGCCCCAGTTTCGGAATACGGGGACGTACACGGCCAGCTACACCGTATAAGGTACGAATACGCTATACGGTGATGACGGCTGTCCAGTCTGGTTGGGTATCCTAGCATGCAATCAATCTATGGCCTAAATCCGATCTCATATCCACAGGTAAATCACAATGAAACAATATCAAGAGAGATAGTCATATGAAAAACAGGAAATACTCATATGAAAATCTGGAATCTACAGTACAGGATAATAATGTAGACAAGTATACCTTCCTACAGTTCCTAGCATGGTCTGGAACTGAAGCACACCCTCCAAGTCAAGTCTGGAAGATCCACCGGGTCGGTCTCAGACAATCTGGGAACAATCCAGGGTTGGTCAGGCCAACCGCAGCAAGTACCAGAAAGGAAGGCTCAAGGACGGGCGAAGAAAACCAGCAGGATAAAATATGACAAGAATAACATCTAAAAATAGTAAATAAAGGTAAGGGATCGTGCGGTACCAACGCACGATAACAATCCACAAGTATAGTGAAGCTAACACAATCACAATCTCCATAGCATCCACTAACACCTGCATTGCCAGCTGGAAATCAATATCAGCTGGCTAGCAGGCCACAAGCCAAACAACACAGAAGGACAAGCGGCCACACAATGCCTACGGCTTGCTATTATTAGCTAACTAGGGTTATCACAGGCCTAATTACTAACAAGATGCAGTTGAGGTATTCCTATAGCCACAAGCCCTGCAGACTATCCAGGTTATCCAGGACGAATGTATAATATATAGTGGGTACATCGCCCGAGAGACAAATGTACCCTAATAGCTAGCTGGAGGGGTGCAACACATGACAGTGTGCTGGAAATGTGCCCTACTCGACGGCAGGCTACAAATTCCATGAGCGCCCAGATAACGGGATTGCCTGTAGCCGGAATACCTCGATCTATATGAGCTACTTGATCAATCTAGTTGTTAACCTAGTCAGATTCATTATGAATTCCTGACCGTGGTAACCAGGAATCCATGTCCTAGACATGATGCAAGACGAGACAGGTAGTTTGTACAAGCACAATCAGGAAAATCAACCACGGTGTCAAGACAAGGTCATACCTAGCAAGTCAGGACTGGCTGTCACAACAGCGGTCAAGAGTAAACATGTCATGTCAAGAGTACTAGTCAGGAGTGCGCCACCACGGGCCACTATCAAGAATCAAGAGTATACATGCCAAGTTTACTGTCAAGTCCAGAGTGCTAGTCAGGAGTGCACCTCTACGGGCCACTATCAAGAATCAAGACAGGTCCAGGTCATCGTGTAATACCAGGAACAAGGTCAAACCTATCAGTCACAAGAAGTCACATGCCCAAATCGTGACATGGATATCAAGTCGGTTATAAGATCAAAATCTCCACTATAATAGTCTCTCAAGTACACATGGGAACCTACAGCTCAAATCATCAAGTCGATCCATTCACCTTATCAAACTATCAGGAGTCTTCTATCTACAATAGAAATCAATATCATGTCAGGAAGGTCAATAACAAAATACCAAGCTAATCACTATAAGCAACGCTAGGCCCTCTGGCTCACAAGAATCCTCCAAGTCAATGATCACCAGCCACTAGAAAACGAGCCCCTCAACTACCAAGACATAGCAATCAAACCAGGTTTCCCAACTACCGGAATACACAAGGGTACCAGGTTTTGGACGTTTGGGAAGTCGAGTAAAAATTATATAATAATACCCTCGATATTCTCCTCATTCCACGAAATATTCGAAATCACCAAAATCCAAGAATCCACATAGATCCACCAAGTCAATATCCCAAGATCGTACTCTCCATAATACTCAATCCTCAGTCATATCCACAAGTCACATCTCCCAATACATAGGACAACTGTCAGCTCTATCTGACTGAACTAGGATAACTCCTAGGATGGAGGGTCAGGGAACAAGAGTCCGGTAATAAATGCCGCTGGAAGTGGCAAGGATTACATGGACCGCGCTGGAGCAAATCCACAACCCTTAAACCAAACAAGGACCAGGGTTGCAGACCGTCTCCCGAGTGGAACCGCTCTCATTACGCTATCCGACGGACAAGACAGGTCAGGAGCTAGGCGACTAATCTAGTATGAAGTCTACCTAGCAGGCAATGGGATCAGGTATACTATAACAAGATGAACATGCATGAATCCAGTCCAGCAAACCAAAGGAATGGTTCTGCCTAATCCTTCGAACCAAATTCCCAGCTGGAAATTCTGGAAAAATTCGGCAGAATCTCCTTTGTAATCTGGATGGGAGCACCCTACGAATAGGGGCTAAAACCACTCGATGCAACCCGCCGCGGAATCGCAGAATCGCAGACTGAGAACACTAAGTCTCAGCTGCCAGCAGCACTATGATGCGTACTGGGAACAAGTCGATAGCCGAGAACACTAAGCCCCGGCCTCCAGCAGCGCTACGAGGCGTACTGGGAAATCAATCAAACCCGAGACCACTAATGTCTCGGCCTCCAGCAGCACTACAATGCGTACTGGGCGCCAAGCCAACATGCATAATATAAAACAACCGCCTCGCAGGACGCACTACAACACATGTCCATGAATCTAACCCACGCACAATCAATCACATCCTCAAGTAAGGTCAGCCAAAGCCGCTACCCGACCGCGAGTCGGACACGGGGCATATGGGGACAATCCATACATGTGAGTCATGCTCGTGTCCTCGGAGGTGTGGATGACCCATCCGAGTTGTCCGATACGGTCTATCCCGGTATCGGGCCAAACTATCCTAAGTTACCATGGCAGTTCTACTGCTAAGCTACACTAATCATGATTATACATTTACAATAAATTAAATGCAATAAAATACAGGAGAGATGGCAAGAGCCGTCAATGAGCAAGGGATACTTGCCTAGAGGGCTTGGCTAGGTAAGCAAGTCTTCGGCAGTCGCGATCCAAGGTAGCACGCCAATCGAGGTCCTCAGAACACACAATAAACAATCATTAGTACCAACAATAAAATAATAGAAGAAATCACACGGGATGGCAGGAGGCTATACCGTGTGGGTCCCGCAAGTAGTGCCGGGATCTAGCACGAAAACCGAGGTACGCGGATCGATACGGGCATACAAACCGAGACGCGCACGTATATCGAGACGCACACGAGAATCGAGGTGGCACGAATATCGAGACGAGCGGAAAACACGTGCACGTAAATCGAGACATGTACGTAGATCGAGAAATCACGAATATCGAAACGGCGTACGAATTACGCGACACGTAAATCGAGGCAAGCACGTAAATCGAGACGACCCAAAGTCCAAGGAGCACGTAAATCGATACGGCACACAAATCGATGTGTGCACGCAAATCGATGTGGTATGGAGTCCAATACGGCACGCAAGCCGAGGCGGCACGCAAATCGATGCGTGCACGCAAATCGGTGTGGCACAAAAATCAAGAAAGACACAAAGGCCGAGGCACGGAAAACGAGGCGGTGTGCAAACCGATGTGGCACGATGCCCGAGGCAACGCGGGGCTCGAGGCGTCCCGCTGCCCAAGACAGCACGTAGACCGAGGAGGCGCATAAATTGAGACGCACACAAACTAAGGTACGCAAAACGAGGCGCACGCGGATCGAGCAGCGCACTGCTCGAGGCAGCGCGTGCACCGAGGCACGTGGCCCGAGGAGCACACGGCTCGAGAATGGCACGCGGCCCGGGGGGGCTCGCTGCTCGAGTAGCGCGGGGCCCAAGGGCGTCCCGCTGCTCGAGGCTCGCACTGTCCCCGAGCACGACGACCGAAGGAAAGGGATGAGGGTGGCGGAGGAGTCGGGAGGTCCTGGCGGGGCTCGGCTAGGTGGTCGGCCGCCGGCGGAGGGGAGGTCAGAGAGAGAGGAGAGCGGTGGTGGTGGCAGTCGCCAGAAGTGGTGGAGTCGGGATGGAGGTCGATGGCGGTGGCTGCCAAGGCGGTGGAAGTGGTGGAGAAGACGACGACGAGGTGGAGGCGGCGGCGCCCGGAGATGGAGGGAGGCAGTGGTGGTGGCTGGAGGCGGGGCCAGCTGTGGTGGCTGGAGGAGGAGACGACGACGAGGTCGTGGTCGCCGGGAGTGGTGGTGGCCAAGACGGAGCTGGCCGGGCGAGACGCGGGGGATAGATGGAGAGGGAGCTCGAGGGAGAGAGGGGCTGGTGGAGGAGATGGCGGCGAGGGTGGTGGTCGCGGCGGAGGAGGTTGGAAAGGAGAGGAAGGCCGGGAGAGAGGGGATCAGGAGGAGAGAGGGAGAGCAGAGAGAGGGGTTCAGAGAGAGGGATTTTGGGGGAGGGGAGGCTTCTCCAGGAAGGAGAGAGTGAGAGAGGAAAGAGAGAGGGTGGGGGGTAGGTAAGGATATTTTGGGAGGGGTAGATTAGGAACAACAAATAAATGGTAACCATAATAATAATAGGGAAAATTCACCTCCAATTAAAATAATAAAATTTTTAAAAACATCCCAAAATTAAATCCTCCAAATACAGAAGTACAGTCAAATACATGCTTTAAAATAGGAATATTACATCCTACCCACCTTACAAAAATTTTGTCCTCAAAAATTTAAAATTATCAAGTAGGGTTTTCAAAACTAGTACATATATATATATATATATATATATATATATATATATATATATATATATATATATATATATATATATATATATATATGCCATGAAAACTCTACCCACCTTACAGAAATCAAGTAAGATAACAAGAAATGAACAAAATCCTACTGTGAAAACATCAAGAAAACAATGTCTAGCTACACAAGTCAACTCTCAGGGTAAATCCAAAATACCAAGGAATCTCGAAGGTCAAAATCTCACATGCACGAAATAACTCCATAAATCAAAACAAGTACAAAGTACCGAAAACAATACCAAAACCTAAAATCCCCACTACACGAAAATCAACAAAATCATAAAATAAAGGATACTTGTCTCAAACCGACGACCGTAGTTTCCGAATATCCGAAAAAGTGTGTCATGATCATCCCTGCCACGCCATCCGAAATGGCTGCAAAAGATGCACCAGGGCACTATAATCAAGCGGCTGCAACTTTCGTTACCTCGCCGTCAATGTATACTAGGGTCATCCAGTCACTCTTGACAAATACCCAAAATTAATCTAATCTACAACTCAAATGTCCAAGTCACTAAAATCAGAAAATATCTAACCAATATAACATAATAATTCTACAAAATAATAACTCATAATCCATGTCAAATCGTAATATGCATCCAAAAACAGCTTCACTAATAATCGCAAGATAGTTTTCTAGGAAACTCCAAATCCAAAAATCTATGCCAAAACATATTCTATAGAGAATATATGTATAAAATCCAAAATAATATCTGAAGTAAACAATCATGATTGTGGAATTGTCCGGAATCAAGGGAGCTGAAATGATACAAGAAAATCTACTGGATACTCCACAAATGCTGAAACATCCCATCTTTGAGTCCTGGTGAAATCTTCATGCTGCAGCGATCAAGCCAACGCTCGAAGAGGGTGATAAGGATACTAAGTCAACACAAAGTCAACGCACGAAAGGGATAACAGGAAATCAAACAAGGCGAAACACCGGTAGAGAGTCCAGAACCCAAGATAAATAATATAGTAACCCAAAGATAAGACCAGACATCGTCTTACCTGATAAAGTGATCGACATGACCAACTACAGGACTATGCCTCTCAAAACAAGGAATAATGGTAGATGACAACGAATAAGACAGGACAATGCAAGATAGGTCCAGGTAGAGATGGGGACCAGTTCACAAGTTCAAAGGAGCGAAGGAAAGTGTAACAAGTGGGAATACCAAGAAATAGTGGAATGAGATCAATAATCACGTGATACCCAACAAAATCTCAAAACGAGACCTGCATGGGCCACCACTAAAACCATGTAACGACCCAGTTTCGGAATACGGGGACGTACACGGACAGCTACACCATATAAGGTACGAATACGCTATACGGTGATGACGGCTGTCCAGTCTGGTTGGGTATCCTAGCATGCAATCAATCTATGGCCTAAATCCGATCTCATATCCACAGGTAAATCACAATGAAACAATATCAAGAGAGATAGTCATATGAAAAACAGGAAATACTCATATGAAAATCTGGAATCTACAGTACAGGATAATAATGTAGACAAGTATACCTTCCCACAGTTCCTAGCATGGTCTGGAACTGAAGCACACCCTCCAAGTCATGTCTGGAAGATCCACCGGGTCGGTCTCAGACAATCTGGGAACAATCCAGGATTGGTCAGGCCAACCGCAGCAAGTACCAGAAAGGAAGGCTCAAGGACGGGCGAAGAAAACCAGCAGGATAAAATATGACAAGAATAACATCTAAAAACAGTAAATAAAGGTAAGGGATCTTGCGGTACCAACGCACGATAACAATCCACAAGTATAGTGAAGCTAACACAATCACAATCTCCTTAGCATCCACTAACACCTGCATTGCCAGCTGGAAATCAATATCAGCTGGCTAGCAGGCCACAAGCCAAACAACACAGAAGGACAAGCGGCCACACAATGCCTACAGCTTGCTATTATTAGCTAACTAGGGTTATCACAGGCCTAATTACTAACAAGATGCAGTTGAGGTATTCCTATAGCCACAAGCCCTGCAGACTATCCAGGTTATCCAGGACGAATGTATAATATATAGTGGGTACATCGCCCGGCAGGCTACAAATCCCATGAGCGCCCAGATAACGGGATTGTCTGTAGCCGGAATACCTCGATCTATATGAGCTACTTGATCAATCTAGTTGTTAACCTAGTCAGATTTATTATGAATTCCTGACCGTGGTAACCAGGAATCCATGTCCTAGACATGATGCAAGACGAGACAGGTAGTTTGTACAAGCACAATCAGGAAAATCAACCACGGTGTCAAGACAAGGTCATACCTAGCAAGTCAGGACTGGCTGTCGCAACAGTGGTCAAGAGTAAACATGTCATGTCAAGAGTACTAGTCAGGAGTGCGCCACCACGGGCCACTATCAAGAATCAAGAGTATACATGCCAAGTTTACTGTCAAGTCCAGAGTGCTAGTCAGGAGTGCACCTCTACGGGCCACTATCAAGAATCAAGACAGGTCCAGGTCATCATGTAATACCAGGAACAATGTCAAATCTATCAGTCACAAGAAGTCACATGCCCAAATCGTGACATGGATATCAAGTCGGTTATAAGATCAAAATCTCCACTATAATAGTCTCTCAAGTACACATGGGAACCTACAGCTCAAATCATCAAGTCGATCCATTCATCTTATCAAACTATCAGGAGTCTCCTATCTATAATGGAAATCAATATCATGTCAGGAAGGTCAATAACAAAATACCAAGCTAATTACTATAAGCAACGCTAGGCCCTCTGGCTCACAAGAATCCTCCAAGTCAATGATCACCAGCCACTAGAAAACGAGCCCCTCAACTACCAAGACATAGCAATCAAACCAGGTTTCCCAACTACCGGAATACACAAGGGTACCAGGTTTTGGACGTTTGGGAAGTCGAGTAAAAATCATATAATAATACCCTCGATATTCTCCTCGTTCTACGAAATATTCGAAATCACCAAAATCCAAGAATCCACATAGATCCACCAAGTCAATATCCCAAGATCATACTCTCCATAATACTCAATCCTTAGTCATATCCACAAGTCACATCTCCCAATACATAGGACAACTGTCAGCTCTATCTGACTGAACTAGGATAACTCCTAGGATGGAGGGTCAGGGAACAAGAGTCCGGTAATAAATACCGCCGGAAGTGGCAAGGATTACATGGACCGCTCTGGAGCAAATCTACAACCCTTAAACCAAACAAGGACCAGGGTTGCAGACCGTCTCCCGAGTGGAACCGCTCTCCTTACGCTATCCGACGGACAAGACAGGTCAGGAGCTAGGCGACTAATCTAGTATGGAGTCTACCTAGCAGGCAATGGGATTAGGTATACTATAACAAGATGAACATGCATGAATCCAGTCCAGCAAACCAAAGGAATGGTTCTGCCTAATCCTTCGAACCAAATTCCCAGCTGGAAATTCTGGAAAAATTTGGCAGAATCTCCTTTGTAATCTGGATGGGAGCACCCTACGAATAGGGGCTAAAACCACTCGGTGTAACCCGCCACGGAATCGCAGAATCGCAGACTGAGAATACTAAGTCTCAGCTGCCAGCAGCACTACGATGCGTACTGGAAACAAGTCGATAGCCGAGAACACTAAGCCCCGGCCTCCAGCAGCGCTACGAGGCGTACTGGAAAATCAATTGAACCCGAGACCACTAATGTCTCGGCCTCCAGCAGCACTACAATGCGTACTGGGCGCCAAGCCAACATGCATAATATAAAACAACTGCCTCGCAGGGTGCACTACAACACATGTCCATGAATCTAACCCACGCACAATCAATCACAGCCTCAAGTAAGGTCAGCCAAAGCCGCTACCCGACCGCGAGTCGGACACGGGGCATATAGGGACAATCCATACATGTGAGTCGTGCTCGTATCCTCGGAGGTGTGGATGATCCATCCGAGTTGTCCGATACGGTCTATCCCGGTATCGGGCCAAACTATCCTAAGTTACCATGGCAGTTCTACTGCTAAGCTACACTAATCATGATTATACATTTATAATAAATTAAATGCAATAAAATACAGGAGAGATGGTAAGAGCCGTCAATGAGCAAGGGATACTTGCCTAGAGGGCTCGGCTAGGTAAGCAAGTCTTCGGCAGTCGCGATCCAAGGTGGCACGCCAATCGAGGTCCTCAGAACACACAATAAACAATCATTAGTACCAATAATAAAATAATAGAAGAAATCACAGGGGATGGCAGGAGGCTATACCGTGTGGGTCCCACAAGCAATGCCGTGATCTGGTACGAAAACCGAGGTACACAGATCGATACGGGCACGCAAATCGAGACGTGTACGTATATCGAGACGTACACGAGAATCGAGGTAGCACGAATATCGAGACGAATGGAAAACACGTGCACGTAAATTGAGACATGCACGTAGATCGAGAAATCACGAATATCGAAACGGCGCACGAATTACGCGACACACAAATCGAGGCGAGCACGTAAATTGATACGACCCAAAGTCCAAGGAGCACGTAAATCGATATGGCACACAAATCGATGTGTGCACGCAAATCGATGCGGTACGGAGTCCAATACGGCACGCAAGCCGAGACAGCACGCAAATCGATACATACACGCAAATCGGTGTAGCACAAAAATCAAGAAAGGCACAAAGGTCGAGGCACGGAAAATGAGGCGGTGCGCAAACCGATTTGGCACGGTGCCCGAGGCAGCACGGGGCTCGAGGCGTCCCGCTGCCCAAGGCAGCACGTAGACCGAGGAGGTACGCAAATCGAGGCACACACAAACCAAGGTGCACAAAACGAGGCGCATGCGGACCGAGCAGCGCACTGCTTGAGGCAGCGCACGTACCGAGGCACGTGGCCCGAGGAGCACATGGCTCAAGAATGGCACGCGGCCCGGGGGGGCTCGCTGCTCGAGCAGCACAGGGCCCAAGGGCGTCCCGCTGCTCGTGGCTCGCACTGTCCCCGAGCACGACGACCGGAGGAAAGGGATGAGGGTGGTGGAGGAGTCGGGGGGTCCTAGCGGGGCTCAGCTAGGTGGTCGGCCGCCGGCGGAGGGGAGGTCGGAGAGAGAGAAGAGCGGTGGTGGTGGCAGTCGCCAGAAGTGGTGGAGTCGGGATGGAGGTCGATGGCGGTGGCTGCCAAGGCGGTGGAAGTGGTGGAGGAGACGACGACGAAGTGGAGGCGGCGGCGCCCGGAGATGGAGGGAGGCAGTGGTGGTGGCTGGAGGCGGGGCCAGCTGTGGTGGCTGGAGGAGGAGACGACGACGAGGTGGTGGTCGCCGGGAGTGGTGGTGGCCACGACGGAGCTGGCCGGGCGAGACGCGGAGGATAGATGGAGAGGGAGCTCGAGGGAGAGAGGGGCTGGTAGAGGAGATGGCGGCGAGGGTGGTGGTCGCGGCGGAGGAGGTTGGGAAGGAGAGGGAGGCCGGGAGAGAGGGGATCGGGAGGAGAGAGGGAGAGCAGAGAGAGGGGTTCAGAGAGAGGGATTTTGGGGGAGGGGAGGCTTCTCCAGGAAGGAGAGAGTGAGAGAGGAAAGAGAGAGGGTAGGGGGTAGGTAAGGATATTTTGGGAGGGGTAGATTAGGAACAACAAATAAATGGTAACCATAATAATAATAGGGAAAATTTACCTCCAATTAAAATAATAAAAATTTTAAAAACATCCCAAAATTAAATCCTCCAAATACAGAAATACAGTCAAATACATGCTTTAAAATAGGAATATTACAGCTGTACATCCTGATTACCTATTGACTGATCACTCACCTACTACAGTTTTAAACTTTAAAATGAATATCTATTGCCATGATAAAATGTACCTAAAACTGAACAAACATGATATGTCATTTCTTTTCATCACAAGATCAGTATTCTATGTTTGTTAGATTTAGTACTTGCTCCCGTCCTGACAGATAACGTTGTAGGTGTCCTTACTGAGGAGGAGTTACTCTGCGACTCATATTATGGTGATACTGTCGAGGACCCGGCTTTGCTTTACGAGGATGTTTCTGCGGGGAACCTCGCCTAGTTGTCTTTTTGCTTTAGACTTTTGAGAGTAGTCATATATTAGACTACGTATTTTTGTAACTGGACATGTATCCAGTTTTATATTTCAGACTTGTACTTTGGATATTTTACTATATGAGTCGACTTTTGTGTTTGGAGCATTTCTGACTTTTATTCACTTATAGAACTGTTAGCACATTTAGTTTTATCCTGTTGTCTTTAGAACAGCTTACTACGTTTTATCTCAAGCGTAGGCTAGACATGACTCGGCCCGGCCCGACAATTTGGGTAACGGGTCGTGACAAAAGCCACTTGGCTTTAGTGTTAGAGTGCTAAAGGGTAAATATTATATAAAGGGTAAACGGATAAATTCAAGATACGGGATACGAGTAGTCGTTTTGACTTGAAACTTAGACGTCTTGATAGGTACACCCTACAAATGTCATATTTGAACCAATTTTGACTCGGTTGACCCAGAGTTGACTTTTTACCCAAAAGTTAACAACGAGTCAACCATTTGTCTAAAATGGTCCAAATCCAAACTAGAGTTGACCAGTTGACCAAAAGTCAACTGTTGGTCAACACTTGACCAGTTTGACCTAGGGTTGACCTAGAGTTGATCAGGGTTGACCAGTTGACTAAATTCAACTGTAAGTCAACTGTTGACCCCGTTTGACTTGCTTTGACTTGCTATGACTAGTATGACCAAGAGTTAACTTAGTTTGACTTAGATTGACTTGACATGACTTAGTGTGACTCAGTGTGACCTAGTTTGACCTAGATTTCATATCATACATTAGAAATCATTCATAACTTTGTTAAACCCAAATTAACATGCAATATCTCATCTTTAGGTCTCTGATTACTACTCTGATCATTGATATACCCTACAGCTCCGGATAGCAGGCGAGTACATTATCTGATAGCAGTTACTTGTCTTGATATCTTCTCTACTAGCTCAGTTATAGTATTTACTTGATTTTCGACACATGGGTGCACGAACTAGTATTGTCGGATTCCTGTCATGAGATGTCATTCCTGGATTTCTTGGGATACTAGTACTTGCTTGGTCTTGATTTCTTGTACTTGTATTGACGTTGATTCCTGAAGAGGACTTGCTCCCCTCTTCGGGAATCTCGCGTCATGACGTGCCATGTCCGGATTCGTATACTATTCGGGGAATGGGAAATTTTATAAATAGTGTGATCAATGCCCATCTTGAGTTACTACTTGTATCATAGCTATACCCTCACCTCACGATGGGTATAGCCTGACCTGTGCTACTACTTGCTCAATAGCTTGCCATCCCGGCCGGGCCGAGTCCACGTACTTGTAGCCGGTCGACTGGAAGCCTGATCTTGACCCTTATCGATCACATTATGCTATAATATTCGAGGCACATTTTATATTTATTATTTCAGTCACATATTACAGTTCAGCTTACTTTCCTGTATGATTCATCATGACATGATTTCCAGTTTACATATCCTGTTATACTTACATCTTGATATGTTCATCTTGTACTCTGTTATGATTGACTGTGTCATTACTATGGAATTTGTTGCCAGCGTTGTACTCGTTTATTTTCCTGATAGGATACCATTATAATATATCCAGATGACATAGATGCGGACTGCTCTACCCACTATGGGTATGGTCAGGACATAGACTGCGACCAGCTGACACCCTTGGAGCCAGTGGATGACAGTACTTCTATCAAGATCTATTAGCTAGGTTTGTCTGGACTGCGATCCAGCTTATGTTAGACTTTTTGATACATATGTTATTCGGGACCTTATGTTATGTCTTCGACTCATCTATGGTTGTGACCATGTTTTATTTCCGCATTCTATATTCACCATATCTATCTTATATTCGTGCCTATCTTTCCTAGTTGTCTTGTGATTGAGTTGAGATTATATTCCTCCGTGCGGAGATGACAGGTCTTTATATATTGTGTCTAGATGCTATACTTTTTAGGAGACCTATACAGCATTCTACCGCCGATTCTGCGGTATAGGCTGGACGTAACCGCTTCTCGTACCCCTAATCAGGGTGCGTGTCGTGACACATTTTTGTGGTGGCCCATGCAGGTCTCCGAGTTAGAGTCACAACTAGTGCAATTTTCGTAGTGGTGCTCGACTTAGAGTACTGCTACGAGCCTGCTATTAGAAATTTGGTCCTAGTTATTACTACCAGAATTTCTCAATCACACCTAGGAAAATTTTTGATCTTTTGATTATCATGATGACTCTCCTTGTATTAAATTAACTGTCCTTCTCTGATAATATCTTCTCATGTGCCTTATTGATCTCTTTGTTTTAATTCGTCTCCAGGATGACGAAGACGCACCCGCAGGCCACCGGATCGAGTAGCTTGCACGAGAGATCTGACCAGGCTGAGGAGAAGGTTCAAGAGACTGTTCCCAGTGTTTCTACTATCCCGGAGGCCGTGGCAGTTGCACAGGGAGTTCTACCACCTCCACCCCAGAGGGTTTCGATCGTTGTTCCAGAGATACTGCCGTCACCGCCTCTGATACCAACGGATACACACCATATGTTCCTTCTTCTTCAGCAGATGATAGAGACTCAGCGAGCCCAGGCAGAGGTATCGCAGCGCCAGACAGAGCATCACACCGCCAGACTGAGATGCTGAGGCAGAGCATGGAGAACTCGCATCAGCTTGCACTGGCAACCGTGGAGAGAGTGGCACCGGGTACAGTACAGGGCCCTACCGGCTAGCAGTCATATCAGCAGCAGTCTACGCCAGGGACAATATTAGATTTTAGGAAGATGAGCTCCAGGGACTTCACGGGCACGGAGGACATCCTTTATGCAGACGACTGGCTAGAGGACGTACAGCGGAGTATGGAGCTGGCAGAGCTTCCGAAAGGACTTTGGGTTTCGGCCGCAGCCAGCCAATTTTTTGACATCGTGCTGACATGGTACCGCACGGATCCTCATGCGTCGGTGAGAGGGCTGTCATAGGAGAACTTTCGGAGGCTTTTCAAGGAGAAGTTCTTCTCGGACGTAGCTCTCACCGCGTTGGAGGGCCAGTTTATGGGTCTAGTACAGGGGAACTTGTCGATGGACGAGTATGTAGCAGAGTTCTTCCGCCTTTGCAGGTTCGCTCTCGATCTGATCCAGAATGAGGGGCAGAAGGCTTGTAAGTTCCGTAGGAGACTTATTCATGCAGTACGCACCCATACCTCGGGTCGCCGTGACGTGACATTCGATCAGATATTGACGGACGCGCAGATTACAGAGGAGGACTTCGTCCTCAAACAGAAGAGGAGCGGTGATACCATAGGGGAGAGTTCCAGTACGGGACCGGCCAAGCGCCCCCACATTCAGTATCAGCAGAGGCCATTTCAGCAGCAGCATCAGGCACTAGCCCGTGCCCAGCAGCAGTAGGGTCAGGGCCAGAGGCAAACCCAACAGTATACTTTCTGCGGGAAGACGGGACACAGCAGAGACGTATGCAGGAGGAGGTTAGGCGCTTGCCTATTCTGTAGAGGGACCGACCACCAGCTAAAGGGCTGCCCTGTTTGAGCAGCTAAGGTTGGCCAGGACCGGGCACTGACGGGACAGGCAATTCAGCCGAAGGGTCAGCCACTCCAGACACAGCAGTAGAAGTTTGTCCAGCATCAGAGTGCACCCTAGGGCAGAGCCTTTGTACTAGCAGTAGAAGAGTTTGATCCCGAGTCAGATGTTGTGGCAGGTCATGTTCTCCTCGATTCCTTCCATGTTTTTGCCTTGTTTGATTCTCGTGTCACGCACAGTTTTATGTCTGTTTCTTTTGCTCTTAGACACAACATCATTGCTGAATCTTTGGGTAGGACTTGCAAGATTATGACCGGAGGAGACATTATCCTGGTTAATAATATTTACAAGGGACGAAGAGTTACCCTGGAAGGCCGGGACTTGAGTGCGTATTTGCTCGTAATGCCCCTTCCGAGGTACGATATGGTACTCGGTATGAATTGGTTGAGCATGAGCTATGCTAGTATAGATTGTAGAGGAGGTAGAGTTCTTTTTAGGCTGTCGGAAGAGCCAGAGATCGAGTTTGCTCGAGGAGCAACGGAGCCGAAGGCTGGATTCTGTGGAGCTTTGTTGGCGGGGCAGAATTTGCCACATCTGTTGATAGCTGAGTTCTCGGATGTCTTTTCCGAGGAGTTACCGGGGATGCTGCCAGACAGGGATATTGAGTTCTCTATAGACTTGGTACCGGGCACCGATCCCATTTCACAGCACGTCTATAGGGTCAACATGTAGTGCCCCGTCCCGCAAAGTCAATCGTAGGAATCGAAACGCCGACGGCGTTCGGACTTGGCCTTGCAACGGCTGCTCGAAAACATCGCACATGTAGGGTAGTTTCGGTGAACTTGCCTCATCATTGCCTTCACATAATAAATCGTGTGTTTTCAACTTGCACAAGTAGGCTTAATAATAAAAGAGACAAATCCATATAGCTAAAGGGAATTATCCCGACGGATCGAATCGAGTTTAGAACATAGAAAATGTCCCACGGTCTGATTAGAGTTGGTGCTCAGCGTGCTTTGAAAATGACACTCGATCCTTCTACCCGCGGCTTAGGAGAAGGAAAATTTGGTATTCGACACAAACGGGGAGTTAGCCTAAGTCATAGGCGTCGCCCGTGTAAATGCTCGATAAAGCATGTACGTTTCCACTGCGCAAGGCTTGGCATAGTCTTGGCTCGTCCCTCGGGTTAAGTTGTAGGCTTGAGTAAGTTAGGCAAAGTTATGCCGATCGACCTAAGTCATTCCAAGTGCCGTCCCGTTCTTTCTGCGGTTGTCAAGTCAAATAGTCCCACGATCTCAAGGGCCGTCATAAAACATATGACTTGGGTGATAGCGTCGCGTAGGCCGTAAGTCAGTTGAAGGCACGAGCCACGGTTGGCACGAGGTAAAGTTAGCCACGGTCTATCGCACATAAGAAATACGTCTTGTTCAAGTTAAGTTGGAAGGCTATGAAGTAGTCGTTCCCTCGAGTTCAAAGAAGTTCGAGGCGGTCCCTCGGTTGGGAGTCTCGCGTTCCTATCTACATTAAGATGTTTCGAGGCGGTCCCTCGGTTGAGAGTCTCGCGTTCCTATCCACGTTAAGATGTTTCGAGGCGGTCCCTCGGTTGGGAGTCTCGCGTTCCTATCTACGTTAAGATGTTTCGAGGCGGTACCTCGGTTGGGAGTCTCGCGTTCCTATCCACGTTAGGTAGTTCGAGGCGGTCCCTCGGTTGGGAGTCTCGCGTTCCTATCCACGTTAAGATGTTTCGAGGCGGTCCCTCGGTTGGGAGTCTCGCGTTCCTATCCACGTTAAGATATTTCGAGGCGGTCCCTCGATTGGGAGTCTCGCGTTCCTATCCACGTTAAGTAGTTCAAGGCGGTCCCTCGGTTGGGAGTCTCGCGTTCCTATCCACGTAAAAAAGTTCGAGGCGGTCCCTCGGTTGGGAGTCTCGCGGTCCCGAGGCACGTTATGCCAAGTATGGTTCAGAGCACGAGTTGCTAAGTATAGTTCAAATCGTACCAACAAATTAGGCCATGCATTTACGTGAGTCTAGATGTCTCGTAGGTGCGTGGTCATTGGACACCTTGTCGACAATGATTTCTGCCTAGACTGGTTAAACGCCGGAGCACCGGGCCCAGTCATCCTAGGGGGTAGACGTTATAGCAGCGCATGTCTTTATTGCGTGGGTAGTCGGGGGCTTTCCATGGGGCTAGCTACCTTGCATCGAAGGACCCGCCGCCTACCCGAGCTATGTCCACGATGGCTTGTCATGCCAGTGGCCTTTCTTATAGATAATTGGCGTGCTAAGCGGCGAATCCGCATGCACGGTGTCGGTCGTAGCAAAGAAAGTGTAAGCACGGTATGCGTTGAATGGTGAAATGTGTGCTCGGTTGCACCCAAAGTATTATAAAGCCTACGATTCGGCTATACGTAAAGACACGTGCTTCGGCACGAGATATGGCGTCGTACTTGAGTTCTCAACACCGGTTCCACAAGTTTGGTTAGTCGTTGCACGTTAAGTCGAGAAGGGCCGTAAGTCGAGTTTGGATAAGTCAGGTTACTCTACGAGGCACGGCCTCGATGTTTGAAGCACGGGCAAGTATTTGACACGACCTAGTCGTTACGTCCAAGAGTATGGTACGAAAGACAACTATGAGTCGGTACGTTGACAATGCAAGCACGAGAAAGGTCTAGAGGCAAAATATGAGTACGTTATCAGTGCAAGGCACGGAGATGGTCTAAAGACACTAAATAGGCCGAGCGTCGGTCTTAAAAATCGATCCTAAGGCAAGACTAGAAAGACAATCGTAAAGGGGCTTGTATCACACAAAGTAAAATGAACGTGTCGGTTTTGTATGGGTGGACGAGGAGCTCACTCCACCAGTACAGTTGAGTACTGACAACCACACAGTTTCCATATGCAGGCACAGGTAGAAGCTCGTGGCACGGAGCTCGCTTGGATGCGTCGAGGCACGGAGTTCCTTAGCGATTCGAAGCGTGCGGCCGCATGGAATCGAAGACTTATACGGGACATAATGTATGGACATCGCCTATCCGAAGCATCCGCTAGCTCAAGCATATGAATCGAGAGATGAGAGAGAGCAGAGTGATTTGTAATGTGAGACGAGTGAATTTGAGTGATTGTAATCTCGGCCTTGCGCCCCCAATGTAACCGTTGTTTCGATATCAATAAAAAGCTTCTTTTGAATGAATTGTGTTTTGTTCTTAAATTCTGCTGCTATTATTCAATGTTTCTGCTTGGGACTTTTGTGCGACGACCCCGTCGCAGCCGCAAAAATCGGCCGTTATGGAACCCGCCTTGCACGAGCGTAATCTAGGCTCGTACGGCATCACGCCTTAGCGAGGACGATCGCTCCTACGGGAGCGGGGCATGACATAATGGTATTAGAGCACGGCTTTACGTCCTTGGACTATCGATTGAATTCTTTAACTCTGATGTTTCCGCGAACTCTGAATGTTGCTTCCGTAAAGTTGATATCGTTGGTGCGCTCTCTCTCGATTGTCCCACGGGATGTCCATACAATAAGTCTAATATTTTCAAAAGCTCGTACAAGCGTTCCATCGAACGCAAAGGTAGGCCATCGTCGGATACGTTGGTAGGCCCTTGGGCCGAACGGTGCCGACCTTGAGTTGATAGAAGACACGTGCTAAAAGTTAGCAAACACGTTGCATGCTTGAACGACCTTACGCTAACAATAGCGAACGAGCACACGAGACCGAAGTATAGTCCGCACGGGATAGCCATACGCACGGCCTTTTGGCTAAGTTGCGTCGCGTATCGCGTACCTCGACGTTTAGTGCAAACGAGTTACGAGCGATATCCAGTGCCGCTCGATCGGGAACGAAGCTACACTTAGAGTGTCTATCGATAGGAATGCTATCGAGTTAACGCTTAGGCGTACACGGAGGATTGACTTGGATTTCGAGGAAATAGTGCGAACGACTTAGTACGTCGATACGACGTAAGCGATTACGCTAGGGATTCGTCGAACGAATCCGAAAGATGTCATAGCAAATGACGCGAACGTGATTGTAGGCTCGATCGGATGGCTCGAATACGAGTGGTGTATGGATTTTTTTGGAAATCATTCGAGCAAATATTGAGGATTAGAAATAATAACGAGTGCGTCGGCGAGGCGATGCGATCGCGCGAAGCCTTAGAACGCATCACGCTTAGTAGATCGTGACTTCGAATGTCCCGAACGAGCATCTCGTTCGGACAACTTGGGAACGGGCAATGCGTGTTAGAAAATAATTCAGAACGATGAATGAAAATGAATGGTCTTGATCGAGGAAACTTAGAGGATCGCGCGTACGATTTCGGATTGATTCAAATGAAATGTGACTTGAGTTTTGAACAACGATCTTGAAACGAGCTTGAAAAATAGCGATCAAACTTGATCTTGAATATCGAGGAAAATTATAGAATATCCAGTTCGGACGATAGCATCATTCGTACGACTCAGAATTCGTTGCAAACGAAGATCGTCAGGTTACGTATATCGTCGATGATATTGAGGCGTATCAAAGACGATATACGATAACTCGGGGGTAATCGGACATGGTGAATGACGATCGTACAAGTGTTATCGTTCCAAATAGATGCAATACTTAGGACTTTGGTTGAGACGAATGTTGGATGAAAGTGATCGTATCTTGATGATTACGCGGATAACCACAGCGTCGACATTCTTGTCTTGAGCGAGCGCGACTCCAGCCTCGTACAGGCGTCGCGCCGATTTGAGACGATCGCTCTGCGTGAGCGCTGGTATGGTGATTCATACAGCGGGGGTGATTGACCTAGCTTGGCATGACAATTTGTGTGCTTCGATTTGTGGTTTGACGCGAAGGTGACGCGAGAATGGATTTGTGTGCTTGAAGAATTGAACTTGAGGATTGAGTAGGTCCAATCCGCATATCGAAAATGAGTTAGTCTAAACTCAAACAAGAGTTACGCCCCGATGAGGATGATTATTCTACGGGTGCGTTGCATGGTGATTCATGAACCACCATGGATAATCGGACTCGCATGAGATTGGGACGCAATGTATTATCGAGCTCGATGACCTCATGATCGAATGCACGAATTGGTTAGAGTTGGTGATTTGGATAAAATCGAATATGTGCAACGCATGCATTGATGCGAATAGGTGATCGTGCTCGATGTTTAGAAATCTGAGTGACGCGAGTTTGGGTAGAAAACCCCGTATTACCGAACCTGGTTTGACCCTAGGATTGGGGTCAGTGTTGGCATTATTGTTGGAAAACTATGATTCCAATCCTGACATTGACTTAGCCTCGCAAAGATTGGCCTAGCGGTTAGGCGAAATGCTCCTGTTGCAAGAGTTATCAATCGAAGAATTGATCTTGAGGAGTGGTTTGAACGGATAGCATGAATCACGAACGTAGGAAACCCTGCTCACGAGACTCGGCTGATATGCATATATTTCAGGGACGCCTGGGTATGTGCACGAGGCGACTCGAGTGAGAATGACGAAATCTCTATCATGCGGCTTGGCTGAATGCATATATTTTGGGGACGCCTGGAATACGTGCACGATCCAGCCAAGTGATACGTTGAATGGAAATGAGACTTAGGAAATGGAAGAGTGTCGAAAATTCGAAATCATGTTAACGGAAAGATTGATAGTCATGAGAGCGTGGCTCGGAATTGAAGAAACGCGTAGGCGAAGTGGGTACGATTAAGTCTTGGCCATAGAAATGGTAGGATGGATTGCCTTCAGGAAAGTCTCGAGGACGAGACTTGTTCTGAGTGGTGTATGTTGTAGTGCCCCGTCCCGCAAAGTCAATCGGAGGAATCAAAACGCCGACGGCGTTCGGACTTGGCCTTGCAACGGCTGCTCGAAGACACTGCACAGGTGGGGTAGTTTCGATGAACTCGCATCATCTTTGCCTTCACATAATAAATCATTTGTTTTCAACTTGCACAAGTAGGCTTAATAATAAAAGAGACGAATCCACATAGCTAAATAGAATTATCCCTACGGATCGAATCGAGTTTAGAACATGGAAAACGTCCCACGGTCTGATTAGAGTTGGTGCTCAGCGTGCTTTGAAAATGATACTCGATCCTTCGTCCCACATCTTGGGAGAAGGAAAAGTTGGTATTCAACACAAACGAGGAGTTAGCCTAAGTCATAGGCGTCGCCCGCGTAAATGCTCGATAAAGCATGTACGTTTCCACTGCGCAAGGCTTGGCATAGTCTTGGCTCGTCCCTCGGGTTAAGTTGTAGGCTTGAGTAAGTTAGGCAAAGTTATGCCGATCGACCTAAGTCATTCCAAGTGCCGTCCTGTTCTTTCTGCGGTTGTCAAGTCAAATAGTCCCACGATCTCAAGGGCCATCATGAAACATATGACTTGGGTGATAGCGTCGCGTAGGACGTAAGTCAATTGAAGGCACGAGCCACGGTTGGCACGAGGTAAAGTTAGCTACGGTCTATGGCACATAAGAAATACGTCTTGTTCAAGTTAAGTTGGAAGGCTATGTAGTAGTCGTTCCCTCGAGTTCAAAGAAGTTCGAGGCGGTTCCTCGGTTGGGAGTCTCGCGTTCCTATCCACGTTAAGATGTTTCGAGGCGGTCCCTCGGTTGGGAGTCTCGCGTTCCTATCCACGTTAAGATGTTTTGAGGCGGTCCCTTGGTTGGGAGTCTCGCATTCCTATCCACATTAAGATGTTTCGAGGCAGTACCTCGGTTGGGAGTCTCGTGTTCCTATCCACGTTAAGTAGTTCGAGGCGGTCCCTCGGTTGGGAGTCTCGCGTTCCTATCCACGTTAAGATGTTTCGAGACGGTCCCTCGGTTGGGAGTTTCGCGTTCCTATCCACGTTAAGATGTTTCGAGGCGGTCCCTCGGTTGGGAGTTTCGCGTTCCTATCCACGTTAAGTAGTTCGAGGAGGTCCCTCGGTTGGGAGTCTCGCATTCCTATCCACGTAAAAAAGTTCGAGACGGTCCCTCGGTTGGGAGTCTCGCGGTCCCGAGGCACGTTATGCCAAGTGTGGTTCAGATCACGAGTTGCTAAGTATAGTTCTAATCGTACCAACAAATTAGGCCATGTATTTACGTGAGTCTAGATGTCTCGTAGGTGCGTGGTCATTGGACACCTTGTTGACAAGAATTTCTGTCTAGAATGGTTATACGCCGGGGCACCGGGCCCAGTCATCCTAGGGGGTAGACGTTATAGCAGCGCATGCCTTTATTACGTGGGTAGTCCACTACTAAAATAATCCTGATTAGCGACGTCAGAAGACGTCGCTAAATACATGAAATATGTCGCTAACAATGATTTGCGACGTATTTAGCGACGAAAAACCTACGTCGCTTATAGGCAAGTCGCAGATGGCAATTTAGTCGCCAAACGTCGCTATTTGCGACGCGTAGTTAATTGTCGCTAGACGTCGCTAAATGAGCGACAGATAGCGACGTATAAGTACTTCGCCAACATTGCGACATAAAGCGACAACTAGCGACGCTTCAAAAGTTTATAAATGATGACGAGGCATGGCATCCACGTGGCCACGTGGGCAACGTAGCGACGTATATTAGCGACATCGAGCGACGTAACGTCGCTAGTTAGCGACGTATAGCGACGTCTGTGTGACGTCGCAGTACGTCGCAGAACGTCGCTATACGTCGCTAATATAAAAAAAAATTAAAAAATATAATTGATATTTTTGTTATGCTGTGTGTCTGTGTTTACAGTGTGTGTGAAGTACAGTGTTCGAACCATCGACAGTTTCGCTTACTGTTGTATGTTTTATCTTTGATAGAAAGAGCAACAGTTCAGGGTGCACTTCTCAGAGCTTCCTCTTCACGTCCTTCACCTTCTCGGGAACCTTTACGACGTCCGAGAAAGTGAAGGACGTAAAAATGAAGCTCTCAGAAGTGCACCCTGAACTGTTGCTATTTCTATCCAAGATAAAACATACAACAGTAATCGAAACTGTCGATGGTTCCGAACACTGTATTTCACATTCACTGTAAACACAGACACACATCATAACAAAAATACACAATATATTTTTTTAAAATTTCGGCAGCATCTCCTTTGTATATCAGATCATCGCTTATAACCCAGCGTAGGTATATTTGTCATCCCGTCGCAGATATCACAAAGTAAATATCACAATAAAAATAGGAGGCAGTGCAAAGTAAATATCACAGACACACATCCTCACAAACATCCAATAGAGTCAAATAAAAATGAAAGATGATAAAAAGTCTCCCACCAAGTATATAAACAACAGTGTATGAATAAAAAATTTGCCCATAGGGCCAATACATACAAGTCATAAAAAAACCAATAAAATCACTGCGGACCCCTGCCGCGCAACTGGGATAGAATGTAGTCATACTGCTCCTGGGTGAGCTGTTCCGTAGGGGCAGTAGGAGGCAGTACAATGTCTGGAGTCGACGTCGGAGGCAGTACAGTATCTGGAGTCGGCGCCGTCGATGGACCCGGAGGACGTACCTGCTCCAGCTCTCGCAGTCGCTCACCATGCGCAGTAAGGGTACTCACCACCTTCTCAGTATACTGAGCGAGTGAGAGAGAAAGGCTCCTCTGCGATCCGTCCAGCTCGACCTGTCTACGCTCCGTACGCTGCGTAGACTCAGTGAGCGTCTGCAAGTTGGCAGCTGCAGCCTGATGCAGACTCATCAGTTCCTGTATACTGCGCTCGACCGCATCAAATCGTCCGGTGACGATCGGAGGGTCAGATCGTCGCTCGACCGCATCAGAAATCTGCTGCTGCAACTCGCGACACAGCTCCTCGATCTGACGACGAACATCCTCAGCTCGTGACGATGCCTGCGTAGCCGGAGACTGCGTACTGACAGAGGGGGCCCGGGATGACTCCGAAGCCAAATACGCGTCGTAGGATCCCGTACCGTAGTACGTACCCTTCTGAAGACCGCCAACGGCGGTCATCCAGAGCTCGTCCGGCGATGGCTCTGCAGGTGGCTGGGAGGAAGTACCAGCCCCTCCCTCTGCTTGCGCACTAGCAGCAGCAGCAGCATCAGCCGCCTCCTTCTGTAGCCGAACAAACTCGGCCTAGAACATGTTTGCTAACGTGTAAGTGTTTACTAAAGTCTATATTGATATCTATTTTCCTGTTTTCTAAATTATAGTCAGTTAATATTAGTTGAATAGAACGTACATATGCCTGCGTCGCCCTCTCGTCAATGAAGTCCCCAGTCCTTCGATGGGTGACCAGGAAGACGGTCACCATGTTCGGGTCCTCACCCTTCTTTACCTGTTAAAATATATTATCTATTATTAGTATTAAATATTATATCGAACTATATATAAATTAATGTCTGTCATAGGAAACGTACCAGACGACAAAAATGCTCCGTCATCGGAATGGAGCCGCCATACCACTTACCGGCGCTCGACCGCGCCACCTTGGCCTTCTCAGACCGCTCCTGGTACTGGCGCTCGTTGAATCTAGCCTTCATCGCAGTCCACTGCTCTGGCGTAATCCAACCCTGGATCGGACGTCCGGCGCGATCACGACGCTTTTGGTCGTCGATCGCATCACGGATGAGCTTGGCTATGACGGCAGGAAATTGGCCCTCGATCCTCGCCGCCCGGTGTGGTGGATAGAAATAGGTCCTCTACAAGAAGTAAAATACAAAAGTTGTATAATATACACAAATGATTATTAAAATTTAAAAATAAACAAATTTTTTACCTTGAAGTGGGCGAACCAAAAGGCCTTCCTATCTGCGGGAGCATCTGAGTAGTTGAGCCAAGGCCCACCATAGTTCTGTCTCACAATTGTCCCCAGCTGTCTCTGTACTGCAGAAGGCCGATATCTATACAATAATAATTTTTCATGAATATATATATACATATAATCATTTGAGAAATATATAATAATTAATTAACTTACTTCATAGGCCCGTCCGTCCAAATCTCCATACGCGTCTCGCCCGGGGGAGCGCATGGAGGGTCGCTCTCACCTCCTGCCTGGGCAGGATCAGTCTGATTGCCGTCCTCCATATGATCGGCGTAGGCTCCCTCCATAGAGCCGTCGACAGTAGGAATGCTGGACGGGGGATCAGGGATGCTGGACGCGGGATCAGGAAGGCTGGACGACGAGGGAGGAGTCGCCAACCTGCTAGAACTGCCCTGTCCCGATAATGGACCGGGAACAGAAAGACTGGACGATGAGGGAGGAGTCGCCAACCTGCTAGAACTGCCCTGTCCCGGTAATGGACCGGGAACAGAACGGTACACTGGCATACTCGGAGATGAGGATGAGGGTACGAAACTGCCCTCTCCATCCCCAGCCCGAGGCTGACGGGGCTGTCTAATATATAATCCTTCACGTCGTCCAGATGGTCTAGTCATACCTGACAATAAAACATATGACAATAAAACAAAAAAACATATTTATATGATAGACATCACAAATTTTTGAAAAATATCATAGTCAAAAGTGTCACTGAAGTGTCAATAAAAGTGTCAATAAAGTGTCACTGAAGTGTCACAGATTTATATGATAGAAGTGTCACTAAAGTGTCAAATATGATTATAAAACAAACGTACAGATTTAATCCTCTTCTGAAAATTCATCTAGTTCGTTTAGCTCATCTACTTCTTCTTCTTCTTCTTCTTCTTCTTCTTCTTCTTCTTCTTCTTCCTCCTCTATATCTTCACTTTCATCTACATCTTCCTCTTCAGATAATTCTACTTTTTCTACACAATTAGATGTGTAATAGGAAACTTCCGTCGTGTCCACTTCTATAATATTTGTTACAAGAGGTAGTTCATCCTGTTGATAAGCTATATCGTCAACCTCAAAGGTATTTCTAGCTTTGGTCTTGCATACTGCCCACCAGTCCGACCTTGTTGTTCCCCGTTTAGGATAACTTGTGAACTACACGAGCTGAGCCTGACTTGATAGGACAAATGGTTCATAGGCTTGATATCGACGCCGATAGTTTATATCAACAAGACCGTGCTTGTCTACTTTTCAACCTTGACCTTCAATCGGATCGAACCAATCACACCTGAATAACACAATCTTAGCAGGCTCTATTCCATAACTATATGTCAGCTCCACAATCTCCCGTAACACGCCATAGAAATCGTTGCCCGCATCAACATCTTTGTAGTTCGAAGATCTGATACACAAATAGCTGTTTTTGGTGGAATCGAGATCCACAAAGTTGTCTCTAATCGGGCAAGTTGTTGACTTGAACCTAAACCCATTAACACAGTAGCTTGGCCATATTTTTGCAGCATAAATTGGTCCCTTGGCTAGCGTTCTAATAGACTCATTCTCAAGTCTTGCGTATGGACGATCGACCTAAATACCACGAAAGAAGCAATTAAGCTCATTCTCAATCAAGTGCATATACAAAAAGGTAATTACAGAGTTCTCAAGTCTTACATATGTACTCAACCATGATGGAAAATAACGCCTCATTTCTTGTTCTAGTTCTTCTGCTGTTATGTGTGGCCTACCCGACCTCACATCATCATTAAATATGCTGAAAACAACATCGTTCAATTAATGTAATAGTATAATAATTAACACTATTAAAATAATATAGACGTATTAATTACTTACCCCTCCAGTTTCTCTACTTTCTCCTCGTCGCAGTTGAGTAATACATACACCTGAGCAGCCCTTAGCTCATCATCGTTCAGATATCTCTTTTTCATCTTACCCGATGGCTTTCCTGGAGCATTGAATACCTTCAGTATTGTATCATTACTTTCATGATCTCCCTCGTCATTTCTGGAAGCTCTCGTTCTATTAGTTGCAACATGAGGCTTAAAATACATCGAACAAAAGTTTGTAATCTCCTCGAGAACATAGGCTTCACAAATAGAACCCTCGACCCGTGCCTTATTTTTCACCTTTTTTTTAGGTGATTCAAATGTCGCTCGAACGGGTACATCCATCGATATTCGACGGGTCCACCAACACGTGCCTCATAGGATAGATGAATCGGCAAATGCTCCATAGAGTCGAAGAATCCAGGAGGAAACACCCTCTCTAGCTTGCATAGTGTTACCGCAATGTCCTTCTCTTGCTTTTCTAGACGATCAACGAGCAATTTTTTAGAACAAAGATCCTTGAAGAATATTCTAAGCTCCGTCAATGGATCCCAAACTGCATGCGGTAAGAATTCCCGAAATGCAATCGGAATTAACCTCTCCATGAATACGTGATAATCGTGGCTCTTCATACCCGTCAATTTGTTTTCCTTCGGATCGACACATCTTCTCAGATTTGACACATATCCGTCTGGAAATTTTAGGCCCTGGATCCACCGACAAAGTCTCACTTTATCCTCCTTGTCCAGCAAAAAAATTGACTTCGGAAGGAACTGTTTTCCATTCTGCTGTATCAAATGCAACGCAGGGCGTTTGCATATTTCTTTTAAGTCCAACCTGGCCTTGGGATTGTCTTTCGTTTTTCCCTTTACGTCCATCACAGTATTAATTATGTTATCAAACACATTCTTCTCAATATGCATGACATCAAGATTATGTCTGATCAGATTGGTACTCCAGTATGGCAGATCCCAGAATATGCTCCTCTTTGTCCAGTTATGAACTCTACCAAATCTATCGCACTTGTACCCAGTTGTAGGATCTTCGATAGCACTTGGAAAATCTTTAACCTCCTTCCATATCGTGTCTCTGCACCACCTTGGCGGTGGATCACCCTTTTCTACAACGCCGGCACGGAAAGCATTCATGTTCCTTCTGAACGGATGATCTTTTGGCAGAAATTGCCGATGACAATCAAAGAAGCACGGCTTTCCGCCGTATTTCAAGCGGAAAGCCTTACTACGGTCCATGCAATACGGACATGAGAGACGGCCATGAGTGATCCATCCAGATAACATTCCATAGGCCGGAAAGTCGTTGATGGTCCACATAAGGGTTGCCTTCATCTGAAAATTCTGTTTCCTGGAAACATCGTACGTGTTAGCGCCTACTTCCCATAACTGATTCAACTCATCTATCAAAGGCTGTAAGTACACGTCAATGTTCCTCTTGGGATTGTTCGGACCAGGAATTATAACGGTTAGAAACATGTACTGAGTCTTCATGCACATCCAAGGCGGTAGGTTATACGGAGTAACAATCACAGGCCAGCACGAATACTGGGATCCCGAAAGACCAAAAGGAGTAAAATCGTCAGAAGATAGTCCCAACCTGACATTTTGCGGATCTGAAGCAAAATCTGGATACACTCGATCAAAGTGCTTCCACGCTTCTCCATCGGATGGGTGATCCAACACTCCTTCAATCTGTTCTCGCATGTGCCAACTCATATTTTCGGCCGTCTCTTTCACCATAAATAATTTTTGCAACCGCGGCATTAAAGACAAGTAGTGCATTGAATCGGTCGGTCTTCTTGCACCGGTAGACCTTCCTGTACTAGTTGTCTTATAGCGATCAGCACCACAAAATCTGTACACATCTGCGTCCTTGTCGTCTTTGTAGTACAGCATGCACCCATTGTGACAGGAATCGATTTTCTCGTATCCCATCCAGAGCGATCTCACCATCCTCTTAGACCGGTAGAAGTCTTTAGGCAACTTAGCACCCGCCGACAAGATCTCTATAATCAACTCCAACACTCGGTTGTAGCATTCTTGCGACATGTTAAAATCTGACTTAATGCTCAACAGTCTTGTAACCACCTCCAACGGTGAATGATCCTCACAACCAGGATACAATGGAGTCCTTGCATTCTCCAGCAACTCCATGAACTATGCAGCATCGGCGTTCGGTGCCTCCTCAGGTGCATCATGAACGAAACTAGGCCCCGCAGCGTCGAAAACCATGTTCACGCACCCGTCGTCGTATGCATGATTATCTGAAACAAAATTAGGTCCCGCATGCATATACGGCTCAACGTAAGGCTCCGGCTCTGATGCTAAAGACACAAGTTCTCCTTGTGCGGTCCACTGATAGTAATTAGGCGTGAAACCCCTCGAGTACAAATGATATGTCACTTCCACTTCTGGATAATATTTTACGTTATGACATTTCACACACGGACACTTAATTTTGGTGCCGTCCATGTACTGAGGGAACGCCTTAGCAAACTGCAGGAACTGCTCTATTCCCGTTATGTATTTATCCCGCACACCACACATATCATCAGGAATACGATTGTACATCCATGAACGATTCCGCAAGTAGTAATTCATATCCATTTGAAAATAATTCTGCAAAGATGGACACACATTATCCAACAGGCACAAATTCGTATATAATGTCTTATTATGAGACACACATTAGTAGCGGACAGTTACTAATAACAATGATATTGACCGATACCGATACGGTTTGGCATGTTCCGATCCGATACAGACCGATACCAAATATTGATCGATATCGACATTGGCATATTCCGATACTATACAGACCGATACCGATACCAAATATTGACCGATACCGACATTGGCATGTTCCGATACCGATACTATACAGACCGATACCGACATTGGCATGTTCCGATACTATACCGACATTGGACAGTTACTAATAACAATGATATTATCCAACAGGCCGATACCGATACGGTTTGGCATGTTCCGATCCGATACAGACCGATACCAAATATTGACCGATACCGACATTGGGGGTCTTTGTTCCGGTCAATTCGGCAAAACCAATCGGTAAGGGTGACTACTATTTCATATAATTTCAAAACTACTAATAAATAACGCTGAAATACTTAAAATTATGCCTAAATGTATAAAATATATGTTTTTAAATGTAAATAATTTATTAATAATTATTTGTTTTCCGATACCAAAGTTCGATACTCCGATACGATACCGCCGATACTACCGGTATCGCCGATACCAATACTCATAGGAATAGTCCGATACCGATTCCGATACCGATATTGTGAACCTTGGGTATATATTGTCAACATTTCAGATTCTTAAAATGAATTTCAAATGGATTTCAAATGAATTTCAAATGAATTTCAAATGGTATATATCCCTACATTTTGCGAATCCCTTGAACAAAAAATAAAATCCTATAATGTGAAGTAGGCATGCACGAAGAAAATTTCTTTTCGAGCCAACAAGATTTGTAACGATCCTAACATTTGGAAAGAATTAACATCACCATTATATATCATAATAAATCACAAACATAAGCAAGGAAAGGAAGAAGTTAACATGGCATTGTCTTCCAAAGTTCAAAATATCATGAGCCCGGTTCATGTCCCACTCTTACTGCTACTACTACACCTACTTTGGTCCATTTGAGTCACATCTATTCTCTCCTTTCTTTCTTTTTTCTTTTTTCTTTGTACCACTTGCAATATGTGACAGAGAAATCTATCGACCAATATTAATGGCAGTAGACCAGCATTCAATGGAGACCAAGAGGAAGAGCGAGAGAAGCAACAAAATCATACTCGATAAAGAAAAGTGGCAGACTGTACCAACCCCAACCCTCCCCTGCCTTCCCTCCCCCCTTCCCCCCTTCCCCCTCCCCTGCCCCCCCTCCCCATACCCCTACACCCACCCCAACCAAAATATACACTTCACCCCTACCCCCCTCCCCCTACCCCTGCACCCACCCCAACCCTCCCCTGCCCCCCCTCCCCCCTCCCCTGCCCCCCCTCCCCATACCCCTTCCCCTACCCCTGCACCCACCCCAACCCTCCCCTGCCCCCCCTCCCCCCTCCCTCCTCCCCCCTCCCCTGCCCCCCTCCCCATACCCCTGCACCCACCCCAACCCTCCCCTGCCTTCCCTCCCCTGTCCCCCTCCCCCTGCACCCACCCCAACCATGCCCCCTCCCCCTATCCCTGCACCCCCCGGGTACCCCTACCCCTCCCTCCACCCCTCGACAGTAAGACCCCCCCACCCCCTGCACCCAACCCCACCCCTCTCTCCCCCCTCGACAGAAAGACCACCCCAGCAGCTAGGGTTAGAGTTCTCATGTCCGTGTCTGTGTCTAGATAGCTAGGGCTAGGGTTAGGGTTTACCTGAGGAGGGTGGCTTCGTCGGAGGATGGAGGCGGCGAGGAAGGCTCCTTCGTCGGAGGAGGGAGGCTGGTCGCCGGAGGGAGGGGTCAACGGGCGAGCGGGGTCTCCGGGGGGAGAAGGGGGAGGGTCTCGCCGGAGGGAGTGGTCGCCGGAGGGGGAGGGTTCGCCAGGGGGAGAGGGGAGAGCGGGAATAAATTTTTGGGTGAAAATTTTGGGATTTCGATCGGGCCAGGAACCCTATATAAAATAAAACAGCGACGCCTACATGATACGTCGCTAAACGTCGCAAGCCAGCGACGTAAATTATACTACGTTGCTGAACGTCGCTACTCAGCGACGTACAGCGACGTGTAGCACAAGACGTCGCTATATGCAATTATCAGCGACGCGTATTTCCGCCGTTGCTAATATACGTCGCTATTTAAGCATATTTTAGTAGTGGTCGGGGGCTTTCCATTAGGCTAGCTACCTTGCATCGAAGGACCCGCCGCCTACCCGAGCTATGTCCGCGATGGCTTGTCATGCCAGCGGCCTTTCATATAGATAATTGGCGTACTAAGCGGCGAATCCGCATGCACGGTGTCGGTTGTAGCAAAGAAAGTGTAATCACGGTATGCGTTGAATGGTGAAATGTGTGCTCGGTTGCACCCAAAGTATTATAAAGCCTACGATTCGGCTATACGTAAAGACATGTGCTTCGGCACGAGATATGGCGTCGTACTTGAGTTCTCAACACCGGTTCCACAAGTTTGGTTAGTCGTTGCGCGTAAAGTAGAGAAGGGCCGTAAGTCGAGTTTAGATAAGTTAGGTTACGCTACGAGGCACGGCCTCGATGTTTGAGGCACGGGCAAGTATTTGACACGACCTAGTCGTTACGTCCAAGAGTATGGTACGAAAGACAACTATGAGTCGGTACGTTGACAATGCAAGCACGAGAAAGGTCTAGAGGCAAAGTATGAGTACGTTATCAGTGCAAGGCACGGAGATGGTCTAAAGACACTAAATAGGCCGAGCGTCGGTCTTAAAAATCGATCCTAAGGCAAGACTAGAAAGACAATCGTAAAGGGGCTTGTATCGTACAAAGTAAAATGAACGTGTCAGTTTTGTATGGGTGGGCGAGGAGCTCACTCCACCAGTACAGTTGAGTACTGACAACCACACAGTTTCCATGTGCAGGCACAGGTAGAAGCTCATGGCACGAAGCTCGCTTGGATGCGTCGAGGCACGGAGTTCCTTGGCGATTCGAAGCATGCGGCCGCATGGAATCGAAGACTTATACGGGACATAATGTATAGACATCGCCTATCCGAAGCATCCGCTGGCTCAAGCATATGAATCAAAAGATGAGAGAGAGCAGAGTGATTTGTAATGTGAGACGAGTGAATTTGAGTGATTTTAATCTCGGCCTTGCGCCTCCAATATAACCGTTGTTTCGATATCAATAAAAAGCTTCTTTTGAATGACTTGTATTTTGTTCTTAAATTCTGCTGCTATTATTCAATGTCTCTGCTTGGAACTTCTGTGCGACGACCCCGTCGCAGCCACTGAAATCGGCCGTTATGGAACCCGTCTTGTACGAGCGCAATCTAGGCTCGTGCGGCATCACGCCTTAGCAAGGACGATCGCTCCTACGGGAGCGGGACGTGACACAACAACAGCGAGTTGATAGAGCTGAAGAAGCAAGTCGATGAGCTGCATGACAAGGGGTTTATCAGATCCAGTTCTTCGTCATGGGGAGCGCCAGTCTTGTTTGTGCCGAAGAAGGACGGTACGGCCCGTATGTGTATTGATTACCGGGCGCTCAACAACTTCACTATCAAGAATAGATATCCTTTGTCGAAGATCGACGATTTGTTCGATCAGCTAAGTGGGGCGAAGGTATTTTTGAAGATAGACTTGAGGTCCGGGTATCACCAGCTGAAGGTGAAGCGGGATGACATTCCGAAGACGACATTTTGGACTCGTTACGGCCAGTACGAGTTTACAGTAATGCCATTTGGGTTGACCAATGCTCCAGTGGTGTTCATGAACTTGATAAACAAGGTATTCCATCAATACCTTGACAAGTTCGTGGTGGTCTTCATAGATGATATCTTGATCTATTTGAAGACGCAGGAGGAGCATGAGGAGCATTTGAGAGTTGTGTTAGAGACTCTGAGGAGGGAGCAACTCTACGGGAAGCTTTCGAAGTACGAGTTCTTCTTAGACCAGGTCGAGTTCTTAGGTCATATTGTGATCGAGCATGGGATCTCAGTAGACCAGAAGAAGATTTTAGCAGTTGAGTCTTGGTCTACGTCTAGTTCAGTTGCCGAGGTTCGGAGCTTTCTGGGTTTGGCTGGCTATTATCGGAAGTTCATCCAGGACTTTTTGCGGATTGCAGAGCCGATGACTAGACTCACCAGGAAGGACGTAGAGTTCGTCTGGACTGATGAGTGTCAGGCTGTATTCGATGAGCTAAAGAAGAGGTTGACCTCAGCTCCGATCTTGACTTTGCCATCTGGGTCAGGTGGTTTCTCGATCTACAGCGATGCTTCAGGGAAGTGCTTGGGTTGTGTTCTTCAGCAGCACGGGAAGGTGATTGCCTATACATCTAGGCAGTTACGTTCTCATGAGAAGAACTATCCTACTCATGATCTAGAGTTGGCCGGGATTATTTTTGCTTTGAAGTTATGGAAGCATTACTTGTACGAAAAGCGAGTTAAGATCTTCACAGATCACAAGAGCTTGAAGTACGTGTTCACTCAGAAGGAGCTAAACATGCGACAGAGGCGGTGGTTAGAGCTGATGAAGGACTTCGATATATCACTGCAGTACCATCCGGAGAAGGCCAACATAGTTGCATATGCCTTGAGCAGGTATCCAGTAGCTATGTTCTTGATGACAGATCGTCATCTTTTGGCTGACCTGGATAGTTTGGGTATTGAGGTCATCATTCTGGGTATAGAGATCCAGATGTGGGGTTTGCAGATTCAGTCTGGGCTGATGGATAGAATCAGGTCCATGCAGTATGATGATGTTGCCCTGAGGAGCATCAGGGAGCAGGTGCGGACGAGTTTGATCGACGATTTCTCTTTAGCCGAAGATGGGTCATTGCGGTACGGTACTAGGCTGTGCGTTTCGCATGGAGAGCTTCGGAAGGAGATTCTTCAGGAAGCACATCGCTCTCAGTATTCTATGCATCCTGGAGCCACCAAGATGTATAGGGACCTGAGAGAGCACGTGTGGTGGTATGGCATGAAGCGCGAGGTAGCTCAATTTATATCTCGTTGCCTTGTGTGTCAGCAGGTGAAGGCCGAGAGACAGAGACCAGGTGGATTACTACAGCCGTTATCCATTAATCCAGAGTGGAAGTGGGAGTACATCACCATGGACTTTGTATCTGGACTTCCACGATCGCCAGGAGGGAAAGACGCGGTTTGGGTCATCGTTGATAGATTGACCAAATCGGCCCACTTTTTGCCTTTCAAAGTGGATTTATCTACGAAGAGGCTGGCAGAGCTGTACGTTTGTCAGATTGTGAGATTGTACGGAGTTCCGGTGAGCATAGTCTCTGATCGGAATAGTCATTTCACTTCCCACTTTTGGAGGAGTTTGCATACTAGCTTGGGCACCAAGCTCAAATTTAGTACCGCTTATCACCCCCAGACAGACGGGCAGTCAGAGAAGACCATTCAGACGCTGGAGGATATGCTTCGCACATGTGTGTTAGATATCGGGGGTTCTTGGGAGGACCATCTTCACCTGGTAGAGTTTGCTTACAACAACAGCTACCAGGCCAGTATAGAGATGTCGCCATTCGAGGCTCTATATGGACGGAGATGCCGTACTCCTTTGTCTTGGGATGATGTCGACGAGAGGGCACTTTTTGGGCCGGAGATGGTTGTGGATGCGGCCGAGAAGGTCAGGTTGATTAGAGACAGACTTCGGGTGGCTCAGGATAGGCAGCGAGATTGGGCCGATAGTCACCGGAGACCGTTAAAGTTCGAGGTTAGTTTCAGTTACTGTCATATTTGTTTGTGATTGTTTGTTTAGTTTTCGTGCTGAGTTTTGTCTTATGCCTAGGCTGGTGACGTGGTGTTTCTGAGGATATTTCTGACACGTGGCACGATTCACTTTGGCAGAGGTGGGAAGCTTAGTTCGCGCTATATCGGACCTTTCACCATCATAGAGAGGATCGGTGCAGTAGCTTATCGACTGGACTTGTCGTCTACACTCGAGGGAGTGCACAACGTGTTCCATGTATCTCAGCTGAGGCAGTATGTGGCAGATCCTAGCTATGTATTGGACCATTCAGTGATACAGGTGGGACCTACTCTCAGCTATCCAGAACAACCAGTGGAGATTCTGGATCGCAGGAAGAAGGTGCTCCGGAACCGAGTCATACCCTTGGTTCGTGTTGCATGAAGACATCACTCTTCAAGTGAGTCTACCTGGGAGAGGGAGGACGACATGCGGGAGCGCTTTTCTTATCTTTTCGAGACCTGAGGTATATGTCCATTTCTTTATTTTATGTTGTGATTTTCTGTGTTTGTTGTCTTCAATTTCGAGGACAAATTTTTTTAAGGTGGATAGATTTGTCACCCTCACTTTTCCAAGATAGGGGTAAAATGGTAATTTTCTATTTTTGAATATTTTAGGATTTTTATTTCATGAATGTTAATATTTAATGATTATAGGAGTCGGGTTCGAATTTCATCTCATTCCGACTTATTTCGGGACTCCGGAGAATTTCGACTTAAGTTGTGCTTAACACATTAATTAGCCATGACCCACCAAACTTATCATTTAGGTCTAGGAGTTTGGTCTAATCCCACATGAGTGGTTAGACCTAATTATGATATTTATTTGGTCATTTCTAACCCCCAAACACTAATAGCATTTAAACCTCCATAAAGAAAAGGAGAGGGGCAAACTTGTAATTATACAAGGGGACAAATATCTCCCTTATATGGCAGCCACCCCCTCCCCCTTTCCTTCCATTCACACTTCAAAAATTTCCATCTCCTTCTCCAAGTGTTCTTCCAAAGAAAAGAAGAGAAATCCCTTGGAATCATCTCCAAATAAAGTTTCCCTTCCAAATATTCTTTCATAGATCTCTTCCTCTACCTCAAGTGGTACTTCTACAAACTTTTGGGAGCAAGAGGAGAATAGGTGTGTCCTAAACAATTCACTTTGTGTCGGAGCTGTGTCGGAGGATTTTGTATTGGGATCCATCTCCCAATAGGTACAAACTATCCTCTATTTCCATTTCTTCATCATATAGAATAGTTTTAACCAAGTAGGATTGATCCCCATGGTTGTGTCCCTATTTGTGTCAAGTTTGAGTCCATTTGGTGTGTCCTAGGGAGAGTTTTGATTTGTGCTTGTGTCCTAGTGGTTTTCCCCAAGTTGGACACCCCAAGAATATTTAGTTTTGCCTCTAAGTGGTTTAGACACTTTACATTTCATATTTTGTATTAGTGTTATGTGTGTGTAAATATATATATGTGTGTGTGTGGTTATGTGTCCTCTAGTGTGGGATCTAAGTGTTGTGTGTGTGTCTAAATATATATATATGGTATATATATATATATATATATATATATATATATATATATATATATATATATATATATATATATATATGTGTGTGTGTGTGTGTGTGTGTGTGTGTGGTGGGGGGGGGGGGCTTTTATATATATATATAGAGGGGTGGAAATGAATTAGAATTTGTTAGTGTGTGTGTTTATATATATACACAGAGAGGAGGGGAAGAATTTGTATGTATATATAGAGAGAGAAGAGGGGGGAGAATTGTAGTGGTGTGTGTATATATGTATAGAGGGGAGAGTGAGAGAGGGAGGCAGCAGCTGCTGCAGAAGCATGCAGCAGCAGCAGCTGCCATAGCATAGCCTAGTGTACCCCCCCCCCCCCACTTCTAGCTAGTATACCCCTCTATCCTTAGCCCATTCCATAGCTAATCTAACCCCAAAACATTGCTAGAAGAGAGAAAATATAGGAGTGTATTTGTGAGTGAGTGTGAGTATTTTGTGTGAGGGTGAGTGAAAGGGTGAAACGAGATACGAGTGTCGAAACGTATCCAAATTGAAATAGGACTTAGCTAATGTGAAGTGGAGTTTGTGGGTAGACTACTAAGTTAGAATCGGGGTTTCGTTTGAGGTTAGGAGAATGGTATCTCATGATACCATTGAGTATCTTACGATACTCAAGATAATGGGTAATTGAATAACATGGACCGTAAGATGGACCGGATGTCCACTCTACCTAGAAAACTTGGTAGGTAATGTTAGTATAGGTTAGTATCCTACTACCCTAGGAAGCCGGGAGTGAAACTCCTAAGGGAAAGCCACTTGGCTTTAGTGTTAGAGTGCTAAAGGGTAAATATTATATAAAGGGTAAACGGGTAAATTTAAGATACGGGTAGTCGTTTTGACTTGAAACTTAGACGTCTTGATAGGTACACCCTACAAATGTCATATTTGAACCAATTTTGACTCGGTTGACCTAGAGTTGACTTTTTACCCAAAAGTCAACAACGAGTCAACCCTTTGTCTAAAATGGTCCAAATCCAAACTAGAGTTGACCAGTTGATCAAAAGTCAACTGTTGGTCAACACTTGACCAGTTTGACTTAGGGTTGACCTAAGTTGACCAGGGTTGACCAGTTGACTAAAAGTCCACTATAAGTCAACTCTTGACCCCATTTGACTTGCTTTGACTTGTTTTGACTTGCTATGACTAGTATGACCTAGAATTGACTTAGTTTGACTTAGATTGACTTGACAGGACTTAGTGTGACTCAGTGTGACCTAGTTTGACCTAGATTTCATATCATACATTAGAAATCATTCATAACTTTGTTAAACCCAAATTAACGTACAATATCTCATCTTTAGGTCTCTGATTACCACTCTAAGCATTGATATACCCTACAGCTCAGGACAGCAGGCGAGTACATTCTCTGATAGCAGTTACTTGTCTTGATATCTTCTCTACCAACTCAGTTATAGTGTTTACTTGATTCTCGACACATGGGCGCACGGACTAGTATTGTCGGATTCCTGTCATGAGATGTCATTTCTGGATTTTTTGGGATACTGGTACTTGCTTGGTCTTGATTTCTTGTACTTGTATTGACGCTGATTCCTAAAGAGGCCTTGCTCTCCTCTTAAGGAATCCCGCATCATGACGTTCCATGTCCGGATCCGTATACTATTCGGAGAATGAAGAATTTTATAGATAGTGTGATCAATGCCCATCTTGAGTTACTACTTGTATCATAGCTATACCCTCACCTCACGATGGGTATAGCCTGACCTGTGCTACTACTTGCTTCATAGCTTGCCATCCCGGCCGGGCCGAGTCCACGTACTTGTAACCGGTCGGCTGGAAGCCTGATCTTGACCCTTACCGATCACATTATGCTATAATATTCGAGGCACATTTTATATTTATTACATAAGTCACATATTACAGTTCAGCTTACTTTCCTGCATGATTCATCCTGACATGATTTCCAGTTTACATATCCTGTTATACTTACATCTTGATATGTTCATCTTGTACTCTGTTATGATTGACTGTTAGAGCATTTGTCATTACTATGGAATTTGTTGCCAGCGTTGTACTCGTTCGTTTTCCTGACAGGATACCGTTATGATATATCCAGATGACATAGATGCGGACTGTTCTACCCACTATGGGTATGGTCAGGACATAGACTGCGACCAGCTAACACCCTTGGAGCCAGTGGATGACAGTACTTCTATCTAGATCTATTACCTAGGTTTGTCTGGACTGCGATCCAGCTTATGTTAGACTTTTTGATACATATGTTATTCGGGACCTTATGTTATGTCTTCGACTCATCTATGGTTGTGACCTTGTTTTATTTTCGCATTCTATATTCACCATATCTATCTTATATTCGTGCCTATCTTTTCTAGTTGTCTTGTGATTGAGTTGAGATTATATACCTCCGTACAGAGATGACAGGTCTTTATATATTGTGTCTAGATGCTATACTTTCTAGGAGACCTATACAGTATTCTACCGTCGATTCTGCTGCGTAGGCTGGACGTAACCGCTTCTCGTGCCCCTAATCAGGGTGCGGGTCGTAACACATAGTATATAAAATAGGCTTGAAGACACTCTGATATTGTGTCTTTATAATTCTAATATAAAATTTTATGCTATTAGTTCAAAGAGAAATCTACTAGACATCTAGCTTTTAGTTCAAAGAAGGACCATTGATTGGAAAAATATCAGGAGCATTGGGTAATCCTCTGGTATACTACGGGATCACGGACCTAGAGCCAATGTTAGTGGACAGTCCTTTAGATATTGCAGGGTCACGTACCCAGAACCACTGTTAGTGGACAATCCCTTTGGAATATTGTGGGGTTTCAGACCCAGAGCTACTGTAAGTAGGCAATCCTTTAGGACGTTGTGGGATTATGAACCCAGAACTACTATTTGTCTACTGTTTGTTCTTTTTATAGAACAAAGTCCTGTGGGAGGATGGCTTGGAAGTCTTAATGGGTTCCCGGGCATTTGGGATGTCCGACGTTCTTTACAGGAAGCATGGGTAGCACAACACTACAAAAGAGCATAGTATTTCATACTATAGTATGATAATACCACATGAGGTACCTAGTGAGGATAAAGCCTCGACTTCGGGCCAAGTCACAGCGGCATAGCACCGCACATAGGCAAGAGGGCCTAATGTTGTATAATGAAGAGTGGTAGGCAGTGCTATAAAGAGGCTGTGCCTCATGTTACAGTGGGTGACACCATGTGAGGCGGTGCCTCGGCTCTGCAAGCCATGTCACATCGGCATAATACCGTAAGAAAGAAAAAGACTTCATGCTAGGTAGTTTGCCACTACAAAGAGGCTGAGCTTTATGCTACAAGTGGCATGACACCACATGAAGCAGCCTCGGCTTCGGGCCATGTCATAGCAGTATAGCACCGCAAAGAAGCGAAAGGCTTCATGCTAGATAGTTTGGCACTATAAAGAGGCTGGGCCTCATGCTACAGTGGTATGACACCACATGGGGCATTCCCTCTGCTTTGGCCCATGTCATGGCGGCGTAGCACCGTAAGGAAGCAAAAGGCTTCGCGCCAAAGATTCTTTAAAACAACTCACCTAGAGTGTATGGATAGAGATGCAGGCCGTCTATTGAGAAAATCTTGTAGACACCCAAGCACTACCAAAATTTATCGTTTTAGCGACGGCCCTATCCGTCGTCAATCCGACGGTAATTACGAATAGCGACCGATAACCGACGGAATTTGGCCAAAAAAATCCGTCGGCAATCAGCTCGTCGCTAATAACGGTCCGTCGCTAAGCTGTCGTCAAACGACGGAATAGCGACGCATTATCGACGTCACAATACGAAGAATTAGCGACGCATTTTCGACGGACTGTCGTCCATTTTAACTATTAAGTACTGAACTGTGTAGACAATAGCGACGTAAAATTCTGTCGGTAACCCGTCGTAACAGCGTATCAGAGCGTATCGTTCCGTCGCTCATCCATCGGTATTCGTCGGTAACGAATGACGGATTAGCGACGGCGTGCTGACGGACTATCCGTCGATCAGGTTCTGGAAATGCTTGGCATTTCCAGCACCATGGCGACGGAAGAGTAGTCGCTAATCCGTCGATACAACGTCGCCACAGCGACGGATTACTGACTGATTATCCGTCGCCATGGTTCTGGAAATGTCATGCATTTCCAGAACCATGTCGACGGATTGTCCGTCGCAAAGCAGTCGCTATAGCGAGCGACTGCTTAGCGGCTGATTATCAGTCGCCTTGGCGACGGATAGGCCGTCGCTATTCCGTCGAAGTTTATACCACCAGAACCTTGCCGACGGATAATCCGTCGAGCATCCGTCGCTACCTGGAAACACTTTAAAAATTCCAGATAGCGACGGCTAATCCGTCGACAAATCGTCGACAACTGGAATTATTCGTCGCTAAACAGTCACTAGTCCGTCGCTAACTGAGTTTTTAGGGAAAAAAATTGCAGCACTTTTCCTGTTCACAAATATATGCATAAACCAAACCAATATATAATGCACACCAATTATCCAACAATCACACAGACCAAATATATAATGCACACCAATTATCCAAGAATTACATAGACCAATTATGCACATACGAATTTAATGCACACCAATTATCCAAGAATCACAGACCAAACCAAATTAATAAAAAATAAATATCAATTATCCTAAAGAGTAACATAATATCCGGTGCTATAAGCCGATTATAGCACAATTAGTTCAAAGCTCTCACAAATAATCTAAAATTTCTTAATATAATATTTTAAGAAGGAGGAGGTCGATTGTCCGGTGGTTAATCCCATATGCGACCGACGAATATACTCCTCCACAAGGTACGAAGACAAGCCGTCGTAGACACTGCTCGGAAGTCGGCGTAGCTGCTCTGCGGACATGAGATCCAGGAGTGACGTCACAGTCGTAGGCGGTACCACAGGGGCATCAGGGTTGAAAGAAAGATGGCCCACGGAAGATGGGCCGACACCTACAGTCGACGGACCAGTAGAAGACGGACGAGCACCATCAGCAGACGTACCGACAGCAGCAGACGGACCGACAGCAGCAGACGCAGGCGAAAAGTACGTGGCAAATTGCTCCCGCAAGGACGACACCGCCTCGTGCAGCTGCGTAAGCTACGACCTAACATCATCGTCTGTCCGGGCCACGGGAGGAGGCAGTGTCGGTGGAAATCTCTGCATCGTCATATGCAATGGCCCTAGGGAGCCGACTCCGTACAGGAACCCTTTCTTAAAGCCGCCGACGGTATCTACGAACAAGTCGTTCCGAGCGGCCAAAGAAGAGGACGTCCGAAAGGGCGTCGTTTCACCGACATCCTCGGTGTCAGTTAACTGAGCCCGACTAAGGGCCTCACGATACGCAGCCTATCAAATGAATGTGTTTATATTATAAGATTTACCTAAGTTGTAATCTAAATCCTATGTTCACTAAGTTAAGTGTGAATCCTAAGTTTACCTAAGTTATAGTCTGAATACTTTTAATTCTAATGTTAATCTCATAAACATAAGTACTTACATCAGTCTCCTTGTCCCTCTCGTCGACGAAGCTCCCATCCTTCCGTCTTTTGTGCGTATGCTGGAATACGTCGTGCATGGTGACCGATTCTGGCGCCCTTCCCTTCTTCACCGCCCATTGGGCCTACATACGAAATTTTCGTAGAAACTAATTAACTCCTTTAATTAATAATACATAATTCGATAGAGAAATAAATTTACGGTTGCTTATCAGATCTGCAAGTATCGCTGCGTGGGACCCTGATCCCCCCGTATGAAGGCCCGCGGCAGATCGGTTCACCTTCGCCTTTTCCGATTTCTCCTTGTACGTAGGGGTATCCATCATGCCTAAGAGGTCCTCATAATACTCCTGTCGGATCCAATTCGGCCTCGTATGCCCCATTTTTAGTTCATGAATCATATCCCGTATCTTCTTCGAGCAAGCGCTTCTGTAGGTCCTGCGGATCCCCTCCTCGCGATGGGGGGGCCACCAGTACGTTGTCTAACACAGAAAATCAATTATCACGTAATTTAAAAAATGGTTGATTAAAGAGTAACTAATAATTAACCAAAAGATATTGATATATACCCTCAACTCGTCGAGCCAGACGTACTGCACGTTTGGGGGCACCGACGAAAAGTTGAGGTAGGGACCGTGGAAGTCACTACTAAAATCTGTCAAATCAGCGACGCCACAAGGCGTCGCTAAATAGGGAAATTACGTCGCTAAATCCTATTAGCGACGTATTTAGCGACGTATGCACGTAGTCGCGATTAACCTAGTCGCTAAACAAAAAAACGTCACAATACGTCGCTATTGCGATGAGCTTTAGCGACGCTGCTACGTCGCTAATTCAGCGACTGGTGGCGACGTAAAGCGTCATCATTTACCGACGTGTACTAGCGACGTTAAGCGACTTGACATACATCGATACTGACCTGGCTTGAGAGCCATATGGCGACGTTCTGCGACTTTTTCTATGTCGCTACAGTACCGACGTTTAGTGAAGATCAGCGACGATATTCCTCACAGTTAGCGACGTTGATAGCGACGTTTTTTTGTCACTGAACTTCGGTAATCGTCGCTGAACGTCGCTAATATTAAAAAAATAAAAATAAATACAGCATTTGCAGCATTCCCTGCAACATTTGCAGCATCCTCTGCAGCATTTGCAGCATCCCCCACACCATTTGTTACAGCAACAACGGTGTGTATCACGAACACAGTATCAAACAACACAGATACACACAATCACGAACACGTTTGAAACACAATCTCATCAATCAACACAGATATATAAAAATTTATAACAACAATGTCAAACATAATGGTCCACAACTTAATTGCCAAGTATGGGAACGAATGGCTCAAAACACAACCTAAAATTCATTCTACCATATACATTAGTGTGAATCATCTATGTTCTGTACATATGGTGTAGTATATGTTCTTATCGTATGTAGTATCTGAAGAATGTAACAGAATCAAGATGAACTCACATAATATAATACTAAGACATCATCTACTACTATATATATAAGATATAGTGATAGGTTGTCGTATCATCATTGCCGAGGGATGAGGGTCGGAGGACAGTCAACTTTATCTACGGCTATATAGTTTCTGCCTCGCCAGTCGAATGGCTGCAGGGACTATGTCCTGATCACGATGTCGTACCGTAGATTAATGCAAATGGAGCTGGAGCCAAAATACAAAAACCAAAATATGATATCCACCTGAAGTGTAGAGTCGAAGGAGAAGAACTTTTCACCCTCTCCCTCTCTCACGCTATCAACGTCACAACTTTTCTACCTCAAGTTCTGATCAAGCATCTTCCTTCTCCTCTCCTCCACCATGTCTCTTAACCCATCTGCTCCTCCCTACTTCCTTTCTTCTTATTTGACTCTCTCAGCCACATATGATATCCAGCTCAAGTGTAGAGTCGGGGGAGAAGAAGTGGACAGGAAGAGGAGGGAGAAGCAGCACAGCCGACGGCATGACCCGAAGGAAGTACAGAGGTCTTCTTCAACATACGTAGGAGAACTATAAGGATATATCTTTTCACAACATATCACCTTGTCAAATACCCTTAATGTAACATCCATGTTACCGCGATGTCGGAAGGCTAACATGTCATAATTTTCTAAGCCGTGTGTTTTGACATAATCCTCCAACCGAATTTCAGTTCTATGTAATAATGCAAGATTACTACATAGGAGGAAAGAGTTGTGAGGATTATGTCAAAACACACGGCTTAAAAAATTATGACATGTTAGTCTTCCGACACCGCGGTAACATGGTTGTCACATTAAGGGTCTTTGACAAGATGACATATTGTTAAAAGATATATATAGTTCTCCTACGAATTTGAAGAAAACATCTGTACTTCCTCCGGGTCATGCCGCCGGCTGTGCTGCTTCCCCCTCTTCTTCCTGTCCACTTCTTCTCCCCCGACTCTACACTTGAGCTGGATATCATATACGACTGAGAGAGTCAAATAAGAAGAATGGAAGTAGGGAGGAGCAGATGGGTTCAGAGCCATGGTGGAGGAGAGGAGAAGGAAGATGCTTGATCAGAACGGATGGCTCAGAACACAACCCAAAATTTATTCTAGCATACATTAGTGTGAATCATCTATGTTCTGTACATATGGTGTAGTATATGTTCTTATCGAATGTAGTATCTGAAGAATGTAACAGAATCAAGATGAACTCACATAATGTAATACTAAAACGTCATCTACTACTAGATAAGATATAGTGATAGGTTGTCGTATCATCATTGCCAAGGAGGAGCCACTTCCCCCGGCTCTACAGAATCAATACCATCCAAGGAAGGCAAAACTGAATCAGCATTGTCTTCCGGATCGTCCTCATCAAGGCATAACGGGTTGCTCAGCGTGCCCAGCTTCTTCAACTTCTCGCTGGCTGCAGAGTCGAAATGGGAACGGGTCCTCTTTGTCGGCCCGGAGCTCTGACTCGTACTCGTCGCCTCGCTACCGATTTTCTCTCCTCCTCTGACGCGGGTCATAAGAAAAAAAAATTCGTACCTCTTCTTCACATAAACATCATTGTCGCCTTGTACTCGAGCCTCCTCGTCTGTGACGCTATCCAACTTCTCGGTGTCTACATTGTCACTCGAATCTCCCCTTCGACTCGTATCGTCCTCTTATTCGTCTGTCTTTTCGCTCCCTGTCTTACAATCATCTGCTATCACCGCCGACTCATTCGACTCATTCTCCGAGTCTTCCTCCTCCTCCTCGGAGTCATCAGAGAAGGAGTCGAATGAGACGGCGGTGATAGCAGATGATTACAAGACAGGAAGCGAAAAGACAGACGAATAAGAGGATGATATGAGTCGAAGGGGAGATTCAAGTGACAATGTAGATACCGAGAAGTTGGATAGCGTCACAGACGAGGAGGCTCGAGTACAAGGCGGCAATGATGTTTATGTGAAGAAGAGGTACGAAATTTCTTTTCTTATGACCCGCGTCAGAGGAGGAGAGGAAACCGGTAGCGAGGCGACGAGTGCAAGTCAGAGCTCCGGGCCGGCAAAGAGGACCCATTCCCATTTCGACTCTGCAGCCAGCGAGAAGTTGAAGAAGCTGGGCACGCTGAGCAGCCCGTTATGCCTTGATGAGGACGATCCAGAAGACAATGCTGATTCAGTTTTGCCTTCCTCGGATGGCATTGATTCTGTAGATCCGTGTATAAAAAGGAAGAGATTGGGAGTAGAGTGGACCCGGAGGGACATGAGAGATGAAGGATGGCTCAAGGAAGGGGGCAGATGAAGGATGGCTCAGAACACAACCTAAAATTCATTCTAGCATACATTAGTGTGAATCATCTATGTTCTGTACATATGGTGTGGTATATGTTCTTATCGTATGTAGTATCTGAAGAATGTAACAGAATCAAGATGATCTAACATAATATAATACTAAGACATCATCTACTACTATATATATAAGATATAGTGATAGGTTGTCGTATCATCATTGCCGAGGGATGAGGGTCGAAGGACAGTCAACTTTATCTACGGCTACATAGTTTCTGCAGGGACCATGTCGTACCGTAGATTAATGCAAATGGAGCTGGAGCCAAAATACAGAAACCAAAATACAAAATACAGAATCAAATTCCTGGTTTCCCCGAAAATACAAAACACAGTTCTAATTAATATATATTTTAAGTGTGAGAACGGATGGCTCAGAACACAACCCAACCGGAGAGGATACTCTGCAGATCCATCTGAGTAGGACGTATACTCTGAGAGATCATCTTTACAAGAATGATATCAGTAGTAGGATTGAGTGTGTACGTCCTACTCAGATGGGTCTCTCACCGTTACTATTTTTTCTGACAGCATGGTGGATGTGCTCCGTCAACAGATTCTTGCTCCGAGCCAAAACTTTGTCCCGGAGCTCAAGTGGACATCCTTGGTGTAGAGCTCGAGTGAGAGGTTCCTGACAGCATGGTGGTCTTCTTTGTCAAAGTATCCGTGCTCGTCCCACAACCATGTGGGACGAGCACGGATACTTTGACAAAGAAGACCACCATGCTGTCAGGAACCTCTCACTCGAGCTCTACACCAAGGATGTCCACTTGAGCTCCGGGACAAAGTTTTGGCTCGGAGCAAGAATCTGTTGACGGAGCACATCCACCATGCTGTCAGAAAAAAATAGTAATAGTGAGAGACCCATCTGAGTAGGACGTACACACTCAATCCCACTACTGATATCATACTTGTAAAGGTGATCTCTCAGAGTATACGTCCTACTCAGATGGATCTCTCAGAGTATCCTCTCTGGTTGGTTGTCGTATCATCATTGTCTAGGGATGAGAGTCGTAGTACCAATACAATCCAGAGATTGACATAGTACTAATTCATACATGTAGTCCAATACAAATAGTCTAATACAAAAACAACCCAATACAAATAGTCCAATACAAATAAGTACTAATAGCTAATGAGAACCACGCTGCTCATGCAAACGCTCAGTGATACGTTCACGCAATCACCTAGAAAAAGCGAGATTTTTGGCGCGAGGAGAGCTGTCGTCCCTTGCAAGGACTGCATGAAGAGTCCTCTCGGTCTCACTAGCTACCGGTGCTGGATGAATAGAACTCCCGGTCTCACTAGCAACCGGTGCCACTTCCTCCTTAACTGTAGAAGGAGCCACCTCAGCATTCACTGTTTTCCTCAAACGACGTGCCGCTCCTTGGGTCATGGGTGCCATCTGGTAAGCAAGCTAATATAATTGTAACATAAGCAAGCTAACTAAAGGAACCATCATGTAATTTGAGTACATTTTCGAAAGCAGATAAAGTACAATAAATTCGATTTTTTGCCAAGTAGCAGATGACGGATGGCTCAGAACACAACCCTAAAATTCATTCTAGCATACATTAGTGTGAATCATCTATGTTCTGTACATATGGTGTAGTATATGTTCTTATCGTATGTAGTATCTAAAGAATGTAACAGAATCAAGATGAACTCACATAATGTAATACTAAGACATCATCTACTACTATATATATAAGATATAGTGATTGGTTATCGTATCATCATTGTCGAGGGATGAGGGTCGGAGGACAGTCAACTTTATCTACGGCTACATAGTTTCTGCCTCGCCAGTCGAATGGCTGCAGGGACTATGTCCTGATCACGATGTCGTACCGTAGATTTAGGATTTAAAATATGGTATTCAGGTCAACTTAATTCGGTCAAAGGGTACTGAACAGAAAGTCTAATTATCCCATATTTCAGTAATGTCAGTGAGCTAAATCATACTCAACTGTCGAGAATACTTAGGAGAAAACTCATTCACAGGATTAGTATCCATCCTTCGTGACATAGCTAAAATTTTATAGGGCTCGATAATAATTATTAGTCAATTTATTCATCATTTAAAAATCCTGAAAATGCCCAAAAAAAACTCCCAGTATCAGTAAATAGGGCTCGAACCCTAAATTAGAATTTGAATCCAAGCAAAACATCAAATTGACAGTTGATATGCCCAAAAAAACAAGATTTTTCAGTATATAGGTGTCACACTGTGAATCTCGTGTCCACACAGTGGGACACGACGTGTCCAAACCAACAAAATAGGTATCACACGAACTAGAAGCGAGTCCACGCTCTCGTGTCCCCCGCAGCGAGTCCACTGTCAGTCTCGTGTCCCCCGCAGCGAGTCCACGCTCTCATGGACACGAACTAGAAGCAAGAGAGAGAGCTAGAAGACGAGGAAAAACTGGGAAGGAGCTACCAGAGGAAGGAGGAGGAGAAGGAGGAGAAGGAGGAGCTACCTGAGGAAGGAGGAGGGAGGAGAAGGAGGAGGCCGGAGGAGGGAGATCGCCGGAGGAGCGCCGCAGAGGAGGAGGAAAATCGTCGGAGGAGCGTCGCGGAGGAGGAGCGCGCCCAAAATTGGGGGGGGGGGAAATTGTGAAATGATCGAAAAGGAAACCCTCGCTGGCTATATGAAACGATTAGCGACGTCCGCATAGGACGTCGCAAAACGTCGCTGATATATAATAAATGGCGACGCAACATAATATACGTCGCTAAACGTCGCTATCTCAGCGACGAGTACCGACGAACTTGCGACACACTACCCCATTTAACTAAATGTAGCCGCTAGACGTCGCTATTAGTCGCTGTTGGCGACATACAACGACGTCTTATATTAACGTCGCTAAATCCCCAAAAATTAGCGACGAAATTTCACGGAGTCGCTAAATACGTCGCTGATTTGACTTATTTTGGTAGTGAGTTAGCCCTGATAATTTCTTCAAGGGCCCTGCCAACATTAAACGGAAAAAACCTACAAAGAAGAAACGACTAAATTATTAACTTGAATAAATGAAAGAAATTTAATAAATTAACTTAAATTTACTTACGAGGTCCCCGCGGGCCATAGCTTTCGTCGGAACTCGCCTCTCGGCCTCTCTGGTGCCGTCGGAGGATCCGCGGGTCCGCATATGTACTTTCCAGTAACCGGATGGAACCGAGTATGGGGGTACTCTGGGACCCACTGTGTAGTAACTGGGGCATCCCCTGGTGGATCCGCTGCTGGTGGTTCCGATAGTGTCACTCCCAGTTTTCAGAAACAGGGATATTTTTGTCATTTTACATTTTTGAATATTTTAAAAATTTATTTTATTATTTATGATATTATTTTGGGGTTGAAATTTATTTTATTATTTATGATATTATTTTGGGGTTATTTGAGTCGGGTTCGAATTTCAACTCAATCCGACTTGAAACGGGAACCCGGAGGTAGTTTGACTCTAGTGGGACCCACACACTAGTTAGACATGGCCCACATGATATTAATTTTAGTCCACATGATAGAAATATTTTAGTTAGAGGTTAGACTAATTATTATGGATAAGGTTAGTGTGATTAGAGACCTTAGAATGACTAATTTAGCCCCAACCAATTAGCCCTTTCCTAATACTCATAGAATAGGTTAGTCGGGGCATTTTGGACCTTACCATAATAGGACAAATAGTCCCATATGGCCAGCCACTTTGGGAGAGGATAGGCTTAAGTTCATTTCATTATTCTCATCCACACTCTCTCTCTTGTTCTTCCCCAAATTCCTAGAGAGCAATCCCTAGCAATTTCTCCACCAAATTCTTCTATTTTGCCACCAAATCTTCTTCTTTCCTTCTCCATTCTAGCCAAGGAGGAAGCTACCCAAGTTTGGGAGGATTCGGAGCTCGTTCGTGTCCTTTTGGAATCTCTATGTGTCGGTGTCGCTCCGGAAAGGCTTTTCTTCGATTCGATCTACCGGGAGGTATAAATCTCTTCTCCTTTTCATTTTCTCATGCATATAGGTCTATTTTGAACCCATAAGAATGACCCTATGGTTGTATCTCCATTTGTGTCCATTTCGTGTCCATTTGGAGGTCATAGGAGTGTCCTTTGTGTTGTGGTTGTGTCCATGTGGGAAAACCCCAAATTTGGACATACTATGTATTGTTGTTATGTATGAATGAATTATTACCTATTTAATCTCATATTTTTGTATTGGAGATGTGTTCTATAGTGTCTCATATATATATATATTAGTGTAGAGAGTGAGTTCTTGATATATTATGTTATATACTTGTGTCCTTTTGTCTCAAACTATCCAAATTCGTCATAATTTTTATCCACGTTTTTAATTTCAGCCATAACTTAGAAATATCATAACTTCTAGCTCAAAGCTCGGTTTAATCTTCTATTTTTTTAAAAGAAGCGTATTGAAGTTAGCTTTCCAAAAACATATATTAATAGGCCTAATTATTTCTGTAACTTTCTAGAGAATTATTTGAGTGTCAGCTGTACGAAAGACAAACGCGTTCTCGGTGTTTTCGCGATTCCGGGAGTTTTCGGAAACGAAAATGCGATCCGTTTGAAGTTTCGGAAAGCTAACACATAGATCTATAACATACTTTAATCCTAGATTTTAATTCATGCTGAGATGGTACAGTATTGATTATTAGTAGGAGTTACTATTCGGCATATGCATTTTGTGCACCCTTGTGTGTAATATAATGTTCTATTTGATTTTAATCCATGTTAATGTATATACATTATGTAATTAAATAGAGAATGCAAGCATGAGTAAATGTTTAAATAAATGATGTATGAGGTGTAAGTATCCTATCTAATGTAAGCATGTATAAGTATGGCTTGTAATGAATATGTAGGTTCCATAGTATGTAATGTATGGTGTATATAGTAGTGCAAGAGAATAAATGAATGATGAATGAATGCAAGCATGAATGTAATGTAATAATAGATGTAATGTATGCAATATACAAGTTAATGAGATGTAATATTCTATGTTAACACAAATCCTATATTACCTCATGTACCCCTTACACTATGTAGACACTATCACACTTGACACTTTGTTCACTTACACTTTGACACTCTTTGATATGTATACACTATGTATGTCTATTTAACCCTCACTTGTCCCTTTGTCATGTTCACATACACACACATAGCCTCTTAAATAAGTATTTATGAATACAGTTAACTTAGCTATGCATGTATGTATATTATATATATGTTAGCATATTGTGTTGTAATATATAAGTTTATATAACCATTTGAAATGCCATGATTATAGACCTAATGTTGAATACCAATATATGCATGTGTATATATGTGTAGACATATATAGTTTAAAGTAATAGATTACCTAGTGTATATCCAATGTGAATTCTTGCCTATTTGAGTATTGAATAATTGCATGCTATATAGAGTTGGGTGTATGTTGGCTTGTATAGCCTTGTATTGATGTGTGCTTGCTAGGATAGTCTTGGTTAGGCCTAGTAAGACTTGCTGGGTTAGGACATGACCTAGTTTGACCTAGTTTGACTAGTACAGTTAACCAGAGTTGACCAAGGGTTGACTTTGGCCTAGTTTGATCTAGATTCATGTAGAATGCATTGTAGTGCTTTATATTACCCTTCTGGACTTGTTGTGACTCATAATGTTCTAAATAGGAGCCAGACACCACTCCTCGGACAGTACTTTCATCTCGGACTTTCAGTTAGCAGGCGAGTACATTCTCTGATCTTTTCATACCTGTCTGGATTATATTCTTGCTCTAGATTACTCTACATCATGCTGACACGTATCTTCACGGATTAGTACTATATGGATCCTTTCTTGAGATGTTATCCCTCTACGGGTGCATCGGGTATTTTATGTTCATGTACTTTATCATGTACATCAGGTACTCCTTGTACTCATACTAGTTCATGTTTTTACATGTTCTCATATGCTTTATCATGTGCCTCATGTACTACTCATTACATGAGTTCACGTATCTTAGTTATATTCATGTGCTTATAACATAACCTGAACGGATCCTTGTGTATTGATTTGGGCGGGGTGAGTAGAATTGGTTATGTGATCATTATCTCCAGTAGCTGTATAAATGTGCCTCCTTATTTGTATTCATGTGCCCCTAAGCCGTTTACATAACCATATTGTACTCTAAATCACGTAGTCACTTACAGTCTCTACTATCATGTATTTACTTTCAGTTACAAAATATCTCATGTTTACTCGTACTTCGTTTCAGCACTTCCTGTATTTTACTCTATTGCATGATTTATACTCCTAACCTGCCATGAACTGTTTGAGAGATATGTGCTCGTTCCTGTCCTGACTGGACCTGTTGATAAATTTTACAGATAGCTTGGAGGTTGCCTGCTAGCCTAGAGGAGACGCATTAGAGGTTGTTTAGATAGTTATTTCATTTTGTCTGGAGTTGTATTTACTTTGTGGATTACTGTATTTGAGTTTTGAGATGTATTTCTGGGTTTATGTATCTTAGACACTTAGACTTCTATCTCCTGTATCTCTTTTGGATTTCATGTTTATCTATCTTTATCATGCTCTACCTTAGATGTGATTGAGACTATATCTGCTATGTCACCCCTATTCGGGGAGTATAAACTGTTTATCCTTATACTACTAGATGCATGAGACCTAGGACAGCATTCTACCGCCGACACTGCGGCGTAGGCTGGGCGTTGTTACGTACTCGTACCCTCACGGTGGGTGCGGGTCGTGACACGTTTTTAGTGGTGGCCCATGCAGGTCGAGTTTATGTAGTGGTATTCGAACTAGAGTACCACTACAGCCTGCAGTAGGAATAGGATATATTTTGAATGTACTCAATCACGGTTAGGATTCCTTGAGAGATTCCTGGGATGACCCTTGAGAATCTTATTTTAACTTCGATTTGAAATCTATTTTTCCCTGATTTGATTTACCTTTACTTCCTGTTATTGAACTTGATTTTGATGGATTATTGTTGAATTTCGAATCTTGATGTTAGTGGTTGAATTTGAGTCTGTATTTTTATGATTTTTGATGGATTATTGTTGAATTTTGAATCTTGATGATAGTGGTTGAATTTGAGTCTGTATTTTTATGATTTTTGATAGATTATTGTTGAATTTTGAATCTTGATGTTAGTTGTTGAATTTGAGTTTGTATTTATATGTATATGTACATTTTTTTTGGAATTAAGGTATAATCTGATAACATACTTGATAAGGACAGTGAGAAAGGTAAAAGTCTACTTTATTATGAAATTTAGAATTTATTGCAGTCATATTTGTTAGCATGACAAGGACGTAGAGCCTGATATAGCTATACTTATCTTAGTTATGAAATCTAAATTTTCATGCAGCCATATCGGATGGCGTGGTAAGAATTCTAGATAACATGATTATAGGGTGTATGCCTTATTATGGACTCTATCGTTTATTGCAGCTATGCTTATTGGCATGGCAGAATTCTGACAACATAATTTCAAGAAGACGCATATGATTATCAGATTGTACCTTAAATATTTTTGAACATGTTTTCTCTACTTTTGTTTCAGTCCTTCAAAAAAAAAAAGAGAATTGTTATTTGTTTGTTTTGTTTTGTTTCTCATTTATTTAACTTAGGAGTAGCTTTAGCTGTTTTTATAAACTTTGTGTAACTTCTTACTATGAAATTCTTCTTAATACAATGAATCGATGATTTTGCTAGACTTTATCTTGGATTTGAAAATTTAGCTCTGGGTTTCAAAATGGGTTTTTCTTTTAAACAGATAAGCAAAAATAGATTTTATCGTTATTTCTTTCTTGCTATTATTCTTGTATTAAATAATAATAATAATACTGTCTTGATTACGTCAATCACCTGCTTGCAACCTTGGTAGGAATCTAATTGTTGGTCTTAACGTAGAATTAAATTTTTATATTGGGACATGAGAATATATATATATAAATGTATATAGTGGACACCTTGCCTGACACGTATGCATGCTACACTTGATTTTCACCTATCTGAATACATATTAATATGTCATTAATGTTTAAATTTTCAAAACCCCAATATTTCCGATTCTCTGCTTTTTCTAGCTTAACTCGTAATTTAAATATAAAATTTCATGATAATAGTTTTATTTATATCACTGCACATGTATGTTATACGTAGGGTTTCAATTCAAAAAAAAAAAATTTGGTTGAGTTTTGTGTTTAAATTTGTCAAATCTGAGACTGTGTGCATATTAACCCTTAATACGGGATTTTAAATGTTAGTTCAAATTGATTGTTTTAAATGTAATATTTAGAGCTGTGTACATTGTTGTTGTAGGGATATAAATTTAGGTCCCATATTCTTACATGTTAGGTTGTGATAAACATTGAGTTGGTTTTGATGTGCAAATTCTCCAAAATCCTGAAAACTGAATACATGTTAACATTTTTATATTGATTTCCATGTTTAGTTCAATTTCAGATTTAACATGTAATATTGAACTGTATGCGTAGATAAATGTATTGATAGTATATTAGGGTTTCATTTCTATCATGTTAGGATGTATTGGGAGCATTGAGATTAGTTGTGATGTTTCAAACTCCTAAATTTTGAAATTGCATTATGTTAATATTGTACTGGTTTAAATGTTAGCTTATTTTCAGATTTTGTATGTAAATGCTGAACTAAAACTGGGTTTAACCTTTCAATACTAAGCTATAACCCTGTACAAGGACACACACACACCCTAACTTAGTATACCCTGTCATGTAACCTAACTCTTTCTCTCCATGTCATGATTATATATCTATATAGATATATATAGAGCTTAGGCATACATGTTATAATGTATATACATACATAACTAAATCTCTAACTCTTTATATATACATATATACATGGTTAGCCATGCATGTTATGAGCAAATGAGTTGTGTATTGTAGATTATTTAACCAATATGCCATGATTAGTGTAACTTGATAGTTATTGTTTGAAACCTCAAATCCTCCTATGCACTTTCATGTATATTTCACATACACACACGCCTATTATCTAACCATATGAACATGTCCATATACACCCATACACACACGAACTACATAACTTGTACATAATGCTAGCTTTTCCCTCTCTAACGCTATATATATATAAATATATTGTGATTGAATTTTCATGCAATTGGCTTTCATTCTTTAACTTTTGATTTTGATTTTCTTGAATAGTACCCCTTATTAGATAAAAGGTAGTTAACTTTATTTTATTTTGATAAGTACCAGTTTTTATATAGGATGGTAGACTGCCTTACAGTCTTGATGATTGTTATTTCTGTATCTTTTCTAGTTTAGCACCCTAGATTGCTTGTGTGTTTTGATACCATATGACCGTTTTGGTTTAGCATGACTAGTATACCTAGATGAGACTTTCACTACCACCGTATGCCATGACCCTGTATGTCATCCTTTTAAATCGTATGATTGTTTAAGTTCTGAGACTCTGATTGTGGGGGGTTTGACCTAGAAGGAGTATGAACATTTTAATTTTGAGGATAAAATTTTTCTAAGGTAGGTAGACTTGTAACACCCAGTTCTCTAAAATGAGAGTAATTTTGAAATTTTGTAATTTTAATCATTTATTGATTTGATATTTAAATCATGATATGATTTTTGGTAATTTTTAAATCATTTTAAAACTATTTAAAATTATGACTTGTGATTTTGATATTTTGCTAGTGAAACCCTAGAGACTGTTTGACCTAGAGCCTAACCATGTGATTAGGATATTTTAATATCATTTCTGGCCTAAGGATATTTTGTTTTTGACCACTTTGAATTATTTTGATATTTATTGCGTTGGTGATTGTTGATTTTGACCTTTGATAGGTATGATTTTGTGATGGTTTTGTGTCCGTATCGGACACGTATCAGTTTTTATTTACAAATGTTTGATGTGCTCAAAGAGATTTTTTTTTATTGCTGATTTTTTTTTGAAAAGTATTTGAATGAGATTGTTTTCTGCATGTGTTTTCTGTGATTGCTTTGTTTTAATTTCGAGGACGAAATTTTTTTAAGGTTGATAGATTTGTCACTCCCAGTTTTCAGAAACAGGGATATTTTTGTCATTTTACATTTTTGAATATTTTTTAAAATTTATTTTATTATTTATGATATTATTTTGGGGTTGAAATTTATTTTATTATTTATGATATTGTTTTGGGGTTATTTGAGTCGGGTTCGAATTTCAACTCAATCCGACTTGAAACGGGGACCCGGAGGTAGTTTGACTCTAGTGGGACCCACACACTAGTTAGACATGGCCCACATGATATTAATTTTAGTCCACATGATAGAAATATTTTAGTTAGAGGTTAGACTAATTATTATGGATAAGGTTAGTGTGATTAGAGACCTTAGAATGACTAATTTAGCCCCAACCAATTAGCCCTTTCCTAATACTCATAGAATAGGTTAGTCGGGGCATTTTGGACCTTACCATAATAGGACAAATAGCCTCATATGGCAAGCCACTTTGGGAGAGGATAGGCTTAAGTTCATTTCATTATTCTCATCCACACTCTCTCTCTTGTTCTTCCCCAAATTCCTAGAGAGCAATCCCTAGCAATTTCTCCACCAAATCCTTCCATTTTGCCACCAAATCTTCTTCTTTCCTTCTCCATTCTAGCCAAGGAGGAAGCTACCCAAGTTTGGGAGGATTCGGAGCTCGTTTGTGTCCTTTTAGAATCTCTACGTGTCGGTGTCGCTCCGGGAAGGCTTTTCTTCGATTCGATCTACCGGGAGGTATAAATCTCTTCTCCTTTTCATTTTCTCATGCATATAGGTCTATTTTGAAGCCATAAGAATGACCCCATGGTTGTATCTCCATTTATGTCCATTTTGTGTCCATTTAGAGGTCATAGGAGTGTCCTTTGTGTTGTGGTTGTGTCCATGTGGAAAAACCCCAAATTTGGACACACTATGTATTGTTGTTATGTATGAATAAATTATTACATATTTAATCTCATATTTTTGTATTGGAGATGTGTTCTATAGTGTCTCATATATATATATTAGTCTAGAGAGTGAGTTCTTGATATATTATGTTATATACTTGTGTTCTTTTGTCTCAAACTACCCAAATCCGTCATAATTTTTATCCACGTTTTTAATTTCAGCCATAACTTAGAAATATCATAACTTCTAGCTCAAAGCTCGGTTTAATCTCCTATTTTTTTTAGAAGAAGCGTATTGAAGTTAGCTTTCCAAAAACATATATTAATAGGCCTAATTATTTCTGTAACTTTCTGGAGAATTATTTGAGTGTCAGCTGTACGAAAGACAAATGCGTTCTCGGTGTTTTCGCGATTCCGGGAGTTTCCGGAAACAAAAACGCGATCCGTTTGAAGTTTCGGAAAGCTAACACATAGATCTATAACATACTTTAATCCTAGATTTTAATTCATGCTGAGATGGTACAGTATTGATTATTAGTAGGAGTCACTATTCGGCATATGCATTTTGTGCACCCTTGTGTGTAATATAATGTTCTATTTGATTTTAACCCATGTTAATGTATATACATTGTGTAATTAATAGAGAATACAAGCATGAGTAAATGTTTAAATAAATGATGTATGAGGTGTAAGTATCCTATCTAATGTAAGCATGTATAAGTATGGCTTGTAATGAATATGTAGGTTCCGTAGTATGTAATGTATGGTGCATATAGTAGTGCAAGAGAATAAATGAATGATGAATGAATGCAAGCATGAATGTAATGTAATAATAGATGTAATGTATGCAATATACAAGTTAATGAGATGTAATGTTCTATGTTAACACAAATCATATATTACCTCATGTATCCCTTACACTATGTAGACACTATCACACTTGACACTTTGTTCACTTATACTTTGACACTCTTTGATATGTATACACTATGTATGCCTATTTAACCCTCACTTGCCCCTTTGCCATGTTCACATACACACACATAGCCTCTTAAATAAGTATTTATGAATACAGTTAACTTAGCTATGTATGTATATTATATATATGTTAGCATATTGTGTTGTAATATATAAGTTTATATAACCATTTAAAATGCCATGATTATAGACCTAATGTTGAATACCAATATATGCATGTGTATATATGTGTAGACATATATAGTTTAAAGTAATAGATTACCTAGTGTATATCCAATGTGAATTCTTGCCTATTTGAGTATTGAATAATTGCATGCTATATAGAGTTGGGTGTATGTTGGCTTGTATAGCCTTGTATTGATGTGTGCTTGCTAGGATAGTCTTGGTTAGGCCTAGTAAGACTTGCTGGGTTAGGACATGACCTAGTTTGACCTAGTTTGACTAGTACAGTTGACCAGAGTTGACCAAGGGTTGACTTTGGCCTAGTTTGACCTAGATTCATGTAGAATGTATTGTAGTGCTTTATATTACCCTTCTGGACTTGTTGTGACTCGTACTGTTCTAAATAGGAGCCAGACACCACTCCTAGGACAGTACTTTCATCTCGGACTTTCAGTTAGCAGGCGAGTACATTCTCTGATCTTTTCATACCTGTCTGGATTATATTCTTGCTCTAGATTACTCTACATGATGCTGACACGTATCTTCACGGATTAGTACTATATGGATCCTTTCCTGAGATGTTATCCCTCTACGGGTGCATCGGGTATTTTATGTTCATGTACTTTATCATGTGCATCAGGTACTCCTTGTACTCGTACTAGTTCATATTTTTACATGTTCTCATATGCTTTATCACGTGCCTCATGTACTACTCATTACATGAGTTCACGTATCTTAGTTGTATTCATGTGCTTATAACATAACCTGAACGGATCCTTGTGTATTGATTGGGGCGGGGTGAGTAGAATTGGTTATGTGATCATTATCCCCAGTAGCTGTATAAATGTGCCTCCTTATTTGTATTCATGTGCCCCTAAGCCGTTTATATAACCATATTGTACTCTAAATCACGTAGTCACTTACAGTCTCTACTATCATGTATTTACTTTCAGTTACAAAATATCTCCTGTTTACTCGTACTTCCTTTCAGCACTTCCTGTATTTTACTCTATTGCATGATTTATACTCCTAACCTGCCATGAACTGTTTGAGAGATATGTGCTCGTTCCTGTCCTGACTGGACCTGTTGATAAATTTTACAGATAGCTTGGAGGTTGCCTGCTAGCCTAGAGGAGACGCATTAGAGGTTGTTTAGATAGTTATTTCATTTTGTCTGGAGTTGTATTTACTTTGTGGATTACTGTATTTGAGTTTTAAGATGTATTTCTGGGTTTATGTATCTTAGACACTTAGACTTCTATCTCCTGTATCTCTTTTGGATTTCATGTTTATCTATCTTTAACATACTCTACCTTAGATGTGATTGAGACTGTATCTGCTATGTCACCCCCATTCGGGGAGTATAAACTGTTTATCCTTATACTGCTAGATGCATGAGACCTAGGACAGCGTTCTACCGCCGACACTGCGGCGTAGGCTGGGCGTTGTTACGTACTCGTACCCTCACGGTGGGTGCGGGTCGTGACAGATAGCGAAACGGATCCGCAAGCAGATCCAGACTCATGCCTCGATGAAGTGGTCGATCGAGGGCGGGATGCGTCTGTGTCCGGGGTACTCTCCGGGTCGGGCTCGCTCGATGGGGTCACATCCCGGGAACTTTGAATGCGACCACGACCACCAGCACCAGTACGACCACGACCACGACCCGCACCACCACCACCACGACCAGCACCACAACCACGGCCAGCCATCATGACCTGTAAATAGAACACATAAACATAATTAACAATATAAAAGTGTAAATGGATATAAAAAATTAAACTAAAATATACATACCACCAGTAGGGAGACGAGAGTGCCGCCGCGACGAAAAAGACTAGGAGTGCCATCTGCAATAAGTAAATAATCGAATGAAAAAAATATGAATTCACGTAATTGCTTTTATGAGGTCAAACTTAATTCACGTAATTGGAAGTGTTTTTAATATACAACAATATTTAACCAAATCATCGTCTTCGTTCTCATCCTCGGCCTCGTCTTCATCATCATCCTCCTCATCCTCATCCTCATCCTCATCCTTATCTTCATCGTCGATTTCATCTGTATCCTCATCCCCATCAAATTCTTCTTCTTCTTCTTCTTCTTCTTCTTCTTCTTCTGCCTCAAAATTTGGGACAAGACGCCTTTTTCTTTCCTGGTTGACAGCTAAGTCTTGTGTATCAACCTCTTTCTCCCCTCTATTTTTCTCAACAATATCTTCAACATCCATTGTATCTGAGTATTTTCCCAAGTATTGGGACTTTTCGATCTGGTTCTATTGGTATGCTGGGTCTCCAACGTTGAATGTATTTCTAGATTTAATCTTGCATACTGCCCACCAGTCAAATCGATCTCTACGACGTCTTGGGTAGCTTGTATAGTAGACTTGAACAGCCTGATTTGCTATCGCAAATGTATCGGACCCTCTATACCTCCTGCGATGATTTATATCGACGAATCCAAATTGTTTATCGATTCTCCAACCGATATTTGGTGTCGTATCGAACCACTCACATTTGAACATCACAATATGCATATCATATGGGCCAGTATATTGTAAATCTATAATATCCCGAAGCACTCCATAATAGTCAAAGTCCGGCTCGTCGTCATAGACGGTGCCTCTTATGCAAACACCGGAATCCTTGGTATTGATGCCGTCATTGATAAATTCGACATTTATAGCATTCTGAGTTGACTTAAACCTGAAGCCATTAACGACATAGCCTGGCCAAGTCTTTATTTGCTTCTTCGGTCCCAGTGCCAGATAACGAACACTCTCATGAGTGAGTGTTGTTTCAGGCAATAAAACCTGTAAACAAATATTTATAATTTAAATGTTTCAGATTATATATTAATAATCTCAATTATAGTCACAGTTACTTACGTATTTGCGAAACCATGACGGAAATGTACAATCAACCTCTCTTTGAAGTCCCTCATCGGTAATATCGGGTCTCCTCAGTTTGACTTCATCTCTAAATACACTATTAGAGAAAATAAGAATATATAAGTGTAGTCACTTACTTCATCAAATTCGAGATTATAACGAGTGCAAGTGTACTGACTTACTTCTCCAAATCTCTCACTTTTTGTATGTCACAGTTTAACAAGACATATCGGTGAGCGGCATCATACTCGTCGTCTATCAATCACCGTCTTTTACTAGCCCCAACAGGCTTGCCCCTTACATTGAATCTTCCTCCATCCTCAACGTCCTCGTCATTCCTTTGAGGTCTATTTCGATTTGTTTTAACATGAGTATCGAAATAAATGGAGCAGAAGTTTGACACATCTTCGATAAGATATGCTTCGCATATCGAAGCCTCTATATGAGCTTTGTTGCCAACTTTCTTCTTTAGATGGTGTAGGTATCTAGAGAGACAAATTATCTTGAGAATTAAGAAAGAATTTTAAAATCTACTGAAATTCAGCTTAAATTATATCGATATTTATGTACCTTTCAAATGGGTACATCCATCGATAATGAACAGATGCACCGACATGGGCTTCATATGCTAGATGAATCGGTAGATGCTCCATGCTGTCGAAGAAGCCAGGAGGAAATATTTTCTCCAACTTGCAAATTGTTAAGATAATCTTCTCCTCAAGTTCAACCATGTGTTGCACAGTCAACTTAGTTGAACAAATATCCCTAAAAAATATTGATAGTTCGGCCAACGGAACCCATACAGCAGAAGGCAACAACTCTTTCAAGGCAATGGGCAGTAATCTTTTCATAAACACGTGGCAGTCATGACTCTTCATTTCCGTTAGCTTGCGTTCATTGAGGTCAACGCATCTAGACAAATTCGACACATAGCCGTCGGAAAATCTTAAAGTAGATACCCACTTGCAGATTATTAATCTATCTTCCTTGCTCAATGTGTATTGTGCTATCGGCTTACTTAATTGTCCAGCAGCTCTCCGATACCGATAGTGCGATACCGATACCGATACCGATAGTTCGATACCGATAGTTCGATACCGATAGTGCGATACCGATACCGATACCGATAGTGCGATACCGATTCTGATACCGATAGTTCGATACCGATAGCATGGTTTAAAGTATCGGCCGATACCGATCCGATACGGCCGATACCGATACGGTTTGGCATGTTCCGATCTGATACCGATCGATACCAAATATTGAACGATACCGACATTGAGGGTCTTTGTTCCGGTCAATTTGGCAAAACCAATCGGTAAGGGTGACTACTATTTTATATAATTTCAAAACTACTAAGAAATAACGCTGAAATACTTAAAATTATGCCTAAATGTATAAAATATATGTTTTTAAATGTAAATAATTTATTAATAATTATTTGTTTTCCGATACCAAAGTCCGATACTCCGATACGATACCGCCGATACTACCGATATCGCCGATACCAATACTCATAGGAATAGTCCGAAACCGATTTCGATACCGATATTGTGAACCTTGACCGATAGTGCGATACCAATACCGATACCGATAGTGCGATACCGATACCAAACTGGGTCAATCTATCTATTTTTAAATTGCAAGAGTCTACTTCTAGGATATGGGAGCTATATCCTAAATATCTAGTCTAAAATTAACTTGGTTAGGATACTAGAGTGTCCTTATTATCTAGCAAGCACTACCTTAGTCTAGTCACACTAGCATTAATTACCTATAATTCCTACCATGTCTACAATCACACATTACACCCCAAGCCGTCCTGCATGCTAATAGGCATGGTAGGCCTGCCTTTCATTCCTCACTCTCTAAAGCACACATACACATATATATGTATATCACAGTTAGATGTATAGATATATACATCTATATAGAAGCACACAACTGACTTATGCAGATGAAGAACTCGCACTGTCCTTGACACAGTGAACATATACACCATGAACCCAAACTCCATATTCACATTTACTAATCCAAACACCACCAAACTAATGGATAACACCCAATATGGATAACACATTATTTAGCCAATATATAAACTCGGATGAATTTGATAAGCAAAGCCCCCCGCCGCCCCCGACCAAAGCCCGCCGCCCCAAGCCCGCCGCCCAGCCCCCGACGCCCCCGCCCCAAGCCCGCCGCCCAGCCCCCGACGTCCCCGCCCCAAGCCCGTCACCCAGCCCCCGACGCCCCCGCCCCAAGTCCGCCGCCCCAGCCCCCGACGCCCCTACCCCAAGCCCGCCGCCCAGCCCCCGACGCCCCCGCCCCAAGCCAGCCGCCCAGCCCCCGACGCCCCCGCCCCAAGCCCGAATGTCCCCAAGCCCGTCGCCCCCGCTGCCCCTACGTCGACACCGAGACACACAGAGAGAGAGAGAGAGACCGAGAGAGAGAGAGAGAGAGAGAGAGAGAGGATTACCTTTGGGAGAGAGGAGAGGAGAGGACGCCGATGCCGTTCACCGAAGCCGCGCGAGAGAGAGAGAGAGAGAGGAGAGAGATTAAATTTGGGGGGAATGCTAAAAGTTCCCCCCGCCTTTTTATTTAAGTCTGGAACGTAAATTTAGCGACGGGATAGCGTCTGCTCATAATCCGTCGCCATGTAGTCGCTATTATTGATTATCCGACTGAATATCCGTCGCTACGTAGTCGAAGATATGTCCCGCCAATTCTCTACACAATTCCCGCCAAATAATCGACTACGTAGCGACGACAGGAGATCCGTCGCTATAATTCCGACAGTCTAGCGATGGATGTGCGACCTTTCCTCTCCCTAAAATTAAAATAAAAAATGGCAAAGGCGTGTAGTCGGTAATCAGTCGCTCAGCGGCCACGAAGACGTCGCTAACACCGACGAAAAATTTTCGTCGCTAAATATCCGTCGCTAATTGAGTGTATTTTGGTAGTGAAGATACATACACCGAAACCAGGCTGGCACAAGATCTTTAATATGCAGCCAAAAGTATAGTTGATGTTATTGATGTAATTAAGACACAAAATTTTAAATGAAGGGGCAATGTAACGTATGCTCAAAAATAAAATCATGTTAAGAACCAACATATATAATGTTTAAACCTAGGTAGCTAAGAAAAATCATTTGTTCAACTTGCAAAGATTGCATATAAATTTTACTTGCATGAATACATTAATAATATATGTCATGTCCTTCCAGTTCTCTTTTTTTCATGATTTTGGAGAATTATCTCTTCAGAAATAGATTCCTAAAGATGAGAACAGTAACATCTTAGGAAGCATGGACACTCCAAAATTGTGGGTAGTGTCGTATCAGATGTTTATCAAACATGTAACAAATACAACTCGGACACTACAAAATACACTAGGACACACCAAAATAGGTTCCGTGTCCATGTTGACATGTCCTTAGTTTATGGTATCGTATTCATGTATGTGTAATATAGGTAACAACCGAAAAATTGTAATCAACTGCGATTTTTCCTTTCATGTGTAGCATGGACAACCGATTGACTTGAAAAATGAAGTCACTACCATCTCCTCCTAATATATATTTACATCCATGATGATTTTTGGGTTTAGGTAGTGATCATTACCAACAAAAAGTACTTTTGTTCACATACTTAAAAATCTATTGACCCAGAAAATCCAATAAATGTACGTTGTTATGGTAAACAATTTACTAGTTTCTATGCGGGGTTATTGTGCCAATAAATTAATAATTCAAAGTGGTCACGTAACTGCGATTAATCAACCAATTAATGGTAACCAACTATGGACCAAATTTGTAACATAAACCAGTTAAATATAACATTGATTTCTAAGATAGTTACCGACACTCACCACGAGGTCGATGTCCTCATCACCGTCCTTGTGCCATGGTGAGTCGGACTTGATGACGACGAACGAGAAGTTGACCTAGTCCCTAGGGATTTACCGAGTGTGAGAAGCACTCCTCCATATCGATCACGAATCTAATCCCTATGCGAGGCCTAGGACGACAAGCATGGATCTCAAGGACTTGGCTTCATGGCTTGGTTGAGGAGAGAAAAAAATAAGAAGGAAAGGGGAGAGAGGGAGTATGGCTTGGGGAGTTGGAGGATTCTTGCAAAAAGGAGGGGGGGGGGGGGGGAGGGGACAGTACAGAAAATGAACGTATAACTTTAGGACTTCAAAAAAAGGTGAGGTTAATTGATCCCACTTGTGCTTTTAAGTGTCCGCCCTGGATTAGCTGCATGAAATCCAAACTACGAGGAAAAAGGTAGAGAGATAAACCAGACTGAAACCACATTTTTATGCAAATATCCTGAAATGTTAACACGGGAGCTTAATTGTAGTCATGCTGCTAACACATGCACCATCGACAGAAAAATAACAAAAAGTGGTCACACCGAAGTCGTTAGTTGACAGAACTCACGTTGAATCCTTTGTCCTAATAGGTTCAACCCCCCCACAACTCTCAAAAAGAAAAATAAAAGATTACAATTGAGATCACTCACTAACCCGTAGCAATCTTTCTAACCGAGGTTGACGACTTCTCGATTATATCTTCTTCTTCCTTCTGTCTTGGATGACGAAGTCCTAAGACCAAAGTACGGATTTTCTCTTAGATTTTCTTGTGGACGAGCACCCTGAATATCCACTTTGTGCGTTCACCCTCCTCCTATTTTATAGGATGAGAAACCTATTTTAGGGTTACAAAATCCTAAAAGTAGTCCACCATCAGATCTTGTCGTCCACCAACAACCAACAGGGTATATTATATCCTATCACTAATTATAGACGTCCAAATATGTTCAAATTAAATATTTGATACAAATTTGTAAATATATTTAAATCAGATATTTAACATAGATTTTCAAATCATATTAAATTAAATCTTTTATCATATTTGGGCTCCAAATTTGCTCTTACCAAATTCACACCAGACACCAACAAGAGGTAGTGGGGAGTTGGAGGGCTCCTGCAAAGAGGGAGCAAAGGGGGGGGGGGGGGGGGGGGGGGGGGGGGAGACACAGTACAGAAAATGAGTTTATAATTTTAGGACTTCAAAAAAAAAAAATCGGTGAGGTTAATTGATCCCATTTGTGTCTTACTATGTCTGTCTGCCCTTGATTCTTACTGTGTCCGTCACTGCATGAAATCCTAACCACGAGGAACAAAGTAGAGAGCACATTTTTATGCAATATCCTGAAATGTTACCACGAGAGCTTATTTGTAGCCATGCTGCTAACACATGCACCATCGGCAGAAAAATAACAAAAAAGTGGTCACTCCGAAGTCGTCAGTTGCGGGTATGCATCTGGAGGAGGCATGGCGCAACTATCACCATTGAAGTACACGCGACGAGGGAAGGCCCATCCCTTGTGCAGAGTGAAGGTCGACGGGTCCTTCTTCCTGAACAGGAGTTCGCCCTGCGCGTGTCCAAATCGACCGGCTTCCCTCAGCAAGCCGTTGTAGCGTTTGATTCCCCACAGCATACCAGTGTCGTCTGTTCAAGCAGAACAAATCAAGATTTTAATGCCCAGTCAGAACTTTTCAGGAAATTTAATTTCCGAGAATATATAATCGTCTGCTATATAGTATTCCGCATACCAGGCAGAGACTTGTAGTTTAAGCCGAAAGCTCGAGCGAGGTTGTTGTTGAAGTTAGGGTGCTGGATGCCCAGGTTCCACTCGGAGTAATTCTTCTGGTAGTTGAAATTTGTTACTGTGACCCCGACACGCCAGTACTTTCCGATGTCGCGTTTGACGTGCCAGTGCACTCTGACGGGGCACATATGAGGAGTGCACTGAACCGACCGAGCGAAGCCGCTCTCGTCTTTCCTGTAAAATGCAGTGCAGGACGAGACGGCATTCAGAACTTCGGTACAACAGTGTAAAATTCTAAGTTATGTAGGCCTTACTCTGCACATCCTCTTCCAGGTTGAGCTGGTCTAGTGTGACAGCCACAGGCGCAGAGCGGGCAGTCTGCAACCGTCTCGTCGTAGAAGGCTGAGAGCGCGACACAGCAGGTCGGGGTCTTCCTAACGAGGAACTGCGTGCTTGTGCAGGTCACATTCCATGTCACTGCGATCATGATCATCAGTACATTCATAGATTTTGTAGACATGTTTGAATCAACAACTTACTCAATGCTTGGGTCATTCTCCTTCCATCCGGTGATATGAACCTGGTTGGCCTCACGACCTTTGCAGCTCCGCATGCGTATCCGGCACCCGGAGCCGTCAGAGTGAAGTGCTTAGGCAACAGAACAGTCTTCTTGGTGGTCCCGCTCCGGCCAACGCTGAGCTGGAAAGAACTCGCAGAGTTGGCTGGATCTTGAATCCCTGTACTGATCACCCCTCCTCTGCAGCAGTTCGCGACTTGCATGCTGTAGGGAGTCTTTCGCGGCAGATCGACCACTTGTGGGTCTTTCTTGCAGCTGGCTGGAATGTTTCCTTTGAATCTGGAGCAGTCGCCCTGCTCCTTGGTCCGCGCTCCAACCGTAGCCCAGATCAACTCCTCCTTCGCCCAAGTCCAGCCCAATGTCCATCCTGGCGCTTCAATATGACGAAACCGTTGGTAATTGAAGATCGTAACGACAGCCTGAGAGCGTTCAAGGAAATTTCTAGTTATGATCTTTGGATCTCGGAAGCCTTCCGAGTGCAGATACTAAGGATTTTCGTTAATGAAACTTCTTGCATCGACTAATTTTTCAGTGGAATTTGTGTTGGTTTATACTTACAACATAGCCATCAGGAGTCCAGGACATGATATCCCACTTGATTGTTATGTTCCCATTGGGATCGAGCGGATCATAAGCTTCTGCAAGAACAAAAGACAAATAGTTCCTGACGTTAGTTCCTGACACTACGCCAAAACTATGAATTCAATAGACAAGACTTATCATGCTTCAATAACTAAGAAGCACGGACAATACATATGCTGTGTCCATGTCCTGTCCTGTCGGACACATATCGGACACATACCGGACACTCCAATATGTTGGAGTGGGTGGCGTTTCCATCTATGTGGAGAATACCCCGGAGAGCGACGAGCGCCATCCGTGTATCGGAGAAGCTTGGGGAGTGCATGGATTTTATTTTGGTACATATATGATAAGAAAATATATGATTGGATTTCCATATTTACTTTGATTATATATTTATGATTGGACCCTTCATATAATAGTTTTCTATATTATTGGGTTTTCAATTATGGTAAGCTAATTATGATTGGATTTCCATTAAATATATGATTGATTTATATTGGATGCCTTCCATGTATGGGTTACCAAGGGCTTATAAAAGGGTGATGCATGCTAGTTGTAAAATCATCTCAAAACAAAGAGTGCTTTACAATCTTTGAGAGAGAGAGAGGATTAAGGACTATTGTGAAGGAGAGATTGTTTCGAATAATTTTTCGGCATCTCTTGTTCTTCGGAGTCCGCAATCAAAATTTTTATTCTTTCAAGTGAGTTGTGGTGATCCGTGTTAGATCGGGAGGAGCTTGTAGAGGGTGTATTCTCTTTATTCTATTAGTGGAGGTTCTTCAAGGTTGGACTCCGATCGTCCCGTGATTTTTTTCGCAAGAATTTTCCACGTCAAAAATCTTTGTGTCTGCGATTGTGTTTGGCGTTTTTGGTTTCTGTGATTTTGCTCGGTTCTCTCGCAGGACTTTCTGGTTTGGGGGAACGGTTTCCGCGCTTCGTTCCCAACAGAGTGGTATCAGAGCTTTGGGTTCAAAAAAGTGTCAGGAGTTGACAGTCAAACCAGGAAGCAGAGATGGACGCGAAGCCGGTGCGCATGGTGAACCTGAACGGTACCAACTACCATTATTGGCGGAGCAAGATGAAGGATTTGCTGTTCGTCAAGAAGCTGCATCTTCCAGTATTTGCATCCGAGAAGCCCAGTGACAAATCCGATGAGGACTGGAACTTCGAGCATATACAGGTGTGGGTACATGCGGCAGTTCGTTGACGAGAACGTGTACAACCACGTTGCCAATATTGAGCATGCGAAGACGTTGTGGGAGAAGCTGGAATCTTTGTACGCAAAAAAGACCGGGGTAAACAAATTATTTCTGATCCGGACGATGATGGGTCTGCGGTACAAAGATGGTGCATCCATTACGGATCACTTGAGTGAGTTCCAGGGCGTGGTGGACCAGCTATTCTCGATGGGAGTCAAGTTCGACGACGAGGTTCAAGGACTTTGGTTGCTATGTACATTGCCAGACTCGTGGGAGATCGTACGAGTATCTATGATCGCTTCTGCTCCGGAAGGCGTGGTCAGTCTGGAGTTTGCCAAGAGCGGGGTACTGAATGAAGAGATGCGGAGACGTTCTCAGGGCACTTCATCCACATCCCATCACTCAGATGCACTAGTTTCGGAGAGCCGCGGAAGGGACAAAAGCAGGAGTCCAGGTGGTGGCAGAGACAAAAGCAGAAGAAAGTCCAAGATACGGTACGAGGACTCGGAGTGTTACCATTGTGGCAAGAAGGGCCACATCAAGCAGAACTGTTTCGCTTGGAAGAGAGAGAAGAAGGGCGACAAGGGGAAGCAAGGTGAGAACACTATAACGGCGGCTTCGATACATGGAGGCGATGTGATCGTCGTAGGTGATGAGGTTATCACAAATCTCGCATGCGATGACAATTCTTGGCTGGTGGACTCAGGGGCTTCAGCGCATGTATCTCACAACAGGGCACTATTTGCCACTTACACGACAGGCGACTGTGGAGTGTTGAAGATGGGCAATGAAGATGTGTCAAAGGCGGTTGCCATTGGAGATGTGCATTTGAGGACGAAAATAGGTGCAGTTCTTGTTCTCAAAGATGTTCGTCATGTCCCTGATATCCGTTTCAACCTGGTGTCGGTTGGAAGGTTGGATGATGATGGATTCTTCAGTCTCTTCGGAAATAGTCAGTGGAAGCTTTCCAGAGATTCGATGGTGATTGCCAGAGGAAGCAAGAAGTTCGGTCTCTACTATATGGAGGGGAGCGCACAGGGGGCACAGGAGGTGAACGCAGTCAGTGATGCGTCTACCGAGTTGTGGCACAGGCGGTTCGGCCATATCAGCGAGAAGGGGATGAGCTACTTGGTGAACAGGAAGGTGATTCCAGGGCTCAAGTCTACAAAGTTGGAGAAGTGCACGCACTGCTTAACTGGAAAGCAAAATAGGATGTCTTTCCAAAGTCACCCAAGTTCAAGGAAGCCGGCGTTGCTCGAGTTGATTCACTCGGATGTCTGCGGTCCTATGAAGGTAAAATCTATTAGTGGTGCTTCTTACTTTGTAACTTTTATTGATGACTGTTCCAGGAAGGTTTGGGTCTATGCCTTAAAAACCAAGGATCAGGTGCTGCCTACTTTCAAAGAGTTTCAGGCCTCTGTTGAAAGAGAGACGGACAAGAAGTTATTGTGTGTTCGGTCCGACAATGGCGGCGAATACATCGGTCCCTTTGATGCTTATTGCAGAGAGCAGGGGATACGACATCAGAAAACTCCGCCAAAGACACCTCAGCTCAATGGTGTAGCGGAGCGCATGAACAGGACACTGATGGAGAGGGTGCGGTGTTTGCTGTCAGAAGCAAACTTGTCGGACAGTTATTGGGGTGAGGCTCTTCTCACAGCCGCTTATGTTATTAATTTGTCTCCTAGTGCTCCTTTGCAAAGTGATGTACCTGACAAAGTATGGTACGGCAAAGATCCGTCATACAATCACCTGCGAGTGTTTGGCTGTAAGGCCTTCGTGCATGTACCGAAGGACGAGAGAACCAAACTTGAGCCGAAGACGAGACGATGCGTCTTTGTCGGCTACGGTCGGGATGAGTTTGGCTATAGACTCTACGACCCGGTGGGAAGAAAGCTTTACAGAAGCAGGGACATGGTGTTCGTCGAGGATCAGACCATGACCAACACTCAGGATTCCGAGACGCCTTCTGAGGCTGAGGAATTGCCTAAGTTAGAGTCATTTCGCTTCGAGCAGTTTCCAGAGGACATCGCAGAGGATCCTATTATGGGGGAGCCAGTACATGGAGTTGCTCCCAACCTTGATCATCAGCCTGCTGATGGTGGTCAGGGTGTCCCTCAGGAGAATGAGCATACCGGAAAGGTAGTTCCTGAAGGGGAGGAGGCTGTTGGTATACAGCCAGCACCAGTGGCTCCACTGAGAAGGAGCGACAGAGATCGTCGACCATCTACGAGATACTCACCAGATGAGTATGTACTATTGACTGACGGAGGAGAGCCCGAAAGTTTTGCAGAGGCTATGGAAGACGAACACATGCAGGAATGGATGGAGGCCATGCACGAGGAGATGAGTTTCTTGCACACTAATTCCACTTATGAGCTGGTGCGGTTGCCAAAGGGCAAGAAGGCTTTGAAGAATCGATGGGTGTTTAGAGTGAAGCAGACGGATGATGCTACTCGCCCTCGATACAAAGCGAGGCTGATAGTCAAAGGCTACGGTCAGCGAAAAGGCGTGGATTATGATGAGATCATTTCGCCTGTCGTCAAGCATTCGTCTATTCGGGTGGTGCTAGCATTAGCAGCCAGTTTCGACTTAGAGGTCGAACAGATGGACGTGAAGACGGCATTCCTCTACGGTGATCTTGAGGAGGAGTTGTACATGGAGCAGCCAGAGGGATTCTGTGAGAAGGGCAAGTCACATTTGGTCTACCGGTTGAGAAAGAGCTTGTATGGTCTGAAGCAGGCTCCGAGGCAGTGGTACAGGAAGTTCGAGTCGTTTATGAGGGAGCATGGTTATGTATGGACGACGTCGGACCATTGTGCATTTGTAAGGTATTTTGCCGAGGATAATTTTATTATTTTATTGCTCTATGTAGATGATATGCTATTAGTGGGTCGGAATGCCACTAGGATAGCGGAGTTGAAGCGCCAACTGGGCACGGACTTCTCTATGAAGGATTTGGGCGCAGCGAAGACTATTCTTGGGATGGAGATCAACCGAGAGAGAGAGTCCAAGCTGCTACATTTGTCCCAAAAGAAGTACATTCACCGGGTACTTCAGCGTTTCGGTATGGACGGGTCGAAGAAAGTGAGTTGCCCCCTTGCGGCTCACTTTAAGCTCACTGAGGAGCACTGTCCATCTACCGAGGACGAAAAGGAAGATATGGAGCGGGTTCCATATGCCTCAGCTGTGGGAAGTCTTATGTATGCTATGGTGTGTACGGGGCCAGATATCGCTCATGCAGTTGGCACAGTTAGCAGGTACCTTTCAAATCCTGGAAGAGTACATTGGAGTGCGGTTAAGTGGATTCTACGATACCTTCAGGGCACTATCGATTGGAGACTTTCTTTTGGTGGTGACGAGCCGAAGCTGGTTGGACATACTGACGCTGATATGGCTGGAGATGTAGACACGAGACGATCGACTTCGGGCTATGTGATGATGTTTGCTGGAGGAGCGGTATCGTGACAGTCGCGGTTGCAGAAGTGTGTTGTCTTGTCGACGACAGAGGCAGAGTACATTGCAGCGACGGAGGCTTGCAAGGAGTTGCTGTGGATGAAGAAGCTGCTGCAGGAAATAGGACTGGAGCAAGAGCAGTATACTTTGCTTTGCGACCGTCAAAGTGCTATTCACCTTGTGAAGAACCAGACATTTCATAGTCGGTCCAAGCACATCGAGACTCGGTATCATTGGATACGGAATGTGGTTGAGAAGAAGGATGCGGCGCTTGAGAAGGTTCATACTGATGGCAATGGAGCGGACATGCTCACGAAGGTTCTTCCGAGGGAAAAGTTTGAGTACTGCAGGTAGATCGTCGGGATGACGACCTCCTCCACATAGTTGTGAAGGGGGAGATTTGTTGGAGTGGGTGGGGCTCCCACCTATGTGGAGAATATCCCGGAGAGCGACGAGCGTCATCCGTGTGTCGGAGAAGCTTGAGGAGTGCATGGATTTTATTTTGGTACATATATGGTAAGAAAATATATGATTGGATTTTCATATTTACTTTGATTATATATTTATGATTGGACCCTTCATATAGTAGCTTTCCATATTATTGGGTTTCCAATTATGGTAAGCTAATTATGATTGGATTTTCATTAAATATACGATTGATTTATATTGGAAGTTTCCATATATATTGGCCTTCCATGTATGGGTTACCAAGGGCTTATAAAAGGGTGATGCATGCTAGTTGTAAAATCATCTCAAAACAAAGAGTGCTTTACAATCTTAGAGAGAGAGAGGATTAAGGACTATTGTGAAGGAGAGATTGCTTCGAATAATTTTTCGGCATCTCTTGTTTTTCGGAGTCCGCAATCAAAAAATTTCTTCTTTCAAGTGAGTTGTGGTGATCCGTGTTGGATCGGGAGGAGCTTGTAGAGGGTGTATTCTCTTTATTCCATTAGTGGAGGTTCTTCAGTGTTGGACTCCGATCGTCCTGTGGTTTTTCCCGCAAGGATTTTCCACGTAAAAAATCTTTGTGTCTGCGATTGTGTTTGGCGTTTTTGGTTTGTGTGCTTTTGCTCGGTTCTCTCGCAGAAATTTCTGGTTTGGAGGAACGATTTTTGCGCTTCGTTCCCAACACAATACACAAAAGGACACACCAAACTAGGTGCCCAATCCATGTCCAAAATGTCTCAAAACCATGTCCGCACTACATAGTAACTAATAAGCAACGACCCAAAACGCCCCTAGATTAGAACTTAGCAACAAAGAAGGATACAAGCGAACTTTCCACTACATATCTTCTGGCCGTAACTACATTTATGCTGGATCTTGCTTAGGATCAGATGATAGGAAGAATCAAAGTTTTTGTAATGGGTTTTGTAAGGCAAAATGAAGCTAGCTCCCTATAATTGATTCCTAGATGTGTGGGGTACCTTTCGGGTGTGGAACGCTCAACTTCTGTATTCGTCTTGTTCCTTACTTATTTGGGTGCACTCCGTCCTCAAAAACTTCTTGTCGAACCGGCTCCTATTTCAATCCGTGTTGTACCACCGATCGATATACCATTATATAAATTAGACTTGTGAAGTTTGCGTAAGATTTAGATGAAACAAAATTTCTTCACCTAAGCAACATGCACATTTTAGTATAAAAAAATATGATGATGATAATGATAATGTCTAAGAATGTGGAACATTGGAAGTACCATATATCTCAACTGCAAACACTATCATATCAAGGAAACAAAGGGGGATGGATTGTCCTATTCAGAGCTAATTTTGGTTGTCTCTTGACCCTTATTATGGACTGGTCCTGGGTGTTTACCTGTGACTCCGACCTCTTGTAGGGTCACGCTATATGGGGTTTAGTTGCCCAAGCAGGAAGTCTTGTCAGACTTACTTCTAGATCGGCTTAGGAATGTGAATACAACCAAAATATCAAGATGTTACTGACCTGTTGCAGTGAAGCTGGAACTGAGAAGGAAGGCCAAAAGGAAAATGGAGAAATGTGTGAGGTCTGCAATGTGCCTGGAGGTGATGAGTGACCCCATTCCAGTTCTTGCGCAATGGGGGTTTGATCTGTTGTAGATAGATAGCTCTGCAGCAAAGGAGACTATTTAGAGAAGGACGGGTGCTGGAAGAACGTTCACTTGCTATACTTAAAAATGTCAAACATTGACTTGCAAATCTGACTTTTGACTTGCCATAAATGCTTCCATGGACTATGATCTGTGTGCCTCATTGAACATTTTTCAGAAAGGGAAAATTTCGTTAGGCCCATGCAACATTTTTGTAAATTTGTCAGGGAACCCTACGAGGTGAATGACTAGTCAAATCTAGTAACCCCAAGTTGGTATTTTGTCTTCATCCATGGGTATACTTTCAATATATTGTGGTTAAAATGCAAAAACTCCTCCAATATAAACTTCTAGCAAAAAAGAGAGGGTAAAGTGCATTTAAACCCTCCTTAAATGTGACGAAAACGCAATTAAAGACTCCCTGATTTGAAAAACCCAAAATGTTACAAAAATGCTCAAATCATCCCCTAAGCTAACTTTTCTGTTAACGGGAGTTAAAATGGGGTTGTGTTGACCATTTTACCCATGGGCTATCTAATATTATCTTGTTAAAAACGGTTAGTTCTAAAATTATTTTGTTAAAAACGGTTAAGCAAAAATACTTATTAAAAAGTGGATAAATATTAACAAAGAAAAAATGGTCTTGCTAGTAAAATTATTTTTTACAATTATTTTAATTAATTTTAACTTGTTAAAAACGGTTAGTTCCGTCAAAAAAGTGGATAAATATTATTTAAAATTATTTTGTCATAAATTATTTTTTATTTAACAAATATATAAATATTTTGGGAAAAATAAAACTGATAAATACAAAAGAAATCAATTCTTAAAAAATAGAAATGATGAAAAACTGGGAAAAAAATACCAAATAAAAAACAAAAAAAGTACTATTAAAATATGGAAAAAATAAAAAATAGAAAAAAATATTCCAAAAAACAAAAAAATGAGGATAAATCTTAAACAATGAAAAAAGACAAACACAAAAACTATACAAATTTGAAAATAAAAGTCACTCTTAAAAAACTAGAAAAGATTAAAAAGATGAAAAAAAAATATGAAATAAGAACAAAAAAATGGAAACAAAAAATAAAATATTAAAAAGATTATTAAAATAACCTCCCGTTCCTAAAAAGATAGAATTCTTATGCTTGACGTCATTTTCAAAAATAAATGTTTATAATCTAAATAGTAGGTTTTCATCTTAAATTTTTTCTGGAAAAAAAAATCTTTTAACAAATGTCCTGTTAGTTCTGAACTATCCAGTCATTTAACTTAGGACATGTTTTGTAAACCGTATTTGGAGCTAGATAACTGTAACTAATATTATATTATTTAATATTTTATAATAATTATAATCTTAATTAATAATTATAATCGTAGTTAATAATTTATTAATTACAATTTTATTATAATATTAATTAATAATAATTTAATCATAATTATAATTATAGTTAATAATTTATATATTATAATAATTTTAATTAATAATTTAGTAATCATCATTATAATCATTATTATAGTCTTACTTAATAATTTATTAGTCATGACTATTATCGTAATTATTTATTTATTAATTCTAACTGAAATTGCAAATCTTGGTACAAATTTATTTTCATCACATGTATTACTTAAACAAATAACTTAAATATTACTAAACGTGTCAAAAATCGAAAAATAAATTGTTCTTCCATAATTTCTATTTGGACGTAATATTACTGTAACTAATATTAAATTTATTTTCAATGGGCTAATTAATCCACAATAGCAATAAATTGTTCTTCCATAATTTCTATTTGGACGTCTTGAGAAAAAAAGGAATAAGTAAAAAAAGCTTCAAACATTAAATGAGAGCAAATAAGTAAAAAAAAAAGGGAATATAAAAAAATTTGCAGTTGGATTTGAGATCTGTAGGTAAGAAAAAGCTTCAATACATTAAATGAGAGCAAATAAGTAAAAAAAAGGATTAAAAAAATTAAATAATATTTTTCCTTCCAACCAACAGGTCAAAAATTAGAAAATATAAAGCTTAGGTTTTATGTTTCAAATAAACATTCTTATAGAGAGAATGAAAGATAGCAGCAGCCACAATGTAACCATTAGCATTAGGGGTATTTTGGAAAGTGCACTTTTTTTTAAAATCCAAAATATGGGCTCTAACGGCTGTTCTAACGTCATTTTAACGGAAAGGGACATTCCGAGCAAAAACGGTTTTGCGGGAGGTGCAAACTGCTTAAGTTTTCTAAAAGGTCTTATTTTACGAACGAGGCAACTCTAAGGAGGGTTTAAATGCACTTTACCCAAAAAAAGACTCCTAGTTTAATTATTATTTTTTCTTCAGATTTTACATTTGATGCAGGTTACATGCAATTTGATTTCTACCATTAATGGACGTCAAATTTGATATGAAATGGCGATTATATTCTCTAAAATCTAAGAATAAAGTGCATAAAATTCCTCCCTCCATTTTTTTCTCTCCCCCGTCTCTCTCCGGTAGCCTCCCTCTTTCTTCGGCAACGACGACAACAGCGACAGCAACAACGACGACGCAGCAGCAGCATTGGCGACATTGCGAGTGGTGGGGCCTGGAGGTGCGGACGAAGAGAGGGGCAACTTCTTGTGGAGGCGCGGGGAGGAGCGCGGGAGAGGAGGGGGGTCTGTAGGGGGGAGGGGCGGGGGAGTGCGAGGGAGGGAGAGGGGGGTTGAAGTCGGACAAGGGGGGTGTAAGGGATATTTTATTAAAAAAATTTAAAAAAATTGTCTCTAATGTTGACTTCCAATTGTTAGTAGATAGGAGAATCTATTTTGATCAAAGTATCTATTGTAGGAGGAATTAATTGCTGCAAATGTCTACTGGTTTTTATTTTGCAAAGGTGTACATCTAAGGAGAATTTTTTTGCACTTTAGCCACATATTGTTTTTAGGTGAGGCGTGCTTTTTTTAGTTGTGGTATACACAATTTTGTAGTGTAGGGCTACATAACAATGTATCAATTTTTCTGGGGACCTGTACCAGAGTTGACTAGTCACTTGGAACTTGAGCCATTTACAGAAGATGTAGGGACCGAAACCAAAATTTTCCTTTAAAAAATGGATACTCACATGGTCACCACACCATACAGCAGTCCTATACAGCTAAAAGATACTGAGATAAATTTCAAGAGCTAAATAACAAGTCAAACTGTTTTACTTTGCAAATTCACTCTATAGTCTGTAATGCTTGGCCTCACTGTTTTTTCTGAGAACAATAAATATATGGTTACAACACAAATGCCAGTGAAACTAATAACATTTAAAACTGTTTCCACACAGCAATTGTTCTTTCTTAACAATATTACCATTCATCTCTCTGTGGGGGTTGTTACAAAACTTTCCTTTGATTCTTGTAAAAAATAAGAAAGTTTAGTGTTACCGGTCTCTGGATAGTCGTGTACGAAACACTACCTAAAAGATTATTCGAGGTCTATGTTTAGACTTGTTTTCGAATCCTCCTAGATGTAAAATTCTCGTGTTATCGGCTTATCGTCATTGCACACAGCTTCGAGAGCGTGACCCGAACTTAGCTTACCCACAAGAAGAATTGAACGCAGTTTAGTTGTTGTCCACGGAGAGTGGAAAACATAGAAGTCTTGCGTATCAATAGAGAGAATTGGTTGGTTGTATAAATAGGCATCCTCTCAACCCGATAGTGTATTTCGGGTCGACATTCAACGTGGACGCATATGCGCACACATTACGCATGTCAAGCAGGTGGCAGTGGCAGCGGCCACACACGTGTGGCCCATAGATCTAGCTAGAAGAAGAAGTAATATATGGACAAAGTAGTGAGTTCTCCTTTCCAATGTGGGACTAAAAAGAGAAGTTCGTTTTTTTTTCTTCAAAGCAAGGAATCCAACAGGGGTAAGACACAGCATTATTCAGAAAACTACAAGAAAAAAGAAGAATTGTCAAGGCACTTCAAAGATTGCAATATAATTGATGAGATATTATGTGCCCTAAACTTATGTAATACATAGAAAACTAAAACAGCCTTGATCGCAGTCACATATTTATCTAATACTCTGGTCAATGTTTTCATAGGAGGCCTTGTAGCTGGACTGCTTAGAAGCAATCAGTTGGCAAGCGCAGCAACAAAAGAAACAATTAATCTAAACTTCCTTCTCGCTTATGAATCTGGAGGTGGCATGACACAGTTATCACCATTGAAGTATACACGTCGAGGGAAGGTCCATCCTTCATGAAGAGTGAACACCGACGAGTTCTTTCGGAACTGGAGTTTGGACTGCACTTGTCCAAAGGGACCTGCTTCCCTGAGCAAGTCATTGTAGTGTTTGATTCCCCATAACATTGCAGTATCATCTACAAGGAACCAAACATCAACAATCAGTCCAGTCATATATGGTTCCTTCCATTCAACACGAAAAAAACTATAGTGGTGAAGAGAAAAGCACTGGACAAGACATTTTTTTGCTTAGTTGCTCGTAAAGATCATGGATGCAAATGAATGGAGGAATGTAGGGAGAAAGCAAAACTTGTTGCATGGTTCACCATAGGAATCTATCCCTGAATGCTACTATATCAAATCCAAGCTCGACAAAATGGGTCAGACTTTATATCTACTGAGGCCACGTTTGGTTCACGGAATTAGGGCCTTGGGAAAGGAAAGTCATTCATTTTCTGTATTTGGATGCCAAACGAAAGAAGCAGGAAAGGAAAATGATTTCCAAAGAAGAAAAAAAAAATAGCGAAAAAAAATGGTTCCCTTGCCCACCCAAGGATTCACTTTCCCTCTTCCTGGCCTTTGATTTCCTTTCCACAAACCAAACGAGGCCTGAAAGTAAATCCACATCAGAAGCTTGATAAAGTAGCTCCACAATTGATACCTAGCCATCCAAAATGTAGATCACATGGTTCTTGCTGAGATAACCGTCGTCATTGACTGGTTTAATTGTCCTTAATCCTTGTGTTCAAGGACGGAACCAGAAATTCGAGCTGGGGTTGCCTGGAGTAGACTGGGGTCTGGTGTGTGAACTGACTCATATGTAAAGAGAAAAAAGAACATATGAAAAAAGGATTTTTTTTTTTTTGGGGGTGTCACCCCAGCCCAAGTGTGGTTCTGGCCTTGCTTGTGCTCAATTTCTATTGAAGTTAAATTTAGTAAGATTTCCAGAACTACACTTTGCGTCACTCTGTCTAACTTCTAGAACAGAATTAGTTTATTAAACATTCTAGAATTTTTACTGTGTGAGCCATTTTTTTATTATTTTGATCTCCCCCTTCTAGATGACTTGGCCATTTATGTACAACCCTAAACCTAAAAAAGGAAAAAAACAAAAAAACAAAAAAAAAAACAACCAAATGATCCTTAAGGTTTAAATTTTTAATCAAGGCTGGACCTAAAACCATAAATTATACTGATGATAATTAATGCAAATAAAGAGAGATCTAAGACTGAGATAACTTACTTATGCCTGAGGGGGAGGTTAGAGGCCTGTAATTTGAACCAAAAGTAAGAGCAATATTATCAAATTGAGGGTGCTGGATGACCAGGTTCCAATCAGAGTAATTCATCCCATAGTTAAAATTTGTTATCGTGACATTCACCAGCCAGTACTTTTTGAGGTTGCGTTCAACGTGCCAGTGCACTCTTATTGGGCACATATGAGAACTGCACTGAATCGCTTGAAGGAAACTGCTTTTGCTTGGACTACTGATGGAAGCTGAACTAGGTTCATCTTTCCTGTCATTGGAGCAGGATAACATCAAAAGAAAATTTTCAACTATAATTAAAATTTTCAATACTCGGTGGTCGAAATATTGAAACTTACTTCAGACATGAACTATTTTGGCAGCCACAAGCACAATTTGGGCAGTTCACGATTGTTTTGTTGTAGAAGGATGAAAGCGAGACACAGCATGCTGAAGTCTTCCTAGCAAGAAATGAGGAGTACGTGCAAGTAACATTCCAAGTCACTGAAATATGTCAAAAGACCACTTTTAGCTTCTGTAAGTAATGAAAATAGTAGAACTTAAATGCATTTTCATTTGACCTTTGCTTCATCAGTGCATATCATTTTAAACTTCCAAATTTGAAATTTATTTCTAAGGTAGCGAGTCAACCCACTTGAAATACAATATTACTTCCAGTTGGACTGAAATGTTATTGCAAGAAAACGATTTAAAAGAAAGAATACGTTGGCTTAGTTTCTACTTTCTTCCCTAAAAGAAACATAAATGTAGTTTCATCAAATTCAAAGAAGCCAATTTAGACATTGATTTAAAAGTTCTTTCTAAAGTTATAAGAGCCCCAAAACTACAATCTCTAACATAGTTATGCACTTTCAGACTTCTTAATGTAGTCCTTCAACTGATCAAATCATGAAGATCATACTGTTCAGCATCCAAAAACCAATCTCCCTCGTAAAGATGCTTAAGAAAGTGCAGTGAATAACTTACTCAACGCTTGGGTTGTTCTCCTTCCACCTGCTGATCTAAACCTGGTAGACTTTACAATCTTTGCAGGCCCACATGTATATCCAAGACCTGGATCTCTTATTGTGAAGTTTTTAGGCAATCGCACGGTCTTGTTGTTATTCCCAGATGCACCCACGCTTAGCTGGAAAGAACTAAAAGCATTGGCTGGATCTTGAACGTATGAGCTAATTAATCCCCCTCTGCAGCAATTTGCGACTTGCATGTTATAAGGAGTTCCTAGTGGCAAATCGACCACTTTGGGATCCTTCATACAACTATGGGGAATGTTTCCTACAAATCTGGAGCAATCACCCTGCTCTGTACTGTGAGCCCCAATTATAGACCAGATCACCTCCTTCTCTGCCCATGTCCAACGCAATCTCCATCCTGGTGCTTGAATATGACGATATTGTTGGTAATTGTAAATTGTAACAACAGCCTGAAAGGGGACATAGTTTAACAAAATATGGGCATTATCCTGGACACTGGAAGCGTAAATGCAAACAGTAATCTTGCTATTTCTGAATTTTTTTCTGCTCCATACATAGAAGTTAGAATGTCATGTCAATGTTAACTAGTATTATGGGTATGCCATTCCTTTTCACTCTTTGGATTAATGTGTCATAGAGATGAAAGCAAACATTATAGCAAATTGCATCATGTTACCTCATTTTTCTAGACTCTTTATAATCTAGGGAACTTGGAGGGTTGTCCTTAGTTGCGTGAGCTTAAATTGCACAACCAAAATGTGGGTTACCTATCTTCCAACAACTCATCTAGGTTGGCTAGTTATTTGGCACCAACATAGAGGGTTGATGTCAAGTCGATAGCTGGTTATAGAAACTTGGCCAATTCTTTCATGGAGTTTTTTTATGCTCCATAGCCGACACCATTCTGAAGGGAGAAGGCTTGGATGACAATGATGATCGATGTTAAGTAAATATCATACTGATATCTGCAATATCTTTTAAAAATCAGTTCAATTGAAGTGACATTTTTACTCTCCATTTTCAGTATCATTCGCGAACCGCAATGCTTTATACTTACAATATAGCCATCTGGAGTCCATTGCATTATATCCCATTTGACCGTTATGTTCCCACTAGGATCAAGTGGATCATAAGCTTCTGCATAGTGCAGAATAAAGTATGTCAGTGTTTGACTAGATTTTTTTTTTAACTTTCTTGTGAAATTGATAGTTACCCCATGTTTCACAGATAAGAAGTTAAAACCTCTACTTTGGCAAAATCTAATAAAAGTATTTCTCCTACACTACCATAATTAGCAGAATATTGTGAGTACCATAGTGACAATCCTGCAAAAGTTGTCAGATGAGAAATAAAGGGATAAAATTGAGCCCTGCTTCTACAATTTGATGTAAATGATTAACTATTAAAAATTATAATGGTATTGAATGTGGAGCACAAATATTAGTCAAGAAGATACCACAGAAAAACTGAGCAAAAATCTAAGGCAGTATAATTTCTTAGCAAAGAGAAACCATGCACAAAACATGGACATGGACTTATATGGCCAATCAAGCAGAGAGTCTCTCCTTGTGGTCAAACATTTCAAAACATCACAAAAAACCATCCAAAAAAAATCCCCCAAACGAGGAACTAGAGCAAGAAGGCAGAACTGTCTTTTACACCAGGGTTATTTTTCAGAACAAATATGCTGATCATGTATAGGGCCAGATAACTGGATGCTTTATACACTCGATATTTGATTATTCGACACTTAAGTGCTATGTTTAAGGGAATTCAAATATCAATAACTTATCATTTATTTTTTAAATGGTTCCTTCATGGAGAAAATTGAAGCTACCTACAATTGATGGCCAAATTCACATTCTAAAATCTCAACAAAAATGAGTTTTTTTGTGAGTAGTGATGGAGCTTATCAAATTGAGTATTGAATTGATAGAAACTAGATGGCTTCCCTCTTCCAATTTCTTTTTCTTAATCAAATTATATTTATTGTCAAGTCAATGTCACAACATGGATAAACATATTTTAGGTTAGGTAGTCAGTTTGAGGACTCATCCTTTTATCTCAGTAGAAATGCATAATAAAGTCATTTTTCAGATGCAAATGAAAGCTCTTTAGTATCTAAACCTGCAAACAAAGTTAATTCCTAATTAAATACATTTTTTCTTATCAGAAGGTCACCAATATAGCTACTAAAAATGAAAATTGCAGCTTATTTCTGCATTAACAAGTACCAAAAGTCACATGTACGAAAGACCTGCCCTTCTTTTTGCCACAACAAATGAACCATGTTTACTGACATGATAAGTTAGGAAAATATATAGAATGTGAAAGGAGAAAAATATAATTTCTCTAGTCAAACTCTATGAAATGGAGCTTCATCAATGCTTTTCCAGAAAGAGACGCTCATTAATCAAGGAATGTGCATACACTTGGCCAAAAAATTAAAGTTTGGTAAAGATTTCAAATGCATATATAAAGAAAAGAGGGTTGTAGAGATGCTGGATTCTAACCTGCTGCGGTCAAACTGGAGCTGAGAAGGAAGAGCAGAAATAAGGTGGAGAAATGTGCGAGCCTTGAGACGAATCTGAAAGTGATGAGGAACTCCATTCCAGTTCATCAGTGGTGGGAGTTTGATCTGTAACTCTGCTACAATGGAGCTTATTAAAGAAGAGGTTAGGGAGACTGTTGCTTTCCTTTATCCAATGTCAAAACAGAGTGTTTCAAATCTGACACTTGAACTAGTCAAACATGCAAGTGGACCACAATTTGATGTGACCATTTAAAGAAACGTTATGCCAATGTGATGATAGGGCTGGCAATGCCAGCATTTCCAGGAAGGAACAGTTAGATGGTCATCGTATCAATCTGTACTACAACTAGCATTACTATATAAGAGGAGATGTTTAAAAATTTAATAGCTAAGAGTAAGTCAACAATTCCAGTAGGTAGATTCACTCTATGGCCTCATTTCTTTTCTTACTATAGTTGCTCACATGGTCATCATACCAATTTGCAGTCCAACCAGTGAAATCTTTAGCACTTCGACACTGCATTCACGCAGTAGCTCTGCTATTACCATTGAGATACAATTCATCTCTTTATTCATACTACATAAACAGTATTATTTTGGGAAATTACAAGGGAAAACATCTTTATTCTAGTATTCAATTTCGATATAATGCAAGACTAGCTATTGGTACATAATCCCCAGAGGAACTATATCCTAACTCCTAAGGGGTACATGGGTAAACAAAAATGTGTTTCCCTCCCAATATTCCCTTCTCTAGGTATTTGCATTATAAGACTGGGTTATAAAGAAATTATGATAACATGGTATGAACAGTAATACCTACATCCAAGATTCATGATATCTGATATCGGTATCTTACATTACGGTTGGGGGTTTTCTGTATTGGATACCGGACAATATACTGGACATATTGGGAGATACGACACTATAGTGTTATAAGATAATAATTTACTTAATATATTCATTTAATATAAGAATTAAAGCATTAATATAAAACATAAGTATCCTTAAATAATTCTAATAATTAAACAACTCAAAACTATTTTCAAACTAATAGCTAGACAAGTTTTCTACTTGTTCACCAAGCATGAAAATTAAAAGCATCTAAAAAAAGTTTTAAATTAAGCTAGTAAGATACTATTAAAAGACAACATTCCTTATCTACAAAGTTAACTTTATCTTATCTTGAAGCAACTTCGAAATATGAGCTTGGAGATGTATCATAAAGTTCATTTTTCTGAAGTAAACCTTTCTAACTTTTTACAGAAAAACTAACCTGAGGAAGCAAATGTCTCTTTTTGTACAGCAAACAAATTTTCAAGTAAATTGCAAATAAACAAATTTATAAATTAAACTAAAAAAGAGTTGCTGGTAAAGCCAAACCGGTATAGTAGCCAGTTTACACCAAATATTGGCTTATATTTCGCTCATACTGGACAAGATCTCCATGGAACGGTTTTCTTGAATTAGATAGACATACCATATTGTTGCTCCATAAAAGGTATACCGGACAGTATACTGGCCGATATCATGAACACTACCTACATCATACTATTTCCGGTCACCATAATGTGAGAGTGAGAACTTTCATTGGAACTCACACCATATCATACTTTATCCGGCTTGACTAAAATATTTACATTTGAATCCCTATTGTAAGTTTTTTATGATCTATATTTTATAGTACAAAAAAATATTAACATGCCTATGGAAATAACTAAAAGTCTATGATAGACTAATTCATGCCATGTGACACAGCATTATATATAAACTACGGACCCATGACTAGAGAAAGAAGTCACATTAACAATCTTTTTGAGGTACCTTGGACTCGATATTCTTGCGACTTAACCTGAGTGCTATAATATTGTCGTTAGCATTTCAATACTATTAACCAAGGTTCATTGAGTCCGTATCGGAATCAGTTTCAGACCTTCCTATGAGTATCGATATTGGTGGTTTCAGTTGCTTCAGATCGGAGTATCAGTTCTTTTGTTTCGGAAAGTAAAAAATGACGAGAAGTATTTTTAAAATGCTAGAAAATTATTTGATACATTTAGGCATAATTTTATATATCATATGTTGTTTTTCGTATGTTTTAAATGGAACAATATTCAAAATTGCTAAATTGCTTACTCGCAATATATTTTATTTTTTTACTTTCCTTTATATATCGTACAACCATAACAGATTTGAATGGAATAATATTAATATAAATGAATGTTGTGAATATGTATATATAAAACTTTGACAAATGGTAATGGTTACAGTGTGTCGATAAAGAATCTTATCGACATGCACTATGTTGCACGAATAACACTAACAGCTTAGCAGTCAGCCTTTGACAAATGCTGGTATTACCACTAACACCTTATCAGTTGATCAGTCAGCATCAGACAGAATGCAGCTTTTGTAGGAGAAAAGAATATAAGACATGACAAAGAGCACTTTTACATTAGTGGATTAGCTGCAGAATGGAAGTAATGCAAAATATTTTAGAAAGTGAGCTCTCTGATTCACCAAAACCCAATGACTTTAGCATGCCACATTACCATGCAAATATTCAGAAGTAGTGCAAATTATTAAGCTATCAGCAAACTACTTTAGCATGCGCTAGGTTCACTCTAATACATATTTGCAATAGGTTCACTCTAAAACCTTCTAGAAAAGACATAATGATACCCTATGTTGCAAGGACACGGACTCAACACGTTTCAGACACAACGACACAGAGTCAGCATCTATTTTGGTGTATCCTAGTGTATTTTGGAGTGTCCATGCACGTCCGATACGTGTCTGATACGACACGGCACGACATGAATTTTGGAGTGTTTGTGCTTCATAGCAATGTTGTAAAAAGCGCTAGGCGGAGTCGGTGCGTCGGAGGGCCGACTAGCGCCTAGGGCGCCTAGGCGCCGACTAGGCGCCGATTTTTTTTTTTTTTTTTTGAGTATATATATATCAAAATTGGGGGAGGAGAGGAGAGAGACAACAGAAGCTGACCTCTCCTCTCCTCCTCCCCTCTCCTCTCCTCCTCCTCCTCCTCCTCCTCCTCCCCTCTCCTCCTCCCCTCGCACCACCTCCCCTCTCCTCTCCTCCTCCTCCTCTCCTCCTCCGCTCCCCTCCCCTCCTCCCCTCCCACCACCACCACCAACAGAAGCGGCAGCAGCCACCACCACCAGCAGAAGCAGCAGCCGCCGCCGCCACCACCGGCGACTACGACGACGGCTGCGACGACCGCGACGACGGCGGCGGCGACGGCGGCGGCGACGACGGCGGCGGCGGCGGCGGCGGCGACGACGGCGGCGACGGCGGCGGCGGCGGCAGGTAAGTTTATAATTTTGTTTCAATTTTTTTTTTTTTGAATTTTTAAAAAAAATTGGCCGCCTAAGGGCCGTCTAGGCCCGATTTTGACCGCCTAGACCCGATTTTGACCGCCACCGATTTTTCTGGCCGATTTTAGCATAATCGGTTCGGTGGGGCTCCGCCTAGCGCCTAGGCGGCGCCTAGGCGCCCGAGTTGGGCGATTTTTAGAACACTGCTTCATAGACGATACCATTTGGAAGCAGAAGCAACATTTCCATCAACAGTGTAAACGTGCTAGTAAAAAGTTTGTCCAACATATACAAAACCACCTTATGGAGCTATAGAAAGGATTCTGGATAAAAGATACTCTAGTCTGTACTGATAAAATTTGTTGGACAATGTCGGTATGTTAAAGGAGCATAGCCGTATTTTACAAACTTCCTGCCACTGTCACTTCTGACAGGAAAGTCATAAAGCAAAAAATAAACAAGGATAAAAGATCCGACATGTGCTTTCTGAAATAATCATCAATCAATTTAGATGTCAAGTGAAGGATTTGCCTTGCCAGAAAAGCTAAAAAAATTGGCAAGGATGGTAACATAATGAACTTATACATTCAACCAAGTACTTCTTCATTTGTACTATATATTTTATCTTTATTGATAGGATAAATGTGAGAATATAGGATAAGGGAGTGAACCATAAAGTGAAGGATGAAAATCAATTCATGTCTCACAGTCTTAAAGAACTTCTGCAGTATCTAGTAATTCAATTAAAGTTATATACTCATTATTGATAAGAGTAAACACAAGGATATATGAAAAGAGAAAATCACAAAGATATCAATCATGAAAAAACTTTACTAGCAAAGAATTTGAATTTTAGTAAGGCGCACAAAAGCCTCATTAGGAATTGTCAAAATTACTACTATATCAATGTTTAAAAAAAAACTTCCAGCTAATTACTTTAGGGTCTGCTTGGTAATGGTTTTTTTACCGGCTTTGGGGTGTTTTTAAACCGATCGTTTATGAAAACCCATGCTTGTTAAAAAAAATTAGCCACTAGATTTGGTCGGCTCAAAAACCACTCAAAACCGGTGTAATGTATTTTTGGGTGGCTTTAAAAACACCCCAAATCGGTGCGTTTTGGGTGGCTTTATTATTTTATTCCATTTATATCCTTGCCAAAAAAATATAGAAATATAACTACTAATAACTAAACCCTATTTTATTTCTTTATGTGTTTCTCTTTCTTTTCTTCCCGCATCTGCTCTTTTCTTCTTGATTGAAGGAAAATCCAGGAAGTTGTATTATATTTGTCCTTAGAGCTCCATTGGTTGCAAAGTTGTTATCTGAGACAAGAATGTAAGAAAGACTTTTTGATGCAAGTGTTACCTTCATGTCCATAAACCCATATTTTATCAAAAATAACTTTTATTTATATATTGACATAAAGGTAATTTTATTATTATAGAAACTGACAGAACCGCTGGTTAATGAATGTTGGAATATTTAGTATGTCATATTTAGTAGATTGAATTAGCATAAATGATATTGGAATATCCTGTGGACATATTTGGTATGCCAAAATATGCCACAGGATATTTCATCATTATAATATTGACTGTAAGGCTATATAAAGCCAAGAGGAACCAAGTTTTCACAAACCCTAATCCTAGCCGCCACCAACCGACCCATCCCTCCGCTATTCCTACCAAACCCTAACCCTAGCCGCTACCCCCCCTTTCCCACACGCGGCCAGAGCCCACGCGCGCGTGGCCAGAGCCCCCGCGGCCCCCACGGCGGCTGCTGCTGCTGCGGTGCTGTTGCACGCGCGTCCGGCGCCCCCCCCCCCCCATGGCGTGCACTGCTTCTGCTGCTGTTGTCGATACTGACGCACACGACGGCACTTGCGTCACTGCTGTTCGGATCGTTCCGAATGTTGACACCGAAGGCCTAGATATGATGAAAAACATGTTCGGAACTAGAAGCGAACGACGAGAACGAGTGTGAGTCGTGTGACGGGTGTGACATGATCATCGAAGAGGAGGATCGATGGAGGAGATCATCAAAAAGCTGGATCCTACAGAGGTTGCGACGTTGATGAAGCTGATGAAGATGTCGGCTGGTAAGAGTACGACACGAACATCGACGAGGTTGGAGCTTCCCTCCATCGATCTGAAGCTGGAAGTCCACTCATATGATGATCTACATCTGGCTTCTCAACTCCTTAGTCCAGTCTATTGCCGCCACAGTAGCCGGCATTGAGATGGTGAAGGATGTGTGGAAGAAGTTGAGGCAGACCAATGATGGTGTGGGAAACAACTTACGGGTCTTTCATATCAAGGGGGAGATCGACGACACCGTACAGGAAGATAAGATGGTGCATGAGTATGCCACGGAGTTGGAGCGTCTGCGGCTGGATTACGATCACACCTCAGATCGGACAAGCTGCAGGGACCCGAAGTGTAAAGAGAGACAGGTATGTCTACAGGAGAGGACGATGAAATTCCTTAAAGGGCTGACTGCAGCACTCACTCAGAGGATGGCCATACTTCTCGCCCAACCGAAGATCCCCACTCTTGAGGAGGCTATCTCAGCCATGATCCAGGAGGAGACGCATCAGACTGCATACGAAAACAGGTGTTCCTCCTGAAGCAAAGCCAGCACTGACGGCCACCAGCTCGGACGACACAGGGCCTAAGGGAGAGGCCTGGCAGCACAACCGACAGTGCTACAACTGCGGAAAGATAGGCCACCATCGGTATGCTTGCACCAAACCACCTAAGGAGGGAGATTCAGTTGGTGGATGAATGAGGATAATTCGGTGGACGAGAATATTTTGGAGGACGTGGTCGTGGTCATGGGGGCCGACGAGACGGTCGAGGAGGTTATCGGACGAACCTGCTGGTAGCAGAAGGAGATGAAGGAGCTGGCAGCACATTTATCGAGGAGGATCAGGCACTGGTGGACATGCTAGAGATGTTCAGGAGGAAAGGAGGAAGCAGCGAACGTCAAATGATGGAGATAGGAGGAGCACAACAGAGGCGTCCACCTCATTCTTTGCTTGAGGCAACGCTGCCATGTATGCTCATCCATCAGAAGGTACTGACGACTCACTTGCTCTTGCATCCATTGCTTCCCTTAAATCGTCAGACTGGATTATCGACTCGGGAGCATCTTGGCATGTGACGGAGAATACTTGTGGGTTCTCCTCCTACACTCATCTAGCATCAGCAGACAGCATTCAAACAGCTGATGACACTTTCCAGCCAGTGATCGGTATGGGTATTGTTAATTGTACAGATTCAGTAAAATTATCCAATATTTTACATGCTACATCCTTTCCAGTTAGTCTCTTGTCTATTAGTTCTATAACCCTTCAACTTAAATGTATTATTTCTTTTGATATCCCTAAGGTGATCTTCCAGAAAAAAGAGACGGGACGAAGACTTGGGACTAGCACTTGGCTAAGGGACTGTGGTACCTGGATCGAGAAGGACTGGACTCAGCACTAGTGTCTATAGCAAAGAAGGCTAGTATGGGAGGACTGCAGATGAGGGCCGAGGATACTTTGATACTCCATCATAAGAGGTTGGGACATTCCTCTTTTGACACTTTAAGTAAATTGTATCCAGATATTTATGAAAAATCAAATAAAGAGAAACTAGTATGTGATGCATGCGAGTTAGGCAAACTTACTAGGAGTTCATATATTGGTACGGGTCATAGGAGCTCTTCTGTTTTTGAGGTAGTACACTCTGATGTTTGGGGTCCATGTGCCACTAATACTATAAATGGTTATAAGTACTTTGTTTTCTTCATTGATTGTGCTTCTCGTGTCACCTGGTTGTACTTGATGAAAAATAAGAGTGATGTACCTACTTGTTTTCAAAATTTTCACAAACATGTCCAGACTCAGTATGAGGCAATTGTGAAGGTACTGAGGTCTGATAATGGAACGGAGTACACAAACAGAACACTTGCAGAATACTTGTCAGCACACAGAATACAGCATCAGACCACCTGTGCATACACACCTGCACAAAATGGCGTAGCAGAAAGGAAGAACAGACACCTTCTAGAGGTCGCAAGAAGCATGATGATCGACATGAATGTCCTACAGAGTCTGTGGGGACATGCAGGGTTGACAGCAGCTCAACTAATCAACAGAATGCCTTCGAAGGTCCTGGGATGGAAGTTTCCATGTGAAATATTGTAAGGCAATAATAGTGGGATACTCCTACTGAAGGTATTTGGGTGCGTATGTTTTGTGAAGGACAACAGGCCGTCAGTTGGAAAGCTTGATCCTAGAGCAGTCAAGTGCATCTTCGTGGCCTACTCGGCGGCTCAGAAGTGGTATGTGTGCCGGAGTCCAGTAAAAAAGAAGAAGTTTGTAAGTATGAATGTCCACTTCTGGGAGCATGAGCCATACTACCGTCAGGAGGAACTTCAAACCATACGCCTAATACTGCCAGTATGAGACGAAAGGGGGAGAAGGAGAGCTCGGTGGTGACCGATCAAAGTTGTTAAAGGCGCAAAGGGTCCATATAGCCCGAGGCGCAAGGCGCACTTAAGGTACACGTCCGAGCGATGCAAGGCGCATACACACACACACATATATATATATATATATATATATATATATATATATATATATATATAAACATTGATAAACTTGTGTCACCTCTCTAGTCTTTGTCTCTTTATATATATAATTCTCATTGACTCATTTATTTTGTAACTATCAATTTTGCAGGTGCAAAGCTGGTTGAGGTGGAAACTTTGGTAGAATACTATACTCTATAGTGAGTCAGCCAAAATGTCAATGAGTATATAAGTTAAGCTAGAAGTTACAGAATAGCACCTGAACCCAGTTTTGGAGGCGAGGACCTGCATAGTTAACTTGGAAGCAAACAATTTGAAAATGTCAGAATAAACATAATATTTAGCATATTGAATAACTATGTGATGTTGTAATAATTTTCAAGATCAAGTGAATTTATGTAGCCACTTTGTTCCATACTTGATAAGTGGAAATGCAACAAAAGATGTAAAATGTCTTCAAATTCAAACATAAAAGTCAATTATGTAGTGGCAATGCAACATTTAAAGGCAGCTAGGTAGTGGAATAAAACTCAAGTCTTCATAATACAATCAAACACAAAATATTGTAAAATAAAATAACACAACAAGTGAAATAAAAGCAAGATGAATCGAGCAATCATTCATCGTCATCAAGCTCGTCCATCAAATCGTCACCATCATTACTCCCATCAGTGTCATCGGAGTTGAAACCCTCAATTTCCTCCTCCTCCTCCGTATCTTTATCATAATCAAGCTCATTCTCTTCAACTTGATGTTGTAGCTCCTGTAGATCTTAAAGTTGTAGCAACAAATCTTGATCTTGATGTCGCTTGCCTTGTGTTTGCTGGAGGCTCCTCAACCCCCATCACTCGACCGACATCTCTCCATGAGAGTTGCTCATCATAAAAAACTAGCTCATCATCATCATTTGTATCCCCCATCTTCCTAATCAACCACTCATTGTTGTTATCAATATCTTCTAAGCATATAGGATCAATCTCATCCCTCATATCATAACGAGCTTTGAGGTTTTTATTATACTTGATGTAAACCAAGTCTTGCAGTTTCTGATGCTCCAATTTATTTCGCATTTTTGAATGAATCTTTTCCAAGAGAAAGAAAACTAATGAATATATTTGTTAAAAAAGAATTGTGTATTATAATGGTATAATAAAAATACTTACTTGTTCAAACATACTCCAATTTTTTTCACAACCGGATGCGCTACACGTTAGACTAAGAACTTTAATTGCGAACTCTCGCAATTTAGGAGCTTCACCACCATATAAATCCCACCATGTAGCTGTAATGTAATTGTATTATTAGAAAGAAAAATGCAACTAGTACTAGTATGTATCAAGTAATAAGCAAAAGAAAATATAATTACCGGACGATTTACTGCTCCTTGATCTCTTGGCAAAGTTGGAACCAAAGAGATCTATAATCTTTTTGTACAATGACAACTCATCCATAATTTGATCTTGCATCTCCTGAGATGGAACTAGTCTTTCTATGCATGCATACAAGCCAGTGACAACCTCTTTATCACCCTCAATGTTAGGATTATTATAGAAGAAATGAGGGTTCAAAAAATGACCTGCAACATGCAATGGATAATGAAGTTGTGATTCCCATCTCTTATCAATAATTTCAAATATTGCCTTATACATTTCTTCATTACCATCAAAAGACTTTTCAATAGTCTCTTTAGCTCTATCCATCGCTTCATATATGTATCTCATTGCCGGTTTTTTTCATTATCAACAAGACGAAGGACATTGACAAGAGGACCCATTATCTTCAAAGTAAAAGAAACTGTAGTCCAGAAAGAAGGCATAAAAATGACTTCAGATGCCTTCTTACCTTTTGCTTCTTTTGTCTATCTACTTCTCGTCCACTTTTCCGATGTGAACATATTTCTCAAACAACTCTTTTGCTTATAAAATATAAACACTTTGCAACGTAAGGAACGATGTCGCAAAGCGTGTGATTCCACATCTCACTAACTCCTTGTTGGTGAACTCCCTCATCATGTTCAACACAAATATATGATTGTAGATAAACCCAACAAGATTAATTGCTCTACCAATAGTCCTCTTGATTTTATTAATCTTTTCAATGTCCTCCAACATAAGATCTATGCAATGCGCCGCACAAGGTGTGAAAAACAAATGCTTCATATTTGCCTCAAAAAGTTTACCTATTAATATCAAAATCAAACAAGTAAGACAGATTATATATAGTTAGTAAAAAAATATGCACAACTCATAAAATTATAAGTAAACTAACTAACCGGCCAAGACATAGTTGCTTCCATTATTCGAAATCACTTGAACGGCATTCTTTTCACCAATGCGTTCCACAAACTTGTCAAGAAGTTCAAACATCTTTTCTCCGGTCTTCACAAAAGAAGAACCATCAATTGACTCCACAAACATACTTCCTTTCGTGCCATTGACCAAAAAATTGATCAATGTCATTTGCTTTCTATCCGTCCATGCGTCGGACATATTAGAACAACTATATTTTTCCCAATCTTCCTTATGGCCCTTCATTAAATCTTGTGTGTACATCAACTCCTTTTTAAGGAGTGGCACTCTCAACTCATGGTAACTTGGAGGCTTCAAATTTGGACCATAATTTCCAATTGCACCAATCATAGTCTTGAAACTTTCTAGATTGGCTACATTGAAAGCTATTCCCGCTTGATAAAAGAAACGAGCTATGTGTTGAATTGTTCTACCTCTTAACTCTTTGTCACAAACTTCATGCATGCCAGTTTGTCTTACTTTTCCTCCCTTTGCTACACTTTGGCTTCTACTTGTATAAAGATCCATCGGGCCCTTCAAATTAGATGCTTTTGTCTTCATCTTCTTGCTACTACCCGCTCCACCAAGTTGACCTCTTTTGTCTCTACCACCTCTATGCACTTCTTGGACTTTAATCTCTTCATCAAGATCATAATCATCCAAGTGATAATCTGGCTCAAAAGTTTGAGACCTTTGTGTTTTCTTTTGATTTATATGGTTCTCCAACTCTTCCTTCACATGCGGAGGACATTTGGTACATGCTTTGGCATTTCTATACTTCCCAATTTGATGTTGCTTTGCTCGATATATGCCACCTTTTGTAATCTTATTACAAAATAAACAAGATACTGAATTGGGATCTTTAGGATCCGCCAAAAAGTTGTACTTCCAACCTGGATCTTTTCGGTTGGAATTAGAAGAGCTTGAAGATCCCAATCCTTGATTTTCTTGGGTTGCCATTCCATGGAAAGAAAAAACATATATACAGTGAAAATTTTGCTGGAACAATAATAAAAATGACTGACTACTTCTAATCAGTATATACAATAAATTTTTTGCATGAAATCAGTCTACAGACTACACACTAATAAATATGAAGACACTACTCCACAGACACTACTTCACAGTTCACTAACAAAAAAAAACAAAAATGAATAATAAACAAAAACACACTACTTCACACTTTCACAGTTTACACAAAAAATGAACAATAAAAAAAAACAAGAAATCGAGAGAGAGAAAGGAACAATGAAAGAAAAAAAAACAGTAACAAAATGCCAAGTCCGCTGTTGCCGAGTCTATAAACAAAAACAGAAGAAAACAGTAACAAAAAAACAGTAACAAGAAATCGAGAGAGATCGAGAGAGAGAGGCGGGAGAGAGAGAGAGAGAGGAGAGATCGAGAGGCAGAGGAGGGGGGAACACTCACCTGAAGTCGCCAGCCGAGTCCAGCCAAGTCCGCTGCTGTCGTCGCCAGGTAGGATTTCGTTTTTTTTTCTTTTGCTGTGTGCTTTTTTTTCTTCTGTGATTTCCTTCTATTCCTTCTGTTTCTTTTGCTGTGCTTTTTTTCTTGCGGGCATAGGCTATTTCTTGTGGACATAGGCTATTTCTTGTTCCTGCAATAAATTGGGCCTGCAAAAAAATATTCCTGAAGCAAAATTATGAGGCGCGCCTTAACCATATCCAGCGCCTAGGGAAAAGGAGGCGCGCCTAGAGGATTGTGCCTCGCCTCGAGGCTACTAAGGCCCTGCACCTGCGCCTAGGGCCTAGGCGCGCCTTTGATAACACTGTGACCGATTTAGGAGTTTGGCATGGAGGCACGGTTGAGGAGGAGCAGGAAGGTGAAGAGAAACATGGGGAGGAGATGAGAGGTGTTACGCCTACGGCTCAGGGAGAGTTACTTACCTATAGCAAGAGAGAGAGAAGCAAACTGCAGGACCAGTACCTACAGTGCCAGTGCCAAATCCCTTGCCTGCGTCCGTCTCGACTCCTGAGACACCTACACTACGACCACCATCCCCTTCAGGTGATATCATTCTCCCTACTTGTCTCACACCATTATCAGTACGGAGGACCACTCGCAGCAATGCAAAAAATCCTCCGGACAGATATGGTTGGGGCCTTGCACAGTTTGTTTCTTATGACCACATCTTCTCTTCTCATGGAACATTTATTGCATCTTTGGATAGTATTACTGTACCTAACAATTGGCAGGTTGCCAAGAACGATCCAAAGTGGAAAGCGACAATGCTCGAGGAGTTGGGAGCTCTTGAGAATAACCACACTTGGGAGCTGGTGAGACTGCCAAAGGAAAAGAGCGCAGTCGGATGCAAGTGGATCTTTACTGTGAAGCAGAACCCAGATGGATAGGTTGAGCGCTACAAAGCTCGAATTGTGGCAAAAGGATACAGTCAGACGTACGACATCGACTATGACGAGACCTTTGCACCAGTCGCAAAGATGAGTACTGTCAGGACCCTGATTTCTTTGACAGCGAATGGTGGATGGAAGCTACACCAACTGGATGTGAAGAATGCATTTCTTCATGGAGATCTGGTGGAGGAGGTATACATGTAGACACCACCAGAATTCGGCACCAATCAGACAGTGGAGAAGGTCTGCAGGTTGAAAATGTCCCTCTATGGACTAAAGCAGTCTCCTCGGACATGGTTTGACAGATTCAGGAGGACAATAATAGGAATATAATATCAGCAGATCAATGCTGATCATACTGTATTCTTCAGACGGAGTGGAGGCCACATCACTATGCTTGCCGTGTATGTGAACGACATGATTATCACAGGAGATAATGAGCAGGAGATCGTCCGACTCAAGGGAAAGCTTGGCAGGGAATATGAGGTGAAGGACCTTGGTCTTCTTCGCTACTTCTTTGGGATATAAATCGCTCGAGACGCAAAGGGGATTGTTCTTTCTCAGAGGAAGTATGCACTGGACATTCTTACAGAGACAGGAATGTTGGGGTGCAAACCTGCAGCAACGCCAATAGACCAGATGTTCAAGTTGGAGGCTGAGACTGGAGACCCAGTTGATTGAGACTGATACCAGAGACTGGTGGGCAAGTTGATCTATCTGAGCCACACACGACCTAATATCTGCTTTGCAGTGAGTGTGGTGAGCCGCTACATGCACGACCTACGGAAGGGTCATATAGATGTAGTGTACCAGATTCTGAGGTACTTGAAAGGTGCCCCCGGGAAGGGGCTGATATTCAAGAAGAACAATCATGTGAGTATTGAAGGCTATTGTGATTCTGACTGGACTAGCTGTGCCGATGACAGAAGGTCTACCTCAGAATATTGCATATTCGTAGGAGGCAACCTAATTTCCTGGAGGAGTAAGAAACAGTCTGTAGTGGCCAGATCGACAGCGAAAGCAGAGTACAGAGCTAAGATCCTGGGAGTTACAGAACTGCTATGGTTGAAGAACATGCTGGTAGAACTGAAGCTGGATCAAGGAGCCAAGATGAAGTTGTGGTGTGATAACCAATCAGCTATTAGTATTGCCAACAATCCATTACAGCATAAAAGGACCAAACACATCGAGATTGATAGGTTCTTCATCAAAGAGAAGCTGGATAACGGATTGCTGGAGCTTGGCCACGTTCCGACCAGGGATCAGGTAGCAGATGGACTAACCAAGGGACTTACCTCTGTGAGCATGATTAGAGGATGTGACAAGATGGACTTAGTGAATATCTTTCATCCATCTTGAGGGAGAGTGTTGGAATATTTAGTATGTCATATTTAGTAGATTGTATTAGCATAAAGGATATTGGAATATCCTGCAGACATATTTGGTATGTCAGAACATGCCACAGGATATTCCATCATTGTAATATTGACTGTAAGGCTATATAAAACCAAGAGGACTATCAATAAAATTATGAGTTATTTTGTATAAGGGTACCAAGTTTATGATATAATTAGACTTTGGATACTGGGTTTGTCCGTTTTAGACTTTAGTTACTGTAGCTTTTTAGTGACAAACATTCGTCATTAAAAGACTTATTTCGTTACTGAAAGTTAACTTTTGTCACTAAAATGTGTCACTAAAAAAATTTGAGTACCCAAACTCTAAAACGGACAAATCCAGTACCCAAAGTCTAATTATATCATAAACCTGGTACCCTTATACAAAATAACCCTAAAATTATAAATCAATTACAACAATGAATTACCAAGCATGAATTTGACTTGTTTAAAAGCCGCTACTTAAAACCATCAAAAATTTGACCCCTTATAACCGTTCATTTCCGCTACTCTAAAAACACCTCATAACCGCTATACCGTCATAATGAAATAATCGTATTACGACATTGAAGGGCTTGTGCTTCAGCTACCAAAACTTCAAAAGCTAGTTTGCAATCAGGTAAACATAACCTGTCAAGGATGAACATCTTCTTGTGTTAACAGTTACAGATTCTGAACCTTACAGCAATACAGGATGGAGTCATGTGTTATCCTCTAAGCTAACTAGAGACAACATTGCCCTTTCTTTGCTTAAGCAATGCATCACAGACCTTTGCAGCATCCAGATTATCACTTATATTATGCACTCTTATGATATTTGCACCACCCAGAACCCCTGTTGTAATAGCTGCAATGGTCGCAGGATCTCTCTCAACCGGGTTACTGCGATTACAAATCTCGCCCAAAAATTTCTTTCTCGAAGGTCCAACTAAGATAGGAGCATGTGAAGCAGCCACACTCTTTTTCCCAAGTTCTCTTCTTATGGATTCTAAACCCATGAGAATTTCCAAGTTGTGTTCATTTTTCTTGGAGAATCCGATACCAGGGTCAAGGATAATCCTCCAAGCGGGAATGCCTGCAAGTTCCGCTTCATTCAACCGAGAATACAGCTCAGAAGCTACTTGTTTGCAGACATCATCATACTGCAAATTTTGATCATTTTGCATAGTACAAGGATCTCCCCTCATGTGCATAGTAATATATGGAACCCCCAGATCTCCAACTGCAGATAGAATTTTGGGGTCAAGTTGCCCGCCAGAAACATCATTAACAATATGGACCCCTTTCTTCACTGCCTCTGATGCAACCTCCGCATAAAATGTATCAACCGATAATAGCTTCCCTTCAACCTCAGGAAGTTGTAGAAGTGCATCCAGTACAGGAACCAATCTCTCGAGTTCCTCATCAACAGATACCCTGTGTGCAAAGGGACGTGTGGATTGAGCACCTATGTCGATAATATCTGCCCCTTCAGATATTAACAGCCTAGCCTGAGAAACTGCAGCATCCACATCTAGAAACTTTCCTCCATCACTGAAACTATCAGGGGTCAGATTGAGAACACCCATGACATGTGTTCTCTTTGACCAGTCCCATAAGCTGCCACCTAATGGTAAAACCCTTCTCATCCCTTCCCTCCCAATTAAGGATTCACCACCAAGCTTCTGCCATACTTCGAATAAACCGCCACTATGTCTCGACAAAGAATGCCAGCTCTGTTCGGTACCATTATCAATAGATGAACCCAACAAATCCACGAGAGGAGCAACCACAAAAGGTCTCTCCCAGATGCGTTCATGTGGGATTGTAAGAGACTCGGACTCTACCTTGAGTCTCCCGTAGAAAAGGATGTCTAAATCAATCGGTCTTGGCCCATACCTTATTCCATCAGTCCGATCCAGCTCCCTCTCGATGTGCTTTAGCACCTTCAACAATTCATGAGGCCGAAGTTTAGTGGTTCCCCTGATGGCCGAATTTAGAAACAAGGGCTGGTCAGTCACATATGCAGGCTCAGTCTCATACAAGCACCCGTGCCTTGTTACATTTATGCCCGATTTCTTCATCAAGCGCAATGCTTCGTTGAAGTTCTGGATTCTGTTGCCGACATTGCTGCCTAAAGCAATCACCACTTCCTCTTCTAAAGTGTGGACAAACTCTGCAGATGAATGCAGGAGAGAAGACCGTCTTATTGCATGGTTTGAGGCAGAAAGAGGTGCTCTTAAACTCAATCCTGCGACATAAGAGGTGATGGTCAGGCATGAAGACCTTTTTGTTTGACACGACTCTAACCGGGGCCAATACCGAAAAATGAAAATTGAAATTGAAATATACTTCTATAAGTACTTGAATTGGTGAATTTGTGCACCCCATGCTTCACGAGGGGACTAAGTTTCTTAAACATCTCCATGCTAGAAAAACCGGGGGTTGTTTCTAGAACACCAGACCTATACATAAATGGTCCGAGAGTTCACTTCATTTATTCTTTATATGAGGATTTTGTTCTTGTACAATGCACGGCCTGAGTATTTTCCTGCAAACAAATTCATGCATTAATACCCACATATTATGTCCAAAGGGGGAAAAGAGGGGGGGAGGGGGGAGCGGAGGCGGTGGCCGCCGGGGAGCGGAAAGAGGAAAAGGGAAGAAGACGAGCATTTTGGTCCAAAAAAAAATTCTTGACGGATTACGTCCAAAGTGGGGACAGTGTACATTTTTGTAAAACAGTGACGTGCACAGTGAAATATGATAAACAAAGTGTGTGTGTGTGTTTGTGTGTGTGTGTGTGTGTGGGGGGGGGGGGGGGGGGGGGGGGGGGGGGTGGGGTGGGGGGGGAGGGGAGGGGGAGGAGGAGGAGGAGGGAAGTCAAAAGAATCTCTAAAAATATATCAAACTTAAAAGGGATTTTTTGACTTTCATCCCACTTGTTAATATAAATTTGTACTTACATCCCACTTTTTAATTTTATTTGACTTATGTCCCACTTTTCGTCACGAAAAGTATTTATTTTGTCACGAAAAATATTTATTTTGTCACGAAAAGTATTTTTGTGACGAAAAGTGGGACATAAGTCAAATAAAAGTAAAAAGTGGGATGTAAGTACAAATTCATATTAGTAAGTGGGATGAAAGTCAAAAAATCCCAACTTAAAAATAGTAAAATCTACATCTGAAAAACCTGGATAAATAGGTTCCATTGAGTTTTGCAATCGAGGAATCCTCTTTACACACGAGCATCAGATCCTCAATCTCATAAATAAACTAATTCAATATTTAAAATATCCAAAAAAAATGTTCTTCCAATATGATAAAGGAAACAACATATCTAAATTTTGGAATACATATAATCTACAACAAATTCAAACCTTCAAAAATTGACAATATAACCCATAGGAACCCCAAAAATATAACTTTATAACATTGTGGAACAAATTCCCCACAGAAGCAAAGATCCAAATCATGAAAAAGATCCAAAGATGCGAAAGAACACTAATAAAATTGAAACAAATTGGTAGAAAAATAGCACCTTGGCACCTTTTTCTAGGGAACAGGGAGGATTTGATGAATCCCTCTTGAATTTTCCGGCGACGGCTGATTAAAAGAGTACTTTATTACTGGTTTGCCCATCGGTTTATTTCGACCAACGGAACCAAACCGCGAGCCTTAACCTGACCTCATTAGGGTCAGCATCATCCGATTTTGGACTCGAAAATATAAGTGAACCAAACCGATGTGAAGTGAATAAGAGATCCTGCTCAAGTTTGAAATTTTTTGATTTCAATTTTAAAATTACTACAATTCTTTATTAGGTCGGTTTCGATCCAAAATCGAAAATCGAATAAGAATTATACAATTATAAAAATACTCTATTCTATGTATATTTTGTGATTAAAAATGTGTATCTTTTTGTATATTTTGAAAACAATAATTCGATGCATATATTTTAAATATTTTTTTTTTACTTTGAACATAATTTTGAAATACAACATATATATATATATATATATATATATATATATATATATATATATATATATATATATATATATATATATATATAAGCTTTTAATATAATTTAGTCACGGTTCCAACTTTAGGTCCAACCTATTAAAGAATATAAATATTCCAACCGAACAAATCGAATTGATTATTCGTTTCAGTTCGATTTCCGTTACGACTAATTTTGGTTTGATTTCGATTTTAAATTTCTAGAATTTTGATTTATTCAATTTTGACTATTTGGGTTCGACTGAACTTTGACATAATTTGGATTTTAGGTTCAATTCAGTTAACCAAAACAAATAATGGCTAATTTGATCCGGCTCGGGTCGGTTTGCTTGTGTCTCCTGAAACTTTAGTCCGGCCTTTGGCAAGCTTTGGGCATTTCCGTCATTTGACATCTACTAAAGATTTCATCTTTGTTTGCTAAAACCTTTGAATATCCAATAATGGCTGCTCTTGCTTCTTCTTCTGAAGAGTTTGGAACTCCTCTCTTTTCTTGAATGGCTTGTCTTCCCATCACTTGCCCCCTCAATTTGTTCAGGTACTTCTGTAGTTCTCCTCTATGTTCCAATAAAGTTGCAATCTTTAGAATTGGCTCTGGTTGCTTATTCTTGTCTGCGCAGAAAGAAAGGATTTTGATGGGTTCTGGTCGCTATATGTAGTTAATTCCACAATGGGTTCTGTCCATTTTTGTTTTGTTGTAACTCTGAGTGGTTCTTTGATGCTGGGTTTTTTTATCCCCATTTTTAGATTTTTGGTTGATTGCTTATTCTGTGCAGAAAGAAGGGATTTTGATGGGTTCTGGTCACTATATGGATTTAATTCCACAATGGGTTCTGTCCATTTTTGTTTAGTTGTTGTAACTCTGAGCGATTCTCTGATGTTGGGGTTTTATGTCCATTTCCAGATTTTGGGTTTTGGTTGCTTATTCTGTGCAGAAAGTTGTGTTCTGGTCACTATAAGTAAGTCCATTTTGTTCAACTGTTCCAACTTTGGGTGTTGTTTTATGTTGGGAGTGTTAAATGTGAGGAGTTTAAGCTCTCAATCCAGTGAGTGTCGAATGCTAGGTTATTCTACGTAGGGATTGGATTTAATGGGATTAGTCATCAAGTTCAAAACCTTGAGCTATGCACTTGTGTGTATTTTCTAGTGTGATTTTATTCAAGCTAGATTTGTACTTCACTATTTTAATTACAAACAATTAACATTTCAATTTGTTCAATGGTGTATGTGGTGTCAAACAATGTCAGAAAGTGAGTTGAAATACGAAAACTGCACTAATTTTGGTCAATTTGGTTTGTTGCTGAAATTGCTACTATGACGAGTAATCCTAGTAATTGGAGACAGAACTCATTAAGAACCCACAGATATCGTGATTCGGATTAAGTGAACATTCATAGAAGTCTCAATAATTAGTAACTTTTGGGTAAAGTTAACAAAATTGTGGTGGTTTTAAGATTTGAATATATGAATTACCTCTGCGCCATTGGGTACTGATATCTATATTAACTATTATGGCTGAAACTTCAAGATATATGTAGATTAATGATCAGTGACATCTATTGCTTACAATATCTACTGGTATTTGCTAAATGGTTATATGATGTTTTCATAAATCTAAAAGTAGGTTTGACTTCTGGTTTTGATGATTTTGAGATGTGGAGTTGGAAGAATTTACTGGATTAGCTTTTGGATTTGGTTGATGAGGACACTGGCAACCAAACTTTTGTGGACTGTGTGAGAACAACTGAATTCCTTTTTTTTTTTTTTTAATTCGTTTATCACTTCTTCTTTTTGGTTCACAGTAACACTAGCAACTTTTTTACTCCAAATCTTCCTCTTTCCTAATACAAAAATAACAGTAATGTATAATTCAACCATCAAGATTTGGGGATCCTATATTAACTTTTTGTTGCTCTCCTTCTCCCTTGGTGAACGGTTTAGTGTGCTATTGCAGTATAGTTTCTCATTCACCAAAATTCTGGACGTGCCTTCCCTCTGAGCATTTAATATTCTGTAATGATTGCTTGAATGATGTAGGGGACAGTCTAATTATCGACTAGGTCTCTCCATAGCAAATGTCAGTCAAGTTAAGGGCATAAGGGTGCAGTATATACAAGCAATCTCCAAGAATAATGCTTCAGAAATAGATGCAAAAGAAGTGTCAAACGAAGAAAGTGTTGACAAAGCTTCTAAAAAACCTCAACGAGCTCCCAGGCGTAGTAGAAAGAAAATAACTGCAGATAGCCCAGAGGAAAACTCTGTGCCGGTGGTTAGTGCCAAAGAAGAGGAGATAAGCGCTACGGTTGCATCTACTGAACCTAAGAAGGTTACTAGAAGAGGAAGGAAAAAAGGTTTAGCATTTGAGACTATTGTCTACTTTTTTATCTTTCAAACCTTTGTATTGTCAATTAATTCCCCCAAGAAGCTTCATTTTGGTGCTTGAATTATTAACACGGCCAAAAAATTCTGTGTGCAGCTACTACACCGACCACCGCAGAAGAAAGCAACCAGGTGAAAGTCACAAAAAGGAGGACTAGGAAAAAGACTGACACAGCGAAGACTCAAGCTACAAGTACAGAAAATAGTGACCTCGAAGAGTCTACATCCACAGCTAATCCTGAGAACGGAATGATGGAACTACAGTTGAGAGACGATGAGGGAGAGGACATAAGTTTTACCTATAGTTGGCCACCACTAGTTTGCTGCTTCGGAGCAGCCCAACATGCATTCATACCATCTGGAAGGCCAGCTAATAGATTGATAGATCATGGTATCCATGAAACAAAGAAAGATATGTTCTGGTCACCAACTAAGTTTGTGAGAGCACCTGGCAGGTCATCATCCAGTGTTGCGGTAGCTCTTGCAAGTATAGGTGGTCGAGTCGCTTTCATGGGGAAAGTCGGGGATGATGAATATGGTCAAAACATTCTTTATTATCTGAATGTTAACAATGTACAAACTCGGGCTACAGTAATTGATAGTTCAAGACCAACCGCAGTATCTCAGATGAAGATTACCAGACGAGGTGGCTTAAGAATGACCTGCGTCAAACCTTGCGCTGAGGATAATTTCTTGAGCTCTGAAATAAACATTGATGTTTTGAAGGAGGTAAGACCCTATCACTAGCAGATGCATCCATTGGTATATTAAATTGTTTGGTTTGTACAGAAATATGAAACGGCATGATATAGACACAACATGGTCAGTGCACCTATTTTGGTGTATGTATTGTATGTTGGAGTGTTATTTGTAGTGCACGACATGTTCCAACACAAACATGAAGTGGAGACAGCACCACTTTTGAAGTGTCCTTTCCTAGTTGCTTGGTCTTCTTTTAAAAGTTTATGTTGCAACTGGAGGCTGCTACCAGTTTAAAAGAAAATGACCTATTCATTTGTGGAGCTAAGCAGCCGCAAGCATCACTTTTGTAGTGTCCTTTCCAAGCAGCTGCTTAGCTCATCTGGAGGCTGCTACCAGTTTAAAAGAAAATGATCTATACAGAGTGCCTTGAGAACATAATTTAGTTATTAGAAACTTCAGACTGCTTGATATCTTTCAAGTTTCAATCAATTTGGTATCATCTGAGCAACAACAGTGTATAGTCCCCAGCTTGGAAGGATCGTCATTAAGGATTCAATCATGTTAATTTTGTCTACAATTTTTTTGGTCTGCTTGCAAATTATATACAACTTTTACGAAGTCAGATCCAATACTTCAACTGCATGTGATTCTGTTTTGCTTTTATCATAAACTAAAAGTAACTCATCATTCCTCAAGGATTGAAACTTGAAATTGGAAACGCGAGTTTTTGTGCTAACTATGTCAGGTTTACCTGCCTTTTCTTGGTAAGATAATATGCCACCGCTGAGATTTTGGTGGATTTACTTTGACTTTAGAGTTCTTCTACCCTTATGTTGGGAAACATATTTCTGATTGTAGAGTTACTTTGTAATGGATGTGGTAAGAAATAAGAACTGAGCTAGTACATTAAACAAATGATACTAATCCCCTTACATTTGCATTTCCTTACTCTAGTCTGGGTTTAAACTCGATAAAGGTATTTAGTTATGTCATGGAAGGTTCAGAAAAAAAAAATCTGTAAAGGAAAATATATGATCTGGTTACATTGTTTTATATTGAGGTTGGCCAACAATGAGATATTTCTCTTGAACATCCAGATTGAGCAGTTGATCATCAATGAGTTTTCACTTTGGCTCTGTACTTGCTATGTAGAATAATCCAAAACTCTACACCGTTCAATTATTAATTCATCATTGTGGTCGGTTAATTGGAAGTACTTGTACATTTACCAAATTGGTAAACTAGTTATAGTTCATTTAGTAAAGCACCTAGTTTTTAATTTGTGATTTCTCTAGTGTTTTTTTACAAGAAAAAGTTGATTGATTTCCATCTAACTCTTTACTTGATGCAGGCAAAGATGTTTTACTTCAATGCCTCATCCTTGATTAACCAACAAATGAGATCAACAACAATGCAAGCCATAAGAGCTTCCAAGAAACTTGGAGGGGCCATATTCTTTGATCTGAACCTCCCAATGCCGCTATGGAATTCTAGTGAGGAAACCAAGTTACTCATTCAGGAAGCATGGAACAATGCTGACTTCATCGAAGTTACCAAGCAGGAGCTCGAATTTCTGTGTGGCATTGAACCTATGGAGAAGTTTGACACCAAGGATAACGATAGATCCAAATTTATTCACCATAAACCTGAAGTGATCAATCCCCTATGGCATGAAAATCTGAAGGTGTTATTTGTGACAAATGGGACGTCGAAAATACACTATTACACAGAAAAGGATGATGGCTGGGTACATGGAATGGAAGATGCACCTATGACTCCCTTCACAGGTGACATGTCTGTTTCAGGCGACGCAATTGTTGCAGGTATGATTCTTAAGTATAGAAAAAAAGAGTATGCTAGATCTAAGTATAAATTAAGGATGTTTTTTACTTTTTTGTTCCATTCACAGAATAGGTGATGTTGATGATACCTAATGAAATAAAGACCAACATACGATGGGATAACTCTCGAAAAATTAAAAGGAAAAAAAAAACAGAAGATGCAAACTCTTAGCAGAACAGATCAGCGATATGTTGGCTAGGCGAAGCTTACGGAAGTTAGAATTCATAGCTTTAGTTGATAGGAAGTAAGACTACCGTTTGAACTTCCTCTTGTCTTTTGGTGCAAAACTACTTCTTCGAAGATATGTAGTATTAGGCAAGATTGTCAAGTAAATCACAGGGAACAATCCGAATGTGTGTTTGGAGTCTTTGGACCCCCTTCCCAATCTAAACACCCAGTTCCCCCAAGGCGGGCTGTCTGTAGATGCTTGTTGATCAACACAGCCATACCCCCATTTCTAGTGTTTGTTTATGCCCCTTTCAACCCAATTCGGCCTAGAACCCATGCCGAACCTACCCATGATAGTAGTTCGATCAAACTACCAATCTTAGCCTCCACCTTGGTGCACAAACACGAATACTATTGGGGTTTGGTCCATTAATGACCCGGTCCCACTTAACTTTCTAGTGGGCAATGTTTAATTCCCACAATCCACTTTAGTTTTTATCACCATTTCTTAGAAAAATATCCTTCAAAGTGGCCTAGCTCGGGCTCAGTCGTGGGCAAATGGTGCAAATAGCGTTTGATGGCACACTTTGCACTTCATACTTCACACATACGTACCAGACACAAAGTTGGCGCCCTCTCGGGGTGCACTCTGGCACAGTTGCGGAGCAAGTAACGACATGGTTGCTTTGTCGAGCAACTTTCAACTTTGCCGACAGCTCGTGGCAACTTTGCCGCAGGAACTTTGATGCGCTTTCGCAGCTTTGTCATGGGAGGCTGGCTGTTCAGTTTTGTAACTGACCACGTCCGAGAGTACACATTTCTTAATGCCACCATTTATAGCTATTATTAAGGAGCCGATTCAGTGTGTAACTGTCGAGTAATGCGGGTCCCCTATATAAGGAGGGCTCCTGCTCTTGGTTTGGGACAATATAGATTCAGAAAGAAAGAGAACTTTGTCGGCGGCAAAAGAGGAGTCTCTCTGGTAGCATAGAGCTTTTTTGCTTCAATGCTTAGCGCTCATTCCGAGGGGTCTACATCCATGCCTCTGTGCCTGATTTAGATGAAGGGTGGGAATACTTCATAGCTTTCCAGAAGTTCTTCATAACTTGTTGCTTCCTGGAAACGGATCGACGGATAGAGGTCGCCGAATCTCATTTTGAGCAAATGATGGTTTTGATCACCCCAGCATGTCGTCGTTCATCGACTTCCTTTGACGGTTCTACTGCTCCTTTGTTTCTGCAGTATTCATTGTAATCTTGTTATTGCGAGCTCCTCTCTTAGTCATAGCAAGTTATTCTGTCTTTGTAATATGTACTTGAGTTAGTCATAATACGAGAACATCTACAACAAATACAACATGACACAATACAGACACGATGAAATGAATACGACACATATTTTGGGTACGGGTCCAAGTGGATTTTGGAGTATTTGTATAATGTAGAATAACTGTTTGACACGGCACAACATGGACATAGCACATATCTTTGGAGCGCCTGTGCTTCCTAGAATGCAGCCCTTACCGTCCTTTACACTATGGCCCCTTTCGTGAATGACGGACGATCCTTAGTGAATCGTCCTCTCTCCGAATCAACATCACGGTTTCCCTTGTTTGAGATGATAAGCTAAATTGATTTATATGAGTTAATTCAATTTCAATGAACCAGAGGGGAAAACAGGAATCTGGTCATTATAGTATTTCCAAGATTGTATTTCGCTGAACAACAATGGTTGAGAAATCGTAGATTCCACAATAAATATTTAGTGAAAAGTGCAACTTTTTACTATGCATTAATGAAAATGTGTGATCCCAGAAGATTAGCGCATGACTGAAGTGTGGTTTTTGATTTTTCTACATTCAAATTTGATTACTGAAAGGAAAGAAATATGTGATTCCATTGATGTACAAAGCATGATGCACATCAACATTTGTTGCTGGCTCCTCCAGTTCAGATATTACAGAAATGAAATTGTAGTTCAATCTGGTACAACGCAGCTCAATTCTTTCTGTAAGTTGGATTCTGTCATGCATGTTGATCTTTTAGATGTAATTGAATGGGATGTATTAAAACTTTGTTACTCACCTCTTGATTCAGAATTCCAGCACAATGCCATTTACTGCCCCGATACGTGTCCTGATGATTATACTAACTTATCCATGTGTTTAATTAATCACCCTATTGTGTTTCCAGCTCTCATGAGAATGTTGACAGTCCAGCCAGATCTGGTTACTGATAAGGGATATCTGCAGCATATGATCAAGTATGCGATCGACTGTGCGGTCATCGACCAGTGGATTCTTGCCCGGATTTATGGATTCCCTGCTAAACAAGGAAATGGGCTCGCTTCCTCTTCTGAAAACAGTGCACAGAGGTTCATCACGGAACAGGATTACCGCACGGCCGAGCATCCAGTGGAGGAACCTGTGGGCTGACAATCTGTATGATAGGAAAGCGAAGAGAATTTACCATATCCTCTAAGAAGGGAGGTTGCAAGCCACTTCCTCCTCTGGAGGTTAAGGAGTCCAATTTTGAAGAGAAACTCATGGGGATCAAGAGGCATTGAAGACCAATTTTGCAACTCCTAAGTTAGATACAAGCGACGCATAATATTTTTGCTAGAGTTGTACTAACAAATTGTTAAATGCTGGGTTTTACTGTTTTACTCGAGTCAAGTTCTTGTGTAAACAAGAACAGACAAAATCCTGTTATGTATTATTGCATAATCTACATTCACATAATTTAAGATGAGGTAGCAGTCTCCTGTTAGGATCTGATATGGAAACTTGTTGATTGGATTTCTTTCTTTTTTGTTATCGGGATTGTATCGGACTCTTCCTAGGAGTATCGGGATTGGCGGTATCAAATTGGAGTATCGAATTTTTTTGATATGGAAATCAAGTAATTATTAAAAAATTTAGAAAAAATATTTATACATTTAGGTATAATTTCAAGTATTTCATGTATTATTTCTTAGTAATATAGGAATTGAATGAAATAGTGGTCATCTTTTTCGATTGGTTTACACGCGATAGATAAGTTTTTTTTTTTTCCTTTTACATGCTTTTACAATCTTGCTGATTGGTCTTTTTCGTTCAGTTTTTTGTTGAATTGATCGAAAAAGAGATTCCAAATGTCAGTATTAGTCAATATCGAAGCGGGACGTGCCAAACAGCCAAAGTATGCTTGAAACTTTCCCGCACAAACATGACCTTGAAAGCATCTTTGTACACAAGGACACTTAGCCAAGCACTACTTACCCATATTCCGCAAGTAAGAGTGGGGAAATCCTACGTGAACCGCACTTATGACCGCACTTTGGCCCGCAGGCTGAGGTGGCAGGTCACATTTAAATGGTCAGAGAAAACAGATGATTGACTAAAAGTGGCTCACGGCTCTATGCTACAGACCAAAGGAGAGACAGAAAGTCTCCATCACTTTACTTTCTCTCTAGTCTCCTCCTTTCTCTGAGACTTCTTCGTTTGGTTCACGGATTCAAGGAAGTAGGAAAAGAATAACTTGTTTTTTTTTCTTTGTTTGGTAACCACAAACTTGAAAATCAATTTCTTCACAAGGAAAAAAATTGGAGGGAATATGGTTCCACTTATGACCCATGGGATTAATTTTCCTCCCTTCTTTTCCAACATTTATTACAAAAGCTATAACAAAAGTAACCATGTGTTATTACTTATTTTATTATTAATGTTATTTTTCATAATGTTATTTTTATCTTATATGTAAGGATATTATTGGAACATTGCTATATTTTTGCTTTCCTTTTCTACACCAACCAAACAACGGAAAGAAAATGTGACAGGAATTCTACTTTTCCATTCCCATAAAAATACAAATGAATGCATTTCCTTTCCGTGAACCAAACGAGGAGAAGAAGTAGGAAGAAGGACAAGCGATCGTCGCCAGAGGAGTGGTCATGGGAGAACCACTCCAGCTTGCTGCGGTTGTCGACAGAGGAGAGGCCATGGGAGAACAACTCTTGCTTGCTGCGGTTAGCGAAGATGAATGTTTCAATTATGTTACAGTTATTATGTTGCTTCTCCAACCTCTGTTCAGCAATTGCTGAATGAAATTACTGCATCTCCAACCTCTGTTCTGCAGCAACATAATTCTATTGAATATGTTCACAATGGCTAAACAGCAACAGCTTCTCGAACCTCTGTTCTGAATTATCAGCAATTGCTGAATGAAAATAATGAACAAAATAACTACAACATATTCAATAAAAATTACTAAATGAAATGAGTACATGCATAAATTGTTGATAATTGCATCGAGTATAGTACGCTCCCAATTTTCTTGCTAGTAAATAAACTGATACAAAACAACTTCTCCAGCCTCTCCAAGATGAATCTTCTCCATGCTTGTTCGTTTGAATTGTCTCTGCAACATATGTGTATTTATATGAACAAGATGATAATCTAAAGAGCAACATATAAGAAGGAAAAAAAAACCAAAACCATTTTCTTTTATGAACTATTTGTACTTGCATATTTGATATCTGTTTTGTAGGAATGGAGGGTCATTCATCTTCGATAAGTTCCGGGGATGATGTAGTGCCAAGAATTGGGATGATATTTGATGACTTAGACCAACTATGGGACGATTATGCAACATATGCAGAACAAACTGGATTCCCTGTGAGGAAACAAACATCAAAGAAGAATGAAGAAGGGATAGTTAGAACAGTAACATACTGTTGTGCTCGAGCTGGTAAGCCTGCTAATGCATGTCAAAATCCTATGTTGCCGCGTAAGAGCTTACGATGTGGGTGCTTGGCTAAGCTCACTACAAAGTTGGGTAGAAAGGGAAGATGGATCATTAGTTCACTCACTCTTAACCATAATCACCATTACAATCCTAGCAAATCTAGATTCTTTCTTTGCAATCGAAGGATTAGTGGACATACAAAATGACAACTTAATCTTTTGGATGAAACGAGGATTAGACTGAATAAGAACTATGCTACACTAGTACACGAGGCAGGTGGATATGAGAATGTAGGTTGCACTGAAAAAGATGCGAGAAATTACATCGAAGAATTAAGGAGTCTGCGACTCGGCGAAGGAGACGCAATTGCAATCATGAAATTTTTCATAGATGGCTGCAGAGAACTTGAGCTTCTAGTTTGACATGGAGTTAGACGATGAAGATCATTTGAAGCATATTTTTTGGGCCCACGGAAGGAGTAGAGAAGCTTACAAAGAGTTTGGTGAGGTTATTACCTTTGACACCACATACTTGACAAACAAGTATGATATGCCATTTGCTCCCTTTGTTAGGGTGAATCATCACGGGCAGTCCCAGATATTTGGATGTGGATTAGTTTGATGTGAAACTACAGAATCTTTTATATGGTTGTTTAGGACTTGGCTTAAATGCATGTCTGGTGTTGCTCCTCGGGGAATAATCACTGACCATGATAGAGCTATACAGAATGCCATTGTGCATGTGTTTCCTAACACTAGGCACATATGGTGTTTGTGGCATGTAATGAAGAAGCTTCCTGACAAGTTAGGAAAGTATACTCAACATGAAGAAATTAGTTGTGCAACTAAAAATATTGTTTATGATACACAATATCCGTCACACTTCGAAGAACTTTGGTAGAAAATGATTATGCAATGTAGTTTGGATGGATGTGAGTGGTTGCATGGTTTGTATGAACATAGGGGGCGATGGGTACCGTGTTATGTTAAAGACACATTTTGGACAGGGATGTTGAGCACCCAATGAAGCGAAGGTATGAATGCTTTTTTCGATGATTATGTCAACTCCAAAACTACTTTAAAGCAATTTGTGGAGTAACATGAAAATGCTCTTAGGGATAAGATAGAAAAAGAGTTGCATGAAGATGCAGAATCCTTTTCGAAGTTGATACCAACTGCAACTAATTTTGAAAAAGCAGATTCAGGAAATGTACACCCTAGCAAAATTTAGGGAATTTCAGATTGAATTAACTGGGACAATGTATTGTACTCTAGTAGAAATGAAGGAGGGGTCCGCATTTACGAAGTATGTCATCCGTGAGGTTATACAGATTGAAAATTTAAAGAAGAGGATACACTTTGATGTTTGTTTTGGTGAAGATCATTCTGAAGTGTATTGTAATTGTCGAATGTTTGAGTTTAAAGGTATATTATGCAAACACTCACTATCTATGTTAATTCGTAATGAAGTTGATGTCCTCCCAGATAAGTACATTATCAGGAGGCGGAAAAAAGATGTTCGGAGAACCCACACGAAGATGAAACTCAGCTTTAATACTTGGCAGAACTCTACCGAGCAACAATGCTGTAAAGAGATGTGTGTTTTGTTTGGCGAGATAGCAGACTTTGTAGCTCCAATTGATAAGGAATATTTTAGAATAAAAAAGTGGTTAGTTAGTAAGATGCATGAACTGAAATTGGAAGTAGAAGAGGAGGAAGAAGAAGACCAATACGAAGAACAAGAACTGAATGAAGAAGGAGATAGAGAAGATGAAGATAAAGAAGAACAAAACGAAAAAGAAGATGGGGTAAGTGGAACTGTATCGTATACTTGACCCAGTAAGTAAGAAACGTAAAGGTCGTCCCCGAAGTTGCGAATTAAGAGAAGCAGAAGGATAGCTAATAAAAATTTGCATGTAAGTTCTTTTATGCATATTGTTTATTTCATAAATTGAATACATTTTTGTGTTTTTATTATACCATTTTCATTTTTTCAGCAGCATAGTACTTATGTTGCCCCACGAGCCCAAGAGACTAGTGCAAGTACCATCCAACAATAGGGAATGTATGGACAAGGTGCGCTTTCATGGCAATATTTCATGCAAGTCTAATTGTTGTTATTCATGCAAGTCTAATTTTTGTTATTGATATGTTTTACATTTTTGCTGTGACAGATGAAGGTGAAGGTGAATAAGGTTGTAGGTGTTAGGTTATTCAGAAGATATATGTTGCATTTTGATCTGCTTCTATGGGTCTATAAAAGCAGTTTTTTGTTTAAACTGCAGTTTTTGTTGAAACTGCAGTTTTTGTTGAAAAGCAGTATACTCAATTTGTGCTGCAGTTTTTGCTTAAAAGCAGTATATTCAATTTGTGCTACAGTTTTTGTTTGAAAGCAATTTTTGTTGAAAAGCAGTATATTCCATACTAGGTGTAACGTATTGTCATGAAAATGTGTATGCAAGACCAAGGGCAGGTGTGCAAGTTTTGAGTATCAAACTCCTTCAAATGTGTATGCAAGACCAATTAGTTAATAGAGAAAGTTGACCAGTTTCTCAGTATATTACTGCTTCTATCGCAATTATGTCTTAAATGGTTTGCGGCCTTAGCTGAAAGTTAGTATTTCTTCATCTTGACAACTTGCTGGCAAGATTTCAAAATTTTACACTTAAATGCTTTTTGATATCATGTGGTTGTCGATGGATATCATATGGTTGCTAAAGGATCAAATATTCCCGTGTATGAATCATGGATGATCTCATTTTGATATTGATTTTTTATCATTGCTCTTTTTCCACATTCCAATCCTTTTACAAGTGAGGATAATTGTTCTTCTGTGTGGCTCTCCATTTGTTGTCAAATGAATATTATAATTCCCGAAGTGTTAGAAATTTAATGAGTTTATGACATGAGTATCTATTGCTAGTAAGTCAATTTTCTTCTTCATGTTCTTTCATGTTCTTTGATATTTGTTGTCCAGGAATTGATGTTGCTACTTCATGATTTCATCAAACTCTTTGTATATTGTTGTCCAGGAATTGATTCCTTTTGCAGCAACTACTATCTAGCTTGTTTTAAACAATACTAAAGCCACTGAGTTAAACCTGCATTTAAGACTACGTGGCATATATAAGACAATTATGCTATTGGCTCCCAAAATATTTGAGTAATGCCATCTCCGATTATGTGACATCTGACATAACAGCAGACATGACAAATTTTAACCCAAAAAGTTAATTACCCAAAAAAATTTAATGCTAATATTAATATTAATATTAATTTTAATGTTAATATTAATGTTAATGTTAATATTAATGTTAATGTTAATATTAATGTTAAGTTTAATTTTAATGTTAAGGTTAATCTTAATGTTAATTATCATATTAATTTAATGTTAATTTAATATTAATATTAATTTTATTATTAATTTTAATGTTAAATTTTGTCATGTCAGCAACCATGTCATATGCCACATAATGAAAGATGGTATTACCCAAATTTTTTGGGAGCCAAATAGCATTTTTGTATATAAGAACAGTTACTTGAAAAAATGTCCAATCAGTGTGGTCGTTCCATTCAGTAGTAAACAAAGCATCAAAACAACTCAACACATAGCCAAAACAAAAAAAAGAACTCAGACAGATAGTACATAGCTGAATTAGAACATTCAAGATAATAAAACATGTTCATATATTTACATTGAAGAAAACATGATCAAGTATTACATTTAAGGTGGTAAAAAACTTTGTAGGGAATACACGTTCATAAACTATATCTACTTAAACTATACATTCTTCAACATATCATTACAAAGTCCATCTAAACTCACTTGTACTTTCAAATTGTATTCACCATCTTCTTTGGCTTTCGATGCTATTGCAACAGATAACCATTGAAACTTGTCACATTTCCAACACTTCAAATATGAGATGCCATGATTGTGCTCAGTTCCAGATATACACAAATTTTTTATACCTGAACATTTTGGATCACTGCATGGTGTATCCTTCCAAGGACATGACTTGAGAAGGTGGTCAGTACCTCCACAACCGAAACATACATCATCGTATGAAGCAGAACTAGTGGAGGACGTACCATCATCAAACCATTGAAATAAATTACATTTTGTGCAGGTAAAAAACTTCCTTCCCATTGAACTAGGCCTAGTAGAGAGCAACAACTTTACATGTTCAATTTCTACACATAATATACACCCATGGGAAAGCAATAGAAGTTTGACCATACTTATTGTAACGACCCGCTCTGCCCTAGCGGAATGCCGATTCAAACGGCAAGTGCAACGACTCAAACGAGCCGTCGACTCAACACTACCAAAATTTATCGATTTAGCGACGGCCGAATCCGTCGCTAAGACGACGGTAATAACTATTAGCGACCGATTGCCGACGGATATTGGCCAAAAAAATCCGTCGGCAATCAGCTCGTCGCTAATAACCATCCGTCGCTAAGTTGTCGTCACATGACGGAATAGCGACGGATAGTTGACGTCACAATACGAAGCATTAGCGACGCATTTCCGACGGACTGTCGTCCACTTCAGCTTTTAAGTACTTAACTGTGTAGACAATACCGACGTAAATTCCGTCGCTAACCCGTCGCAAAAGCGTATCAGATCGTATCGTTTCGTCGCTAATCCGTCGATAACGTCGATATCAAGTGACGGATTAGCGACGGTTTTCTGACGGAAAAGCCGTCGACCAGCTTCTGGAAATTCATGTCATTTCCAGCAACTTGGCGATGGATAAGTCGTCGCTATGCCGTCGCAATATATCGACCGCATAGCGACGGATTAACCGTCGACCTTGTTCTGGAAATTCTTGTTATTTCCAGAATACGGGCGACGAATATGTCGTCGCTATTCCGTCGAACAATGAATCATGCCGACGGATTGTCCGTCGACCATCCGTCGCTACCTGGGAATAATTTTCAGATATCCAGGTAGCGACAGAATAACCGTCGAAAAATAGTCGGCAACTGGAGACATCCGTCGCAAAACGGTCACAAGTCTGTCGCTAACTGAGAATATTTTGAAAAAAAATTACTGCTTTTTAGCTGTTCGCAAAAATTTGCATAAACCAAACCAATATATAATGCACACCAATTATCCAACAATCACATAGACCAAATATATTATGCACACCAATTATCCAAGAATCACATAGACCAAAATATGCACATACGAATTTAATGCACACCAATTATCCAAGAATCATATAGACCAAACCAAATTAATATAAAATAGACATCAGTTATCCGGAAGAGTAACCTAATATCCATCGTTATAATCCGATCATTGCACAAATATTCCAAATTTTTCACAAATATTCCAAAACACATAGGAAAGAGTTGGCCAGTTACAGTAACCTAATATCCAATCCTGACGACCGATCATAGCACAAATATTCCAAAATTTTCACAAATATTCCAAAACACATAGGAAAATCGACTTTGGCCTCAACAAAGACCACAAGTCAGACGATGAATCCTCACAGCCAGGGATGATAGTTGCGTTGAGGCATGTACCATTCTATCAGCCACTTTGCATACGAAGGCTCAATCTGGTTGAGGTCTTCTGTAGGGATAGGAGGGTCGGTCCCGATGCTACTACTCTCTGACGGTGGCTCCTCCTTAGCTTCAAGCTTGGGAGCAATCTCTTCCCTGATGGTCATCGGTTCTTCCTTGACAGTCACCGGCTCTTGTTTGACGATGGAGACTTCCTCCGTGTCGACCTCCAAAGGTTTCTTGCCTCGACCCCTTCCTCGACTAGCAGCACCACCTCGACGAGTCCTAGGAGCCATCTTTCTGACAACAGAAATTTTCATATAGGGTAAAGAAATTTACTCAAGTTATAAAAGTTGTGACGTTAGTTTTTTGCGTTCATCATCATTAGAGGGAGCAGCACTCGAAAAGTTGTGACGTTGGTAGCATGAGAGAGTAAAAATCTGTATCACAAGACTAACAGAATTACTATGTAATCATGTACTCACCAATAACCGGATGTAACTGGAGTCGTTGGTACTATCGTGCAGTAATTTGTGGATCCACAGAGATGCTAGATGTACTTAGTATCTAGTGTATCAGATTAGTATCGGTCTATCGGTTCAGTATAGGACGTATCATATTGGTATCGTCCTATATCCGATATGTACATGTATCGGCCGAATAGCTAGGATTCATATTGGTCTTATCGATTTGGTATCGGTCATATCCGATAGGTATCGGCCGTGCTGGATTAGTATAGACTATTTCGGATTAGTATCGTGGAAGGTTTAGTAACAACTGTACTTGGATTTCTCTCTTCTCGAGCTAGAATACCATTACAAGAGAATCACCAGATCGTGATTGGCCAGTTACAGTAACATACATACTTCATTTTCCATCAGGAAAAGCGAGATTGAAAAGGAAGTATGTATGTTCTGTAACTGGCCATCTACGCTCTCGTGACTCTCTTGCAATGGTAATCTAGCTCTAGAAGAGAGAAATCCAAGTACACTTGTTACTAAACCTTCAACGATACTAATCCGAAATGGTATATAATAATCCAACACGGCCGATACCTATCGGATATGACCGATACCAAATCGATAAGGCCAATATGACTTAATGGCTATACAGCCGATACATATCGGATAGGACGATACCAATTCGCTAAGGCCAATACCAACCGATACGGTCCATACCAAAACGATAGATCGATACTAATCCGAACGGATGGCTCAGAACACAAGTCAAGATTCATTCTAGCATACATTAGTGTGAATCATCTATGTTCTTATCGTATATAGTATCTGAAGGACGTAACAGAATCAAGATGAACTCACTAATGTAATACTAAGACATCATCTACTACTATATAAGATATAGTGATAGGTTGTCGTATCATCATTGCCGAGGGATGAGGGTCGGAGGACAGGCAACTTTATCTACGGCTACATAGTTACTACCTCGCCAGTCGAATGGCTGCAGGGACTATGTCCTGATCACCATGTCGTACCGTAGACTAATGCAAATGGAGCTGAAAAAATATGCATAAACCAAACCAATATATAATGCACACCAATTATCCAAGAATCACATAGACCAAATATGCACATACGAATTTAATGCACGTCAATTATCCAAGAATCATATAGACCAAACCAAATTAATATAAAATAGACATCAATTATCCTGAAGAACGTAACAGAATCAAGATGAACTCACATAATGTAATACTAAGACATCATCTACTACTATATAAGATATAGTGATAGGTTGTCGTATCATCATTGCCGAGGGATGAGGGTCGGAGGACGGGCAACTTTATCTACGGCTACATAGTTTCTGCCTCGCCAGTCGAATGGCTGCAGGGACTATGTCCTGATCACCATGTCGTACCGTAGATCAAATGCAAATGGAGCTGGAGCCAAAATACAGAAACCAAAATACAGAATCAAATCCCTGGGACGGATGGCTCAGAACAAAACCAACCGGAGAGGATACTCTGGAGATCCATCTGAGTAGGACGTATACTCTGAGAGATCACCTTTACAAGAATGATATCAGTAGTGGGATTGAGTGCTGGAGCGGATACTATCAGAGTATACGTCCTACTCAGATGGGTCTCTCACCGTTACTATTTTTTTCTGACAGCATGGTGGATGTGCTCCGTCAACAGAATCTGGCTCCGAGCCAAAACTTTGCCCCGGAGCTCAAGTGGACATCCTTCGTGTAGAGCTCGAGTGAGAGGTTCCTAACAGCAAGGTGGTCTCCTTTGTCAAAGTATCCGTGCTCGTCCCACAACCAATGTGGGATGAGTATGAATACTTTGACAAATGAGACAACCATGCTGTCAGGAACCTCTCACTCGAGCTCTACACGAAGGATGTCTACTTGAGCTCCGGGGCAAAGTTTTGGTTCGGAGCAAGATTCTGTTGACGGAGCACATCCACCATGCTGTCAGAAAAAATTAGTAACGGTGGGAGACCAATCTGAGTAGGACGTATACTCTGATAATATCTCCTCCAGCACTCAATCTCACTACTGATATCATTCTTGTAATAGTGATCTCTCAGAGTATACGTCATACTGAGATGGATCTAATATTCTCTCTTGTTGGTTGTCGTATCATCATTGTCGAGGGATGAGGGTCGGAGGACAGTACAAATAGTCTAATACAAAAACAACTTAATAAGTAGTCCAGTACAAATAGTCTAATACAAAAATAACCCAATACCAATAGTCCAATACAAATAAGTACTAATAGCTAATGAGAACCACGCTGCTCACGCAAACGCTCAGTGATACGTTCACGCATCCACCTCGAAAAAGCGAGATTTTTGGCGCGAGGAGAGATGTCGTCCCTTGCAAGGACTGCATGAAGAGAACTCTCGGTCTCACTAGCTACCGGTGCTGGATGAATAGAACTCACGGCCTCACTAGCAACCGGTGCCACTTCCTTCTCAACTGTAGGAGGAGCCACCTCAGCATTCACTGTTTTCTTCAAACGACGTGCCGCTCCTCGGGTCATGGGTGCCATCTGGTAAGATCGATAGTCACAAATAATATAATTGTAACATAAGCAAGCTAACTAAAGGAACCATCATGTAATTTGAGTACATTTTTGAAAGCCGATAAAGTATAAAAAATTCAATTTTTTGCCAAGTGTGAGAACGGATGGTTCAGAAGACAACCCAAGATTCATTCAAGCATACATTAGTGTGAATCATCTATGTTCTGTACATATGGTGTAGTATATGTTCTTATCGTATCTAGTATCTGAAGAACGTAACAGAATCAAGATGAACTCACATAATGTAATACTAAGACATCATCTACTACTATATAAGATATAGTGATAGGTTGTCGTATCATCATTGCCGAGGGATGAGGGTCGGAAGACAGTCAACTTTATCTTCAGCTACATATATAGTTTCTGCCTCGCCAGTCGAATGGCTGCAGAGACTATGTCCTGATCACCATGTCGTACCGTAGATCAAATGGAGCTGGAACTGGAGCCAAAATATAGTACTACTTCACCATGTCGTACCATTTTACTCTCTCTCTCTCTCCTCCCCCCCCTCCGGCGCTCTCACTCTCTCCGGCGCTCTCACACTACTAATTCCTATGTGTTTTAAGTGTGAGAACGGATGGCTCAGAACACAACCCAAGATTCATTCTAGCATACATTAGTGTGAATCATCTATATTCTGTATACATATCGTGTATGATATGTTAACCTTATCGTATCTAGTATCTGAAGGACATACGTAACAGAATCAAGATGAACTCACTAATGTAATATACTAAGACATCATCTACTACTATATAAGATATAGTGATGGGTTGTCGTATCATCATTGCCGAGGGATGAGGGTCGGAGGACAGGCAACTTTATCTACGGTAACATAGTTTCTGCCTCGCCAGTCGAATGGCTGCAGGGAATATCCGTCACCATGTCGTACCGTAGATTAATGCAATTAATGGAGCTGGAAATATCCGTCGCTAACCGGTAACTAGTCCGTCGCTAACTGAGATTGTCACATACACATATGTATATCACAGCTAGATGTATAGATATACATCTATACAGAAGCACACAACTGATAGAACTCGCACTGTCCTTGAGACAGTGAACATATACACCATGAATCCAAACCCCATATATATTCACATTTACTAATCCAAACACCACCAAACTAATGAAACACCCAATATGGATAACTCATTATTTAGCCAATATATAAACTCGGATGAATTTGAGAAGCAAAGCCACCCGCCGCCCCCGACCAAAGCCCGCCGCCCCAAGCCAGCCGCCCAGCCCCCGACGCCGCCGCCCCAAGCCCACCGCCCAGCCCCCGACCCAAGCCAGCCGCCCAGCCCCCGACGCCGCCGCCCCAAGCCCACCGCCCAGCCCCCGACCCAAGCCAGCCGCCCAGCCCCTGACGCCCCCGCCCCAAGCCAGCCGCCCAGCCCCCAACGCCGCCGCCCCAAGCATACCGCCCAGCCCCCGACCCCAAGCCAGCCGCCCAGCCCCCGACGTCGTCGCCCCAAGCCCACCGCCCAGCCCCCGACCCAAGCCAACCGCCCAGCCCCCGACGCCCCCGCCCCAAGCCAGCCGCCCAGACCCCGACCCAAGCAAGCCGCCCAGCCCCCGACGCCCCAATCCCGCCTCCCAGACCCCGACGCCCCCGCCCCAAGCCCACCGCCCAGACCCTGACCCAAGCAAGCCGCCCAGCCTCCGACGTCCCAAAACCCCAAGCCCGCCTCCCAGACCCCGACGCCCCCGCCCCAAGCCCACCGCCCAGCCTCCGACGCCCCAGCCCCAAGCCCGCCGCCCAGCCCCCGACCCAAACCAGCCGCCAAGCCCCGGACGGCCCAGTCCCAAGCGCGCCGCCCAGTCCCTATACGATACCGCGAGAGAGAGAGAGAGAGAGAGAGAAAGATCGAGAGAGAGAGAGAGGGGATTACCTTCGGTTGAGAGAGAGGAGAGGACGCCGACGCCGACGCCGATCACCGAAGCCGACACCGGCGAGAGAGAGAGAGAGAGAGAGAGAGAGAGGAGAGAGAGTGAATTTGGGGGGAATGCGAAAAGTTCCCCCCGCCGTTTCATTTAAAGTCTGGAACGTATATATAGCGACGGACTAGCGACTGGTATACATCCGTCGCCCGGTAGTCGCCCTTTTTGATATGTGCCGACTGACTACCCGTCGCTAAGTCGTCGAAAATATGTCCCGCCAATTTTCTACACAATTCCCGCCAAATATACGACTGTGTTACGACGACGGTAAATCCGTCGCTATATTACCGTCAGTCTAGCGACGGCGGCGCGACTGTTCCTCCTCCTAAAATTAAAATAAAAATGGCAAAGGCTTGTAGTCAAAAATCAGTCGCTGAGCGGCCACGAAACTGTCGCTAATACCGATAAAAAAATTCCGTCGCTAAAAAGCCGTCGCTAAATGAGTGTATTTTGGTAGTGCAAAGAGTTGGCATCGACCCAATGAAGAATCGATACAAGACTTACATTGGCCCATCGAAGATGAATATAGAATTAGACTTTCAAGGCGCGCTCGGAGTATCGCTCGACCGATGCGAACATCGCTAAGGTGGGTGGCTCCGATGAACCCGTCTTTGCTTAGTCTAGACACTTAATAATACGGACACTATTGCTAGAATCGCTAGGCGATAACACCGTACATGCTAATAAATGACTCAACGCACCTAGCTAAGGGAATAATCCTATCTTGTATGCTTGTTTAGAACATGGAAAAGAACTCAAAAAATATGAGTACTCTCGTACCGTACTCCACGCTCGTGCCAAGGCACAAGCTTATATTTCAAGTTCCTTATGCGTTCAACAATGAAGCAATGAATGGTTTACAACAATGAAATGGGAAAACTATCGACATAGTCGTTCCGAGTAGAGTATAGCAACATTGAAAGACTTCGAGACCGATGGATTGCCAAGGCGACTCCCGCACAGGGAGTTGCATAATGTATGAATGAATGAATGAACGAATAAGTGAATGAATGAATACGTGAATGAATCAATGAACGAACGAACAAGTGAAAGAAAGAAAAGAATGAATGAATAAAACATAAGAAAGAAATGAATGGTTAGTGACAAGTATGATGGGGACGTGCAATGGGGTTCGCTACCCGCGCTGCACGGACGCCACCGCCAACCTGGTCGATAACGCATTATGGCTTACAGACAGCCTATGGCTCAAAGACAGCCGTTAAGTTAAAATGACAAGACAATACGAAATGGTCGCGGACAACCCACTCGTATATGGGGGAAAGAATCAAAAAGGGATTCCAAGGCAACGATCAACGACATCGTGGCCGGCCTAGGCGAAATCATGACTTACGGGGTGCTTGGGTGGGGGCTCGGCCATCCAAAAGACGTAAGACCGGGTATTTCAAAAGACTATCAAGGTGTACCAGCCATCACGCTATGATAGGTGAGAATACCAAGGGGAATATGTCCAAAATGGCTTATGATGACAGCGACCGATGCATATAGATTAAGTGGGCTTGCTGGTGGTAATCCACGTGCAAGACCTTGTATTGAAACAAAGTAGTCTAAGTTAATTGAACAATTGAATAGTTGAGTGAACATGGTCGTTAGAACAAAACCCTTCGAGCATAACACAACTGACTGGTTGAGTAGATGGGATATCCGATTGAGAATGATCATCGGAACGAGGCGTGGTCATAACGTATCTTCGTAAGCGGGAACACATCGTAGAATCTGAGGCAGGACACACCCTTGACACTGAATGTTTACGTGAATTACGTTAAGTTGTTATATATGAATTGTTGACTAACTTGGTTTACATTGGACAGAGAAGACCAGACGGTAGGTATGGATAAGTCGTGCATGTATTTCCTTGTAAACACTTGAAATCGGTAACACGAGATAGGTTATGATATATGCCATGAAACTGATCCTAAGGCAAGATTAAAAAAATAATAAATGATAGATGATGCATAGAAGTAAAGTGAACATCTTTGGTAATGATAGCGAGTGGACGAGCTAGCCTCCCCGCCAGTGCATAACAATGTACTGATAACCCCACAGATTGCTTGCAGGGTGCAGAAGACATCGTCAGGGTGTGGAGACTTCCTTCGAACGTGCTAAGGCGCAGAGCTAACTCTGGAGCCTTGGAGCGTTGCAAGGAACCGAAGCACCATATACAGGACATAATGTATCGGAACATCGCCATGAATCATTCCATCTTGTAAGCCACTTGGCACGTCTTTTATGTTTCAGAGAGAGGGAGCTTGAGCGACTTGTAATCTCGGCCTAGCACTGTTTGTAAACTTCTTGAATATCAATAAAGAGATTGAATTTGTTCCAACTTGGGTTCTTTTACTTTTCGCTACAAATGGGGACACTCTGTGCGACTCTGTGGCCTAGCTCAAATCGGTCGTTTCTGGACTTGGCCTTGCACGAGTGCAACTTAGTCTCGTGCGGCATCACACCATAGCGAGGACGATTGCTCCTACGGGAGCGGGACATGACAGATTGGTAATAGAGCAGGGCTTTACGTCCTTGGACTTCATTTCGATTCTCTCAGTTTTGAAAGCTCGTTTGGAAAGAGAAGAAGTATACGCTCTCTCTCGTTGTGCCTTGGGATGTTCCATACAATAAGTCTAATATTTTCAAAAGCTCGTACGAGTACTCGGTTGAACGGGATCGATAGGCGAAGGCCTTTGTGCCAAACTACGACGGACTTGAGTTGAAAAAAACCAATGCTAAAAGTTAGCAAGTTGTATGCGTGTTTGAATAACCTTACGCTGACAATAGCGAACGAGTACACGAGACCGAAGTATAGTTCGAACGGGATGGTTATGCACGTAGCCTTTTGGCTAAGTTGTGCCGAGTATCGCGCATCTAGACCTTCTGGTGCAAACGGGTTTGTGAGCGAGATTGACTGTCGCTCGGACGAGAATAAGTGAGACTTAGATTAGATGCCGATAGAGCCGCTATCTGACCAACGCTAAAGCAAACACGAGGATGATTCTTAGAGTTTGGAGGAAAGGACGAACGCACATT
>JANAVB010013400.1:17510863-17693363 GCA_029216955.1 Iris pallida
TATATAATTTAGTCATATTATATAATTAGTCACGGTTCCAACTTTAGGTCCAACCTATTAAAGAATATAAATATTCCAACCGAACAAAATCGAATTGATTATTCGTTTCAGTTCGATTTCCGTTACGACTAATTTTGGTTTGATTTCGATTTTAAATTTCTAGAATTTTGATTTATTCAATTTTGACTATTTGGGTTCGACTGAACTTTGACATAATTTGGATTTTAGGTTCAATTCAGTTAACCAAAACAAATAATGGCTAATTTGATCCGGCGGGTCGGTTTGCTTGTGTCTCCTGAAACTTTAGTCCGGCCTTTGGCAAGCTTTGGGCATTTCCGTCATTTGACATCTACTAAAGATTTCATCTTTGTTTGCTAAAACCTTTGAATATCCAATAATGGCTGCTCTTGCTTCTTCTTCTGAAGAGTTTGGAACTCCTCTCTTTTCTTGAATGGCTTGTCTTCCCATCACTTGCCCCCTCAATTTGTTCAGGTACTTCTGTAGTTCTCCTCTATGTTCCAATAAAGTTGCAATCTTTAGAATTGGCTCTGGTTGCTTATTCTTGTCTGCGCAGAAAGAAAGGATTTTGATGGGTTCTGGTCGCTATATGTAGTTAATTCCACAATGGGTTCTGTCCATTTTTGTTTTGTTGTAACTCTGAGTGGTTCTTTGATGCTGGGTTTTTTTCCCCATTTTTAGATTTTTGGTTGATTGCTTATTCTGTGCAGAAAGAAGGGATTTTGATGGGTTCTGGTCACTATATGGATTTAATTCCACAATGGGTTCTGTCCATTTTTGTTTAGTTGTTGTAACTCTGAGCGATTCTCTGATGTTGGGGTTTTATGTCCATTTCCAGATTTTGGGTTTTGGTTGCTTATTCTGTGCAGAAAGTTGTGTTCTGTCACTATAAGTAAGTCCATTTTGTTCAACTGTTCCAACTTTGGGTGTTGTTTTATGTTGGGAGTGTTAAATGTGAGGAGTTTAAGCTCTCAATCCAGTGAGTGTCGAATGCTAGGTTATTCTACGTAGGGATTGGATTTAATGGGATTAGTCATCAAGTTCAAAACCTTGAGCTATGCACTTGTGTGTATTTTCTAGTGTGATTTTATTCAAGCTAGATTTGTACTTCACTATTTTAATTACAAACAATTAACATTTCAATTTGTTCAATGGTGTATGTGGTGTCAAACAATGTCAGAAAGTGAGTTGAAATACGAAAACTGCACTAATTTTGGTCAATTTGGTTTGTTGCTGAAATTGCTACTATGACGAGTAATCCTAGTAATTGGAGACAGAACTCATTAAGAACCCACAGATATCGTGATTCGGATTAAGTGAACATTCATAGAAGTCTCAATAATTAGTAACTTTTGGGTAAAGTTAACAAAATTGTGGTTTTTAAGATTTGAATATATGAATTACCTCTGCGCCATTGGGTACTGATATCTATATTAACCATTATGGCTGAAACTTCAAGATATAGTAGATTAATGATCAGTGACATCTATTGCTTACAATATCTACTGGTATTTGCTAAATGGTTATATGATGTTTTCATAAATCTAAAAGTAGGTTTGACTTCTGGTTTTGATGATTTTGAGATGTGGAGTTGGAAGAATTTACTGGATTAGCTTTTGGATTTGGTTGATGAGGACACTGGCAACCAAACTTTTGTGGACTGTGTGAGAACAACTAAATTCCTTTTTTTTTTTTTTAATTCGTTTATCACTTCTTCTTTTTGGTTCACAGTAACACTAGCAACTTTTTTACTCCAAATCTTCCTCTTTCCTAATACAAAAATAACAGTAATGTATAATTCAACCATCAAGATTTGGGGATCCTATATTAACTTTTTGTTGCTCTCCTTCTCCCTTGGTGAACGGTTTAGTGTGCTATTGCAGTATAGTTTCTCATTCACCAAAATTCTGGACGTGCCTTCCCTCTGAGCATTTAATATTCTGTAATGATTGCTTGAATGATGTAGGGGACAGTCTAATTATCGACTAGGTCTCTCCATAGCAAATGTCAGTCAAGTTAAGGGCATAAGGGTGCAGTATATACAAGCAATCTCCAAGAATAATGCTTCAGAAATAGATGCAAAAGAAGTGTCAAACGAAGAAAGTGTTGACAAAGCTTCTAAAAAACCTCAACGAGCTCCCAGGCGTAGTAGAAAGAAAATAACTGCAGATAGCCCAGAGGAAAACTCTGTGCCGGTGGTTAGTGCCAAAGAAGAGGAGATAAGCGCTACGGTTGCATCTACTGAACCTAAGAAGGTTACTAGAAGAGGAAGGAAAAAAGGTTTAGCATTTGAGACTATTGTCTACTTTTTTATCTTTCAAACCTTTGTATTGTCAATTAATTCCCCCAAGAAGCTTCATTTTGGTGCTTGAATTATTAACACGGCCAAAAAATTGTCTGTGTGCAGCTACTACACCGACCACCGCAGAAGAAAGCAACCAGGTGAAAGTCACAAAAAGGAGGACTAGGAAAAAGACTGACACAGCGAAGACTCAAGCTACAAGTACAGAAAATAGTGACCTCGAAGAGTCTACATCCACAGCTAATCCTGAGAACGGAATGATGGAACTACAGTTGAGAGACGATGAGGGAGAGGACATAAGTTTTACCTATAGTTGGCCACCACTAGTTTGCTGCTTCGGAGCAGCCCAACATGCATTCATACCATCTGGAAGGCCAGCTAATAGATTGATAGATCATGGTATCCATGAAACAAAGAAAGATATGTTCTGGTCACCAACTAAGTTTGTGAGAGCACCTGGCAGGTCATCATCCAGTGTTGCGGTAGCTCTTGCAAGTATAGGTGGTCGAGTCGCTTTCATGGGGAAAGTCGGGGATGATGAATATGGTCAAAACATTCTTTATTATCTGAATGTTAACAATGTACAAACTCGGGCTACAGTAATTGATAGTTCAAGACCAACCGCAGTATCTCAGATGAAGATTACCAGACGAGGTGGCTTAAGAATGACCTGCGTCAAACCTTGCGCTGAGGATAATTTCTTGAGCTCTGAAATAAACATTGATGTTTTGAAGGAGGTAAGACCCTATCACTAGCAGATGCATCCATTGGTATATTAAATTGTTTGGTTTGTACAGAAATATGAAACGGCATGATATAGACACAACATGGTCAGTGCACCTATTTTGGTGTATGTATTGTATGTTGGAGTGTTATTTGTAGTGCACGACATGTTCCAACACAAACATGAAGTGGAGACAGCACCACTTTTGAAGTGTCCTTTCCTAGTTGCTTGGTCTTCTTTTAAAAGTTTATGTTGCAACTGGAGGCTGCTACCAGTTTAAAAGAAAATGACCTACATTTGTGGAGCTAAGCAGCCGCAAGCATCACTTTTGTAGTGTCCTTTCCCAGCTGCTTAGCTCATCTGGAGGCTGCTACCAGTTTAAAAGAAAATGATCTATACAGAGTGCCTTGAGAACATAATTTAGTTATTAGAAACTTCAGACTGCTTGATATCTTTCAAGTTTCAATCAATTTGGTATCATCTGAGCAACAACAGTGTATAGTCCCCAGCTTGGAAGGATCGTCATTAAGGATCAATCATGTTAATTTTGTCTACAATTTTTTTGGTCTGCTTGCAAATTATATACAACTTTTACGAAGTCAGATCCAATACTTCAACTGCATGTGATTCTGTTTTGCTTTTATCATAAACTAAAAGTAACTCATCATTCCTCAAGGATTGAAACTTGAAATTGGAAACGCGAGTTTTTGTGCTAACTATGTCAGGTTTACCTGCCTTTTCTTGGTAAGATAATATGCCACCGCTGAGATTTTGGTGGATTTACTTTGACTTTAGAGTTCTACCCTTATGTTGGGAAACATATTTCTGATTGTAGAGTTACTTTGTAATGGATGTGGTAAGAAATAAGAACTGAGCTAGTACATTAAACAAATGATACTAATCCCCTTACATTTGCATTTCCTTACTCTAGTCTGGGTTTAAACTCGATAAAGGTATTTAGTTATGTCATGGAAGGTTCAGAAAAAAAAAATCTGTAAAGGAAAATATATCTGGTTACATTGTTTTATATTGAGGTTGGCCAACAATGAGATATTTCTCTTGAACATCCAGATTGAGCAGTTGATCATCAATGAGTTTTCACTTTGGCTCTGTACTTGCTATGTAGAATAATCCAAAACTCTACACCGTTCAATTATTAATTCATCATTGTGGTCGGTTAATTGGAAGTACTTGTACATTTACCAAATTGGTAAACTAGTTATAGTTCATTTAGTAAAGCACCTAGTTTTTAATTTGTGATTTCTCTAGTGTTTTTTTACAAGAAAAAGTTGATTGATTTCCATCTAACTCTTTACTTGATGCAGGCAAAGATGTTTTACTTCAATGCCTCATCCTTGATTAACCAACAAATGAGATCAACAACAATGCAAGCCATAAGAGCTTCCAAGAAACTTGGAGGGGCCATATTCTTTGATCTGAACCTCCCAATGCCGCTATGGAATTCTAGTGAGGAAACCAAGTTACTCATTCAGGAAGCATGGAACAATGCTGACTTCATCGAAGTTACCAAGCAGGAGCTCGAATTTCTGTGTGGCATTGAACCTATGGAGAAGTTTGACACCAAGGATAACGATAGATCCAAATTTATTCACCATAAACCTGAAGTGATCAATCCCCTATGGCATGAAAATCTGAAGGTGTTATTTGTGACAAATGGGACGTCGAAAATACACTATTACACAGAAAAGGATGATGGCTGGGTACATGGAATGGAAGATGCACCTATGACTCCCTTCACAGGTGACATGTCTGTTTCAGGCGACGCAATTGTTGCAGGTATGATTCTTAAGTATAGAAAAAAAGAGTATGCTAGATCTAAGTATAAATTAAGGATGTTTTTTACTTTTTTTGTTCCATTCACAGAATAGGTGATGTTGATGATACCTAATGAAATAAAGACCAACATACGATGGGATAACTCTCGAAAAATTAAAAGGAAAAAAAAAACAGAAGATGCAAACTCTTAGCAGAACAGATCAGCGATATGTTGGCTAGGCGAAGCTTACGGAAGTTAGAATTCATAGCTTTAGTTGATAGGAAGTAAGACTACCGTTTGAACTTCCTCTTGTCTTTTGGTGCAAAACTACTTCTTCGAAGATATGTAGTATTAGGCAAGATTGTCAAGTAAATCACAGGGAACAATCCGAATGTGTGTTTGGAGTCTTTGGACCCCCTTCCCAATCTAAACACCCAGTTCCCCCAAGGCGGGCTGTCTGTAGATGCTTGTTTCAACACAGCCATACCCCCATTTCTAGTGTTTGTTTATGCCCCTTTCAACCCAATTCGGCCTAGAACCCATGCCGAACCTACCCATGATAGTAGTTCGATCAAACTACCAATCTTAGCCTCCACCTTGGTGCACAAACACGAATACTATTGGGGTTTGGTCCATTAATGACCCGGTCCCACTTAACTTTCTAGTGGGCAATGTTTAAGTCCCACAATCCACTTTAGTTTTTATCACCATTTCTTAGAAAAATATCCTTCAAAGTGGCCTAGCTAGGGCTCAGTCGTGGGCAAATGGTGCAAATAGCGTTTGATGGCACACTTTGCACTTCATACTTCACACATACGTACCAGACACAAAGTTGGCGCCCTCTCGGTGCACTCTGCACAGTTGCGGAGCAAGTAACGACATGGTTGCTTTGTCGAGCAACTTTCAACTTTGCCGACAGCTCGTGGCAACTTCGCCGCAGGAACTTTGATGCGCTTCGCAGCTTTGTCATGGGAGGCTGGCTGTTCAGTTTTGTAACTGACCACGTCCGAGAGTACACATTTCTTAATGCCACCATTTATAGCTATTATTAAGGAGCCGATTCAGTGTGTAACTGTCGAGTAATGCGGGTCCCCTATATAAGGAGGGCTCCTGCTCTTGGTTTGGGACAATATAGATTCAGAAAGAAAGAATTTGTCGGCGGCAAAAGAGGAGTCTCTCTGGTAGCATAGAGCTTTTTTGCTTCAATGCTTAGCGCTCATTCCGAGGGTCTACATCCATGCCTCTGTGCCTGATTTAGATGAAGGGTGGGAATACTTCATAGCTTTCCAGAAGTTCTTCATAACTTGTTGCTTCCTGGAAACGGATCGACGGATAGAGGTCGCCGAATCTCATTTTGAGCAAATGATGGTTTTGATCACCCCAGCATGTCGTCGTTCATCGACTTCCTTTGACGGTTCTACTGCTCCTTTGTTTCTGCAGTATTCATTGTAATCTTGTTATTGCGAGCTCCTCTCTTAGTCATAGCAAGTTATTCTGTCTTTGTAATATGTACTTGAGTTAGTCATAATACGGAACATCTACAACAAATACAACATGACACAATACAGACACGATGAACGAATACGACACATATTTTGGGTACGGGTCCAAGTGGATTTTGGAGTATTTGTATAATGTAGAATAACTGTTTGACACGGCACAACATGGACATAGCACATATCTTTGGAGCGCCTGTGCTTCCTAGAATGCAGCCCTTACCGTCCTTTACACTATGGCCCCTTTCGTGAATGACGACGATCCTTAGTGAATCGTCCTCTCTCCGAATCAACATCACGGTTTCCCTTGTTTGAGATGATAAGCTAAATTGATTTATATGATTAATTCAATTTCAATGAACCAAGGGGAAAACAGAATCTGGTCATTATAGTATTTCCAAGATTGTATTTCGCTGAACAACAATGGTTGAGAAATCGTAGATTCCACAATAAATATTTAGTGAAAAGTGCAACTTTTTACTATGCATTAATGAAATGTGTGATCCCAGAAGATTAGCGCATGACTGAAGTGTGGTTTTTGATTTTTCTACATTCAAATTTGATTACTGAAAGGAAAAATATGTGATTCCATTGATGTACAAAGCATGATGCACATCAACATTTGTTGCTGGCTCCTCCAGTTCAGATATTACAGAAATGAAATTGTAGTTCAATCTGGTACAACGCAGCTCAATTCTTTCTGTAAGTTGGATTCTGTCATGCATGTTGATCTTTTAGATGTAATTTGAATGGGATGTATTAAAACTTTGTTACTCACCTCTTGATTCAGAATTCCAGCACAATGCCATTTACTGCCCCGATACGTGTCCTGATGATTATACTAACTTATCCATGTGTTTAATTAATCACCTTATTGTGTTTCCAGCTCTCATGAGAATGTTGACAGTCCACCAGATCTGGTTACCGATAAGGGATATCTGCAGCATACAATCAAGTATGCGATCGACTGTGCGGTCATCGACCAGTGGATTCTTGCCCGGTTTATGGATTCCCTGCTAAACAAGGAAATGGGCTCGCTTCCTCTTCTGAAAACAGTGCACAGAGGTTCATCACGGAACAAGATTACCGCACGGCCGAGCATCCAGTGGAGGAACCTGTAGGCTGACAATCTATATGATAGGAAAGCGAAGGGAATTCACCATATCCTCGAAAATGGGAGGTTGCAAGCCACTTCCTCCTCTGGAGGTTATGAAGCCCAACTTGAAGAGGAACTCATGGGATCAAGAGGCATTGAAGACCAATTTTGCAACTCCTAAGTGAGATACAAGTGACGCAGAATTTTTGCTAGAGCTGTACTAACAAGTTGCTAAATGCTGGGTTTTGACTGTTGTGCTCGAGTCGAGTTCTTGTGTAAACAAGAACAGACAAATCCTGTTATGTAGTATTGCATAATCTTCATTCACATAATTTAAGATGAGGTCGCAGTCTCCTGTTATGATCTGATATGGGAACTTGTTGATTGGATTTCTTTCTTTATTGTTATCGGGACTGTACCTGAATCTTCCTATGAGTATCGGGATTGTCGTATCAGATCGGAATATCGAATTTTTTTTGATATTGGAAATCAAGTAATTATTATAAATTATTAAAATTTTAGAAAAAAATATTTATACATTTAGGTATAATTTTAAGTATTTCATGTATTATTTCTTAGTAATATAGGAATTGAATGAAATAGTGGTCATCTTTTTCGATTGGTTTACATGCCATAGATAAGTTTTTTTTTCTTTTACATGCTTTTACAATCTTGCTGATTGATATTTTTCGTTCATTTTTCTTATTGGATTGATCGAAAAGAGATCCCAAATGTCGATATTAGTCAATATTGAACCGGACGTACCAAACAGCCAAACTATGCTTGAAAATCACATGAATCACACTTTGGCTCGCAGTCTGAGGTGGCAAGTCACATTTAAATGGTCAGAGAAAACAGATGGTTGACTGAATTTGAAAAAAAGAAAAGGAAAGAATGGAAAGTGGCTCGCGGCTCTATGCTGCAGACCAAAGGAGAGAAAAAGTTTCCATCACTTTAGTTTCTCTCCTCCTCCTTTCTCTGAGACTTTCTCTCTCTCTTTTTATACTCTGGTAGAAGAAGAAGAAGAAGTAGGCAAGAAGAAGGACAAGCGATCGTCGCTAGAGGAGTGGTCATGGGAGAACCACTCCAGCTTGTTGCGGTTGTCGACAGAGGAGAGGCCATGGGAGAACCACTCTTGCTTGTTGCGGTCGTCGACAGAGTAGATGCCATGGGAGAACCACTCTAGCTTTTTGGTACTAAACTTTCCTTGCCCTACCCTCTGTTTTTCCTAAAATTGCAACAACTTCTCTAGCCTCACCGAGATGAATCTTAGCAAAGGTGAATGTTTCAATTATGTTACAATTATTAAATAAAATTATGTTGCTTCTCCAACCTCTGTTCAGCAATTGCTGAATGAAATTACTACATCTCCAACCTCTGTTCTGCAGCAACATAAATTTTCTATTGAATATGTTCACAATGGCTAAACTGCAACAGCTTCTCGAACCTCTGTTCTAAATTATCAGCAATTGCTAAATGAAAATATTGAACAAAATAACTGCAACATATTCAATAAAATTACTGAATGAAATGAGTACATGCAGCAGTTGCTGATAATTGCATCGAGTATAATACACTCCCAATTTTCTTGCTAGTACATAAACTGATACAAAACAACTTCTCCAGCCTCTCCGAGATGAATCTTCTCCATGCTTGTTGGTTTGAATTGTCTTTGCAACATATGTGTATTTATATGAACAAGATGATAATCTAAAGAGCAACATATAAGAAGGAAAAAAAAAAAACCAAAACCATTTTCTTTTATGAACTATTTGTACTTGCATATTTGATATCTGTTTTGTAGGAATGGAGGGTCATTCATCTTCGATAAGTTCCGGGGATGATGTAGTGCCAAGAATTGGGATGATATTTGATGACTTAGACCAACTATGGGACGATTATGCAACATATGCAGAACAAACTGGATTCCCTGTGAGGAAACAAACATCAAAGAAGAATGAAGAAGGGATAGTTAGAACAGTAACATACTGTTGTGCTCGAGCTGGTAAGCCTGCTAATGCATGTCAAAATCCTATGTTGCCGCGTAAGAGCTTACGATGTGGGTGCTTGGCTAAGCTCACTACAAAGTTGGGTAGAAAGGGAAGATGGATCATTAGTTCACTCACTCTTAACCATAATCACCATTACAATCCTAGCAAATCTAGATTCTTTCTTTGCAATCGAAGGATTAGTGGATGTTGAGAATCAATAAGGGACTTTTAGTCCCACATCGGAATATGTAGTATGTAGAGGAGCTAGACTCCCTATATATAGTGAAGTAGTCCATCAATAAAATAATCCAACCATTATTTTCTACATGGTATCAGAGCCATAACTCTCTCTCTCTCTCCACAAAAAAAAAAAAAAATTCTCTCTCTAGCCGAACCCTCCCCCCCCCCAAGACGACCCCCCCCCCCCTCCCGACCCAACCCCCCCCCCCACCCGCCCACAGCAGCCACCCGCCGCCCACAGCAGCAACCCCCCCTAGCCGCTCCTACCTGGCCGTTCACCCCCCCCCCCCGCCGCCCGACCACAGCAGCACCCCCCCCCTCCCGACCCCCCCCCCCCGACCCCTCCCCCCGACCAGAACCTTCCCCCCCGCCGCCCGACCACAGCAGCACCCCACCCCCGACCCCATCAAACCCCCCCGACCACAGCAAACCGACCCCCCCGACCAGAACCTTCCCACCCGACACCCTCCCGACCCCCCCCCCCACCCGACCCCCCCCCCTCGACCAGGACCCCCCCCCCCCCGACCCCCCCTCCGACCCCCCCCCCCCTCCGACCCCCCCCGACCCCATCAGAACCCTAACCCTAACCCTAGTTTTTTTTGCCATGGCCACCCTAGCAGACCCATCAAACCCTAACCCTAGCTTTTAAGAAAAACAAAAAAAAAAAAAGGAAAAAAAAGAAAAAAAGAAAAAAAAAACTGGCGTATTTCGAATAGAGACGGCTGTCAAATCTTTATTTGCACCAACTCTGTTCCGTGCTTACGCCGTTTGGAACTAACAAATGCTTTATTTGTTATTCCTTCTTCACATCGGGACCTTTGCAGAGACTGCTCATGTCTTCTCTGGTGTCCTGACGTGTTCACTTTACATGCGCGCGCCGGTGCTGGCCAAGTTAATAGCGCATTAGTAAAGTCTCTGCCGTTGAAGAAGACGACGTCGACGACGAAGACGACGAAGACGACGAAGTTGGGTCAGTTGCAGGCTCCGACGACGACGAAGAAGACGACGAATTGAGTTCACAGTTGAAGACGCCATGGATTCGATCAGTGGCAAACTGACGGCCGATGAGATGAAGGCCTTGGTTGATGATATCTTATCCAAGAGATTAACCGAGGTAACCCCACGTGTGATCCATACTGATGTGGATCCGTCGCCTTACAAAATGGGGAAGCTGGAGAAGCTGGAGACGAAGTTGGAAGGAACTTCCAACTACTTGAAGTGGTCGCGGCAGGCGATGCGGACACTGAAGGGACGTGGCTTGGTTGGCTATGTCACTGGCCAAGCCAAAGCGCCGGCCGATCACTCCACCAAGGAGTTTGCTGTGTGGGAGATTGTCAACAACGTCGTGGCTGGGTGGTTGACTGCCTCTTTAACCGACCAGGTGTCGGGCAATGTCGAGGCTATGGAGGCTGCTGCTGATATATGGCAGACTCTCAAAGATATGTACTCCGGCTCCGGCAACCCTATGCGAGTCTTTCAACTGCAAGATGAACTCGATAGGGTGGCCCAAGACGACCGTACCATCTCTGAGTACGCGGCCCTGTTGAAGAAGTATTGGTCTGATCTGGATCATTATGATCCTCTTGGGATGGAAGATGCACAAGTCGAACCAGCCTTCGCAAAGTACTTTCAGACGTTCCTGGCTTATATTTCCCGGCAGCGTATGATGAAATTCCTGAAGGGACTACACCCTGTATTTGAGCAGCGACAGAATATCCTCCTTTCGCAACCCACGCTCCCGACCTTGGAAGAAGCTATAGCTGTCATGACACAGGAAGAAGCTCGACTGAAGTTGATGCCCAACAAGGGCTCCTCCCAGGGGGAGCCAGCCGCGGTTGAAAAGTCTGCCCTTGCTACCTTCAATCAACCTCCATCTATGGGTGGTGTTTGTCACAATTGTGGTGACTCCGGACATTACATCCGATTTTGTCCAAAACCCTTGCGCAATCAGTCTACTGATCGAGGACGGGGTCGTGGAGGCCGACGTGGTGGTCGAGGAGGATATGCTGGTCGAAGGGGCGGCCACAAAGTAAATCTGGCGGAAGAAGGGGGAGAGCATCACCTGGCTGAAATAACCCCGCTTGAGCGGGAGTTCCTTGAGAAGTTGCGTGGCACGAAGCTGGGTTCAGCCGACAATCCTGGGACGTCTTCAACCTCGGGAGATCACTTCACTTGCTTTGCCCAAACCAGCACCGATGATTCTGCACGTGCTCTTGCCTCTATCCATCAGCCAGGATGGATTATGGACTCTGGGGCATCTCGCCATGTCACGGGGTCCCGTGGTGAGTTTCGGGAATATGCTCCCCTACCATTGCCGGAGAGTATTCAGACCGCTGATGGTACATCCAGCCCTGTAATGGGTAAAGGCACTGTCGCATGCACCCCTTCCATCACTCTAACTAATGTCCTTCATGCTCCATCTTTTCCTGTCAATCTTCTATCCATTAGTGCCATTATACTTGATCTTAACTGTACTGTTTCCTTTGACATTCCTCAGGTGACTTTTCAGGAGAAAGGGACAGGACGACGACTTGGGACTGGCACATGGCATAAGGGGCTGTGGTATTTAGACAGGACTGGACTGGACAAAGCATTGGCATCCTTGGTAGCAGACGCACCACCAGAAGCTTCCTGTCGCAGTGTTGAAGCCGACTTGCTACTCCACCACCAGCGTGTCGGTCATTCCTCTTTTCCGGTTATTGGTCGAATGTATCCGTCCTTATATCAAAGGGCTAATAAAGAGAAGTTATTTTGTAATGCTTGTGCTTTGGGAAAACATACCAGAAGCTCGTATGTGAGCACAGGGAATAGGAGTTCAGCTGCTTTTGACATGATACATTCAGACGTATGGGGCCCTTGTCCTACAACCGGGATTAACGGCTTTCGATGGTTCGTCACCTTTATTGATTGTTATACCCGTGTGACATGGGTCTACCTTCTGAAGAATAAAAGTGACGTCCTTGAGGCCTTTCAGGACTTTCATCGACGAGTGGAAACACAATATGGCGCTAAAATTAAGTGTTTCCGATCCGACAATGGGACGGAGTATACGAATAGGCGGGTTGCTGAGTATTTTTCAACTCATGGAATACTTCATCAAACTTCATGTGCTTATACTCCGGCTCAAAATGGTGTGGTGGAACGAAAGAACAGACACTTGTTGGAAGTTGCACGGACGATGATGCTGGCTATGAATGTCCCGAAGCACTTATGGGGGCAGGCTATATTGACGGCCTCTTATCTCATCAACAGAATGCCATCTCAGGTATTGGACTGGAAGACACCATTGGAGATGCTTACTGGAGCTAATACATACACTGTTCCACCAAAAGTTTTTGGCTGTGTATGCTTTGTTCAGGATAATCGGCCAGGCGTTGGCAAACTGGATCCTCGGGCAGTTAAATGTGTCTTTGTCGGTTACACGGCGACTCAGAAGGGTTATGCCTGTTGGAGTCCAGTCGAGCGGAAGATGTTTGTCAGCATGGACGTTACCTTCAGAGAACTCGAACCATACTATGGTTCGGATGAAGGTTCCGCATTTGGTGACACACCTAACACAGCTGGTGTTCGATGTGAGGGGGAGATAATAAGCCCAAATGTGGTCGTCGGATCGGTTCCGTGTCCGGTTGTAGAAAACTGGACGAAAGGGGGAGAGCACAGTGACTCAGATACAGAAAATGAAGAAGAAGATCCATATGTTACGCAGGGGGAGCAGCAGACAAGGGAAAAGGAGCTCCAAGTCTACAGAAGACGACAACAGAAGTCCAGTACTGTGCCTATGCCATGCTCTGTGCCTACTGTACCAAGTCCCTCGTCTACTCCTGCTCCAACTCCTGAAGATGTTGCCCCCGCACTGAATCACTCAGATTCTGATGCGGATCTCTTCGACTCGGATGGAATGATCTCTCCACCACCTATTGCTCCCTTAAGGAGATCTTCTCGCATCAATGCGGGTAAGGCTCCTGCTCGTTTTGATGATTACGAACATGACATTGCCAACTTCTTGTCTTATTCTAACATTTCTTCGAATTATCGAGCCTTCATTGCATCGTTAGACTCTACTTCGTTGCCCAAGTGTTGGCAGGAAGCAAAGAAAGATCCAAGGTGGAAAGCTGCAATGATGGAAGAACTTGGAGCACTGGAGAAAAATAAGACATGGGAGCTGGTTCCATTACCCAAAGGGAAGAAAGCTGTGGGATGCAAATGGGTGTACACAGTGAAAGAGACGCCAGAAGGAAAAGTAGAGCGGTACAAGGCGAGGTTGGTTGCAAAAGGATTCACACAATCATATGGAATAGACTATGATGAGACTTTTGCCCCAGTAGCAAAAATGAGCACCGTGAGAACTCTGGTCTCCATTGCAGCGAACTATGGGTGGAAGCTGTACCAGTTGGATGTGAAGAATGCCTTTCTTCATGGGGACCTGCAAGAAGAAGTATACATGGAGCTCCCGCCTGGGTGCTATGCGACGGAATCAAGCGGAGGGACGTCGCAAGGAAAGGTGTGTAAACTGAAGAAGTCACTATACGGGCTCAAACAATCTCCTCGAGCCTGGTTTGACAGATTCAGAAAGGCTGTTACAGGCATGGGATATCGTCAAACAAATGCAGATCATACGGTCTTCCTTCAGCATGCAAGAGGCCACATCACTATACTTGCTGTATATGTGGATGATATAGTGATCACAGGTGATGATGAAGTCGAGATCACTAAACTGAAGTCAAAACTCGCGAAGGAGTTTGAAGTGAAAGATTTAGGAGCGATGAGGTACTTTCTAGGTATCGAGGTGTGTGAAGGCGAACAAGTAATTGTTCTCTCACAGAGAAAATATACACTAGATTTGCTGAAGGAGACAGGGATGCTGGAATGCAAAGCAGCGGTCACTCCAATTGACCAGAAGTGCAAGTTGGGAGCAGAAGCAGGAGAGTCCGTTGATCGTGAAAGATATCAACGACTTGTAGGGAGATTGATTTATCTGGGACACACTCGCCCTGATATCTCATTTGCGGTGAGTGTAGTGAGTCGCTACATGCATGATCCAAGAAAGGGTCATATGGAAGCAGTATTTCAGATCTTGAGGTATCTGAAAGGAACGCCGGGAAAGGGGCTATGGTTCAAGAAGAATGGACGCATAGAAGTTGAGGGATACTGTGATGCAGACTGGGCGAGCTGCATAGACGACAGAAGGTCTACCACGGGATACTGTGTTTTTGTAGGAGGAAATCTGGTCTCATGGAGAAGCAAGAAACAGTCTGTGGTAGCACGGTCGACAGCTGAAGCAGAATACAGAGCAATGGCTCTGGGAGTGTCAGAGTTGCTATGGGTGAAAGCATTGCTGACAGAGTTGAAGCTGGATAAGGGAGCACCATTGCGTCTTCTGAACGATAGTCAAGCTGCAATAAGTATAGCTAACAATCCAGTTCAGCACGACAGAACGAAGCACATCGAGATTGATCGATTCTTCATCAAGGAGAAGCTGGAACAAGGGATACTGAAGATTGACCATGTCCGCTCAGAAGAACAAGTTGCAGACTGTCTGACTAAGGGTCTTAGTTCATTAAGTCTGTCGAAGCTATGTAACAAGATGGGGATGATCAATATCTATCGCCCATCTTGAGGGGGAGTGTTGAGAATCAATAAGGGACTTTTAGTCCCACATCGGAATATGTAGTATGTAGAGGAGCTAGACTCCCTATATATAGTGAAGTAGTCCATCAATAAAATAATCCAACCATTATTTTCTACAGTAGACATACAAAATGACAACTTAATCTTTTGGATGAAACGAGGATTAGACTGAATAAGAACTATGCTACACTAGTACACGAGGCAGGTGGATATGAGAATGTAGGTTGCACTGAAAAAGATGCGAGAAATTACATCGAAGAATTAAGGAGTCTGCGACTCGGCGAAGGAGACGCAATTGCAATCATGAAATTTTTCATAGATGGCTGCAGAGAACTTGAGCTTCTAGTTTGACATGGAGTTAGACGATGAAGATCATTTGAAGCATATTTTTTGGGCCCACGGAAGGAGTAGAGAAGCTTACAAAGAGTTTGGTGAGGTTATTACCTTTGACACCACATACTTGACAAACAAGTATGATATGCCATTTGCTCCCTTTGTTAGGGTGAATCATCACGGGCAGTCCCAGATATTTGGATGTGGATTAGTTTGATGTGAAACTACAGAATCTTTTATATGGTTGTTTAGGACTTGGCTTAAATGCATGTCTGGTGTTGCTCCTCGGGGAATAATCACTGACCATGATAGAGCTATACAGAATGCCATTGTGCATGTGTTTCCTAACACTAGGCACATATGGTGTTTGTGGCATGTAATGAAGAAGCTTCCTGACAAGTTAGGAAAGTATACTCAACATGAAGAAATTAGTTGTGCAACTAAAAATATTGTTTATGATACACAATATCCGTCACACTTCGAAGAACTTTGGTAGAAAATGATTCTGCAATGTAGTTTGGATGGATGTGAGTGGTTGCATGGTTTGTATGAACATAGGGGGCGATGGGTACCGTGTTATGTTAAAGACACATTTTGGACAGGGATGTTGAGCACCCAATGAAGCGAAGGTATGAATGCTTTTTTCGATGATTATGTCAACTCCAAAACTACTTTAAAGCAATTTGTGGAGTAACATGAAAATGCTCTTAGGGATAAGATAGAAAAAGAGTTGCATGAAGATGCAGAATCCTTTTCGAAGTTGATACCAACTGCAACTAATTTTGAAAAAGCAGATTCAGGAATTGTACACCCTAGCAAAATTTAGGGAATTTCAGATTGAATTAACTGGGACAATGTATTGTACTCTAGTAGAAATGAAGGAGGGGTCCGCATTTACGAAGTATGTCATCCGTGAGGTTATACAGATTGAAAATTTAAAGAAGAGGATACACTTTGATGTTTGTTTTGGTGAAGATCATTCTGAAGTGTATTGTAATTGTCGAATGTTTGAGTTTAAAGGTATATTATGCAAACACTCACTATCTATGTTAATTCGTAATGAAGTTGATGTCCTCCCAGATAAGTACATTATCAGGAGGCGGAAAAAAGATGTTCGGAGAACCCACACGAAGATGAAACTCAGCTTTAATACTTGGCAGAACTCTACCGAGCAACAATGCTGTAAAGAGATGTGTGTTTTGTTTGGCGAGATAGCAGACTTTGTAGCTCCAATTGATAAGGAATATTTTAGAATAAAAAAGTGGTTAGTTAGTAAGATGCATGAACTGAAATTGGAAGTAGAAGAGGAGGAAGAAGAAGACCAATACGAAGAACAAGAACTGAATGAAGAAGGAGATAGAGAAGATGAAGATAAAGAAGAACAAAACGAAAAAGAAGATGGGGTAAGTGGAACTGTAACGTATACTTGACCCAGTATGTAAGAAACGTAAAGGTCGTCCCCGAAGTTGCGAATTAAGAGAAGCAGAAGGATAGCTAATAAAAATTTGCATGTAAGTTCTTTTATGCATATTGTTTATTTCATAAATTGAATACATTTTTATGTTTTTATTATACCATTTTCATTTTTTCAGCAGCATAGTACTTATGTTGCCCCACGAGCCCAAGAGATTAGTGCAAGTACCATCCAACAATAGGGAATGTATGGACAAGGTGCGCTTTCATGGCAATATTTCATGCAAGTCTAATTGTTGTTATTCATGCAAGTCTAATTTTTGTTATTGATATGTTTTACATTTTTGCTGTGACAGATGAAGGTGAAGGTGAATAAGGTTGTAGGTGTTAGGTTATTCAGAAGATATATGTTGCATTTTGATCTGCTTCTATGGGTCTATAAAAGCAGTTTTTCGTTGAAACTGCAGTTTTTGTTGAAACTGCAGTTTTTGTTGAAAAGCAGTATACTCAATTTGTGCTGCAGTTTTTGCTTAAAAGCAGTATATTCAATTTGTGCTACAGTTTTTGTTTGAAAGCAATTTTTGTTGAAAAGCAGTATATTCCATACTAGGTGTAACGTATTGTCATGAAAATGTGTATGCAAGACCAAGGGCAGGTGTGCAAGTTTTGAGTATCAAACTCCTTCAAATGTGTATGCAAGACCAATTAGTTAATAGAGAAAGTTGACCAGTTTCTCAGTATATTACTGCTTCTATCGCAATTATGTCTTAAATGGTTTGCGGCCTTAGCTGAAAGTTAGTATTTCTTCATCTTGACAACTTGCTGGCAAGATTTCAAAATTTTACACTTAAATGCTTTTTGATATCATATGGTTGTCGATGGATATCATATGGTTGCTAAAGGATCAAATATTCCCGTGTATGAATCATGGATGATCTCATTTTGATATTGATTTTTTATCATTGCTCTTTTTCCACATTCCAATCCTTTTACAAGTGAGGATAATTGTTCTTCTGTGTGGCTCTCCATTTGTTGTCAAATGAATATTATAATTCCCGAAGTGTTAGAAATTTAATGAGTTTATGACATGAGTATCTATTGCTAGTAAGTCAATTTTCTTCTTCATGTTCTTTCATGTTCTTTGATATTTGTTGTCCAGGAATTGATGTTGCTACTTCATGATTTCATCAAACCCTCTGTATATTGTTGTCCAGGAATTGATTCCTTTTGCAGCAACTACTATCTAGCTTGTTTTAAACAATACTAAAGCCACTGAGTTAAACCTGCATTTAAGACTACGTGGCATATATAAGACAATTATGCTATTGGCTCCCAAAATATTTGAGTAATGCCATCTCCGATTATGTGACATCTGACATAACAGCAGACATGACAAATTTTAACCCAAAAAGTTAATTACCCAAAAAAATTTAATGCTAATATTAATATTAATATTAATTTTAATGTTAATATTAATGTTAATGTTAATGTTAATATTAATGTTAAGTTTAATTTTAATGTTAAGGTTAATCTTAATGTTAATTATCATATTAATTTAATGTTAATTTAATATTAATATTAATTTTATTATTAATTTTAATGTTAAATTTTGTCATGTCAGCAACCATATCATATGCCACATAATGAAAGATGGTATTACCCAAATTTTTTGGGAGCCAAATAGCATTTTTGTATATAAGAACAGTTACTTGAAAAAATGTCCAATCAGTGTGGTCGTTCCATTCAGTAGTAAACAAAGCATCAAAACAACTCAACACATAGCCAAAACCAAAAAAAGAACTCAGACAGATAGTACATAGCTGAATTAGAACATTCAAGATAATAAAACATGTTCATATATTTACATTGAAGAAAACATGATCAAGTATTACATTTAAGGTGGTAAAAAACTTTGTAGGGAATACACGTTCATAAACTATATCTACTTAAACTATACATTCTTCAACATATCATTACAAAGCCCATCTAAACTTCAAATTGTATTCACCATCTTCTTTGGCTTTCGATGCTATTGCAACAGATAACCATTGAAACTTGTCACATTTCCAACACTTCAAATATGAGATGCCATGATTGTGCTCAGTTCCAGATATACACAAATTTTTTATGCCTGAACATTTTGGATCACTGCATGGTGTATCCTTCCAAGGACATGACTTGAGAAGGTGGTCAGTACCTCCACAACCGAAACATACATCATCGTATGAAGCAGAACTAGTGGAGGACGTACCATCATCAAACCATTGAAATAAATTACATTTTGTGCAGGTAAAAAACTTCCTTCCCATTGAACTAGGCCTAGTAGAGAGCAACAACTTTACATGTTCAATTTCTACACATAATATACACCCATGGGAAAGCAATAGAAGTTTGACCATACTTATTGTAACGACCCGCTCTGCCCTAGCGGAACGTCGATTCAAACGGCAAGTGCAACGACTCAAACGAGCCGTCGACTCAACACTACCAAAATTTATCGATTTAGCGACGCCGAATCCGTCGCTAAGACGACGGTAATAACTATTAGCGACCGATTGTCGACGGATATTGGCCAAAAAATCCGTCGACAATCAGCTCGTCGCTAATAACCATCCGTCGCTAAGTTGTCGTCACATGACGGAATAGCGACGGATAGTCGACGTCACAATACGAAGCATTAGCGACGCATTTTCGACGGACTGTCGTCCACTTCAGCTTTTAAGTACTTAACTGTGTAGACAATACCGACGTAAATTCCGTCGCTAACCCGTCGCAAAAGCGTATCAGATCGTATCGTTTCGTCGCTAATCCGTCGATAACGTCGATATCAAGTGACGGATTAGCGACGGTTTTCTGACGGAAAAGCCGTCGACCAGCTTCTGGAAATTCATGTCATTTCCAGCAACTTGGCGACGGATAAGTCGTCGCTATGCCGTCGCAATATATCGACCGCATAGCGACGGATTAACCGTCGACCTTGTTCTGGAAATTCTTGTTATTTCCAGAATACGGGCGACGAATATGTCGTCGCTATTCCGTCGAACAATGAATCATGCCGACGGATTGTCCGTCGACCATCCGTCGCTATCTGGGAATAATTTTCAGATATCCAGGTAGCGACGGAATAACCGTCGAAAAATAGTCGGCAACTGGAGACATCCGTCGCAAAATGGTCACAAGTCCGTCGCTAACTGAGAATATTTTGAAAAAAAATTACTGCTTTTTAGCTGTTCGTAAAAATTTGCATAAACCAAACCAATATATAATGCACACCAATTATCCAACAATCACATAGACCAAATATATTATGCACACCAATTATCCAAGAATCACATAGACCAAAATATGCACATACGAATTTAATGCACACCAATTATCCAAGAATCATATAGACCAAACCAAATTAATATAAAATAGACATCAGTTATCCGGAAGAGTAACCTAATATCCATCGTTATAATCCGATCATTGCACAAATATTCCAAATTTTTCACAAATATTCCAAAACACATAGGAAAGAGTTGGCCAGTTACAGTAACCTAATATCCAATCCTGACGACCGATCATAGCACAAATATTCCAAAATTTTCACAAATATTCCAAAACACATAGGAAAATCGACTTTGGCCTCAACAAAGACCACAAGTCAGACGATGAATCCTCACAGCCAGGGATGATAGTTGCGTTGAGGCATGTACCATTCTATCAGCCACTTTGCATACGAAGGCTCAATCTGGTTGAGGTCTTCTGTAGGGATAGGAGGGTCGGTCCCGATGCTACTACTCTCTGACGGTGGCTCCTCCTTAGCTTCAAGCTTGGGAGCAATCTCTTCCCTGATGGTCATCGGTTCTTCCTTGACAGTCACCGGCTCTTGTTTGACGACGGAGACTTCCTCCGTGTCGACCTCCAAGGGTTTCTTGCCTCGACCCCTTCCTCGACTAGCAGCACCACCTCGACGAGTCCTAGGAGCCATCTTTCTGACAACAGAAATTTTCATATAGGGTAAAGAAATTTACTCAAGTTATAAAAGTTGTGACGTTGGTTTTTTACGTTCATCATCATTAGAGGGAGCAGCACTCGAAAAGTTGTGACGTTGGTAGCATAAGAGAGTAAAAATCTGTATCACAAGACTAACAGAATTACTATGTAATCATGTACTCACCAATAACTGGATGTAACTGGACTCGTTGGTACTATCGTGCAGTAATTTGTGGATCCACAGAGATGCTAGATGTACTTAGTATCTAGTGTATCAGATTAGTATCGGTCTATCGGTTCAGTATAGGACGTATCATATTGGTATCGTCCTATATCCGATATGTACATGTATCGGCCGAATAGCTAGGATTCATATTGGTCTTATCGATTTGGTATCGGTCATATCCGATAGGTATCGGCCGTGCTGGATTAGTATAGACTATTTCGGATTAGTATCGTGGAAGGTTTAGTAACAACTGAACTTGGATTTCTCTCTTCTCGAGCTAGAATACCATTGCAAGAGAATCACCAGATCGTGATTGGCCAGTTACAGTAACATACATACTTCATTTTCCATCAGGAAAAGCGAGATTGAAAAGGAAGTATGTATGTTCTGTAACTGGCCATCTACGCTCTCGTGACTCTCTTGCAATGGTAATCTAGCTCTAGAAGAGAGAAATCCAAGTACACTTGTTACTAAACCTTCAACGATACTAATCCGAAATGGTATATAATAATCCAACACGGCCGATACCTATCGGATATGACCGATACCAAATCGATAAGGCCAATATGACTTAATGGCTATACAGCCGATACATATCGGATAGGACGATACCAATTCGCTAAGGCCAATACCAACCGATACGGTCCATACCAAAACGATAGATCGATACTAATCCGAACGGATGGCTCAGAACACAAGTCAAGATTCATTCTAGCATACATTAGTGTGAATCATCTATGTTCTTATCGTATATAGTATCTGAAGGACGTAACAGAATCAAGATGAACTCACTAATGTAATACTAAGACATCATCTACTACTATATAAGATATAGTGATAGGTTGTCGTATCATCATTGCCGAGGGATGAGGGTCGGAGGACAGGCAACTTTATCTACGGCTACATAGTTACTGCCTCGCCAGTCGAATGGCTGCAGGGACTATGTCCTGATCACCATGTCGTACCGTAGACTAATGCAAATAGAGCTGAAAAAATATGCATAAACTAAACCAATATATAATGCACACCAATTATCCAAGAATCACATAGACCAAATATGCACATACGAATTTAATACACGCCAATTATCCAAGAATCATATAGACCAAACCAAATTAATATAAAATAGACATCAATTATCCTGAAGAACGTAACAGAATCAAGATGAACTCACATAATGTAATACTAAGACATCATCTACTACTATATAAGATATAGTGATAGGTTGTCGTATCATCATTGCCGAGGGATGAGGGTCGGAGGACAGGCAACTTTATCTACGGCTACATAGTTTCTGCCTCGCTAGTCGAATGGCTGCAGGGACTATGTCCTAATCACCATGTCGTACCGTAGATCAAATGCAAATGGAGCTGGAGCCAAAATACAGAAACCAAAATACAGAATCAAATCCCTGGGACGGATGGCTCAGAACACAACCAACCGGAGAGGATACTCTGGAGATCCATCTGAGTAGGACGTATACTCTGAGAGATCACCTTTACAAGAATGATATCAGTAGTGGGATTGAGTGCTGGAGGGGATACTATCAGAGTATACGTCCTACTCAGATGGATCTCTCACCGTTACTATTTTTTTCTGACAGCATGGTGGATGTGCTCCGTCAACAGAATCTGGCTCCGAGCCAAAACTTTGCCCCAGAGCTCAAGTGGACATCCTTCGTGTAGAGCTCGAGTGAGAGGTTCCTGACAGCAAGGTGGTCTCCTTTGTCAAAGTATCCGTGCTCGTCCCATAACCAATGTGGGATGAGCACGAATACTTTAACAAATGAGACAACCATGCTGTCAGGAACCTCTCACTCGAGCTCTACACGAAGGATGTCTACTTGAGCTCCGGGGCAAAGTTTTGGTTCGGAGCAAGATTCTGTTGACGGAGCACATCCACCATGCTGTCAGAAAAAATTAGTAACGGTGGGAGACCAATCTGAGTAGGACGTATACTCTGATAATATCTCCTCCAGCACTCAATCTCACTACTGATATCATTCTTGTAATAGTGATCTCTCAGAGTATACGTCATAGTGAGATGGATCTAATATTCTCTCTTATTGGTTGTCGTATCATCATTGCCGAGGGATGAGGGTCGGAGGACAGTACAAATAGTCTAATACAAAAACAACTCAATAAGTAGTCCAATACAAATAGTCTAATACAAAAATAACCCAATACCAATAGTCCAATACAAATAAGTACTAATAGCTAATGAGAACCACGCTGCTCACGCAAACGCTCAGTGATACGTTCACGCATCCACCTCGAAAAAGCGAGATTTTTGGCGCGAGGAGAGATGTCGTCCCTTGCAAGGACTGCATGAAGAGAACTTTCGGTCTCACTAGCTACCGGTGCTGGATGAATAGAACTCCCGGTCTCACTAGCAACCGGTGCCACTTCCTCCTCAACTGTAGGAGGAGCCACCTCAGCATTCACTGTTTTCTTCAAACGACGTGCCGCTCCTCGGGTCATGGGTGCCATCTGGTAAGATCGATAGTCACAAATAATATAATTGTAACATAAGCAAGCTAACTAAAGGAACCATCATGTAATTTGAGTACATTTTCGAAAGCCGATAAAGTATAAAAAATTCGATTGTTTGCCAAGTGTGAGAACGGATGGCTCAGAAGACAACCCAAGATTCATTCAAGCATACATTAGTGTGAATCATCTATGTTCTGTACATATGGTGTAGTATATGTTCTTATCGTATCTAGTATCTGAAGAACGTAACAGAATCAAGATGAACTCACATAATGTAATACTAAGACATCATCTACTACTATATAAGATATAGTGATAGGTTGTCGTATCATCATTGCCGAGGGATGAGGGTCGGAAGACAGTCAACTTTATCTACGACTACATATATAGTTTCTGCCTCGCCAATCGAATGGCTGCAGAGACTATGTCCTGATCACCATGTCGTACCGTAGATCAAATGGAGCTGGAACTGGAGCCAAAATACAGTACTACTTCACCATGTCGTACCATTTTACTCTCTCTCTCCTCCCCCCCTCCGGCGCTCTCACTCTCTCCGGCGCTCTCACACTACTAATTCCTATGTATTTTAAGTGTGAGAACGGATGGCTCAGAACACAACCCAAGATTCATTCTAGCATACATTAGTGTGAATCATCTATATTCTGTATACATATCGTGTATGATATGTTAACCTTATCGTATCTAGTATCTGAAGGACGTACGTAACAGAATCAAGATAAACTCACTAATGTAATATACTAAGACATCATCTACTACTATATAAGATATAATGATGGGTTGTCGTATCATCATTGTCGAGGGATGAGGGTCGGAGGACAGGCAACTTTATCTACGGCAACATAGTTTCTGCCTCGCCAGTCGAATGGCGGCAGGGAATATCCGTCACCATGTCGTACCGTAGATTAATGCAATTAATGGAGCTGGAAATATCTGTCGCTAACCGGTAACTAGTCCGTCGCTAACTGAGATTGTCACATACACATATGTATATCACAGCTAGATGTATAGATATATACATCTATACAGAAGCACACAACTGATAGAACTCGCACTGTCCTTGAGACAGTGAACATATACACCATGAATCCAAACCCCATATATATTCACATTTACTAATCCAAACACCACCAAACTAATGAAACACCCAATATGGATAACACATTATTTAGCCAATATATAAACTCAGATGAATTTGAGAAGCAAAGCCACCCGCCGCCCCCGACCAAAGCCCGCCGCCCCAAGCCAGCCGCCCAGCCCCCGACGCCGCCGCCCCAAGCCCACCGCCCAGCCCCCGACCCAAGCCAGCCGCCCAGCCCCCGACGCCGCCGCCCCAAGCCCACCGCCCAGCCCCCGACCCAAGCCAGCCGCCCAGCCCCCGACGCCGCCGCCCCAAGCCCACCGCCCAGCCCCCGACGCCGCCGCCCCAAGCCCACCGCCCAGCCCCCGACCCAAGCCAGCCGCCCAGCCCCCGACATCGCCGCCCCAAGCCCACCGCCCAGCCCCCGACCCAAGCCAGCCGCCCAGCCCCCGACGCCCCCGCCCCAAGCCAGCCGCCCAGACCCTGACCCAAGCAAGCCGCCCAGCCCCCGACGCCCCAACCCCGCCTCCCAGACCCCGACGCCCCCGCCCCAAGCCCACCGCCCAGACCCCGACCCAAGCAAGCCGCCCAGCCCCCGACGCCCCAAAACCCCAAGCCCTCCTCCCAGACCCCAACGCCCCCGCCCCAAGCCCACCGCCCAGCCCCCGATGCCCCAGCCCCAAGCCCGCCGCCCAGCCCCCGACCCAAGCCAGCCGCCAAGCCCCGGACGGCCCAGCCCCAAGCGCGCCGCCCAACCCCTATACGACACCGCGAGAGAGAGAGAGAGAGAGAGAGAGAGAGAGAGAGAGAGAGAGAGAGAGGGGGTTACCTTCGGTTGAGAGAGAGGAGAGGACGCCGACGCCGACGACAACACCGACGCCGATCACCAAAGCCGACACCGGCGAGAGAGAGAGAGAGAGAGAGAGAGAGAGAGAGAGAGAGAGAGGAGAGAGAGTGAATTTGGGGGGAATGCGAAAAGTTTTCTCCCACCGTTTCACTTAAAGTCTGGAACGTATATATAGCGACGGACTAGCGACTGGTATACATCCGTCGCCCGGTAGTCGCCCTTTTTGATATGTGCCGATTGACTACCCGTCGCTAAGTCGTCGAAAATATGTCCCGCCAATTTCCTACACAATTCCCGCCAAATATACGACTGTGTTGCGATGACGGTAAATCCGTCGCTATATTACCGTCAGTCTAGCGACGGCGGCGCGACTGTTCCTCCTCCTAAAATTAAAATAAAAATGGCAAAGGCTTGTGGTCGAAAATCAGTCGCTGAGCGGCCACGAAACCGTCGCTAATACCGACGAAAAAATTTCGTCGCTAAAAAGCCGTCGCTAAATGAGTGTATTTTGGTAGTGCAAAGAGTTGGCATCGACCCAATGAAGAATCGATACAAGACTTACATTGGCCCATCGAAGATGAATCTAGAATTAGACTTTCAAGGCGCGCTCAGAGTATCGCTCGACCGATACGAACATCGCTAAGGTGGGTGGCTCCGATGAACCCGTCTTTGCTTAGCCTAGACACTTAATAATACGGACACTATTGCTAGAATCGCTAGGCGATAACACCGTACATGCTAATAAATGACTCAACGCACCTAGCTAAGGGAATAATCCTATCTTGTATGCTTGTTTAGAACATGGAAAAGAACTCAAAAAATATGAGTACTCTCGCACCGCACTCCACGCTCGTGCCAAAGCACAAGCTTATATTTCAAGTTCCTTATGCGTTCAACAATGAAGCAATGAATGGTTTACAACAATGAAACGGAAAAACTATCGACATAGTCGTTCCGAGTAGAGTATAGCAACATTGAAAGACTTCGAGACCGATGGATTGCCAAGGCGACTCCCGCACAGGGAGTTGCATAATGTATGAATGAACGAATGAACGAATAAGTGAATGAATGAATACGTGAATGAATCAATGAACGAACGAACAAGTGAAAGAAAGAAAAGAATGAATGAATAAAACATAAAAAAGAAATGAATGGTTAGTGACAAGTATGATGGAGACGTGCAATAGGGTTCGCTACCCGCGCTGCACGGACGCCACCGCCAACCTGGTCGATAACGCATTATGGCCTACAGATAGCCTATGGCTCAAAGACAGCCGTTAAGTTAAAATGACAAGACAATACGAAATGGTCGTGGACAACCCACTCGTATATGGGGGAAAGAATCAAAAAGGGATTCCAAGGCAACGATCAACGACATCGTGGCCGGCCTAGGCGAAATCATGACTTACGGGGTGCTTGGGTGGGGGCTCGGCCACCCAAAAGACGTAAGACCGGGTATTTCAAAAGACTATCAAGGTGTACCAGCCATCACGCTATGATAGGTGAGAATACCAAGGGGAACATGTCCAAAATGGCTTGTGATGACAGCGACCGATGCATATAGATTAAGTGGGCTTGCTGGTGGTAATCCACGTGCAAGACCTTGTATTGAAACAAAGTAGTCTAAGTTAATTGAACAATTGAATAGTTGAGTGAACATGGTCGTTAGAACAAAACCCTTCGAGCATAACACAACTGACTGGTTGAGTAGATGGGATATCCGATTGAGAATGATCATCGGAACGAGGCGTGGTCATAACGTATCTTCGTAAGCGGGAACACGTCGTAGAATCTGAGGCAGGGACACACCCTTGACACTGAATGTTTACGTGAATTACGTTAAGTTGTTATATATGAATTGTTGACTAACTTGGTTTACATTGGACAGAGAAGACCAGACGGTAGGTATAGGTAAGTCGTGCATGTATTTCCTTGTAAATACTTGAAATCGGTAACACGAGATAGATTATGATATATACCATGAAACTGATCCTAAGGCAAGATTAAAAAAATAATAAATGATAGATGATGCATAGAAGTAAAGTGAACATCTTTGGTAATGATAGCGAGTGGACGAGCTAGCCTCCCCGCCAGTGCATAACAATGTACTGATAACCCCACAGATTGCTTGCAGGGTGCAGAAGACATCGTCGGGTGTGGAGACTTCCTTCGAACGTGCTAAGGCGCAGAGCTAACTCTGGAGCCTTGGAGCGTTGCAAGGAACCGAAGCACCATATACAGGACATAATGTATCGGAACATCGCCATGAATCATTCCATCTTGTAAGCCACTTGGCACGTCTTTTATGTTTCAGAGAGAGGGAGCTTGAGCGACTTGTAATCTCGGCCTAGCACTGTTTGTAAACTTCTTGAATATCAATAAAGAGATTAAATTTGTTCCAACTTGGGTTCTTTTACTTTTCACTGCAAATGGGGACACTCTGTGCGACTCTGTGGCCTAGCTCAAATCGGTCGTTTCTGGACTTGGCCTTGCACGAGTGCAACTTAGTCTCGTGCGGCATCACACCATAGCGAGGACGATCGCTCCTACGGGAGCGGGACATGACAGATTGGTATTAGAGCAGGGCTTTACGTCCTTGGACTTCATTTCGATTCTCTCAGTTTTGAAAGCTCATTTGGAAAGAGAAGAAGTATACGCTCTCTCTCGTTGTGCCTTGGGATGTTCCATACAATAAGTCTAATATTTTCAAAAGCTCGTACGAGTACTCGGTTGAACGGGATCGATAGGCGAAGGCCTTTGTGCCAAACTACGACGGACTTGAGTTGAAAAAAACCAATGCTAAAAGTTAGCAAGTTGTATGCGTGTTTGAATAACCTTACGCTGACAATAGCGAACGAGTACACGAGACCGAAGTATAGTTCGAACGGGATGGTTATGCACGTAGCCTTTTTGCTAAGTTGTGCCGAGTATCGCGCATCTAGACCTTCTGGTGCAAACGGGTTTGTGAGCAAGATTGACTGTCGCTCGGACGAGAATAAGTGAGACTTAGATTAGATGCCGATAGAGCCGCTATCTGACCAACGCTAAAGCAAACACGAGGATGATTCTTAGAGTTTGGGGGAAAGGACGAACGCACATTTGAATATGTCAATTGGGAATCAAATGACCTTTTGAGGAATTTTAGAATGACTTGACCCTGAGCGGTGTATGTGATAACTTCGAAGAAGAATAAGAGTGAGTGTCGACGATTAGTCGAGTGGCTCGAACCCTGAGTGGTGTATGGACGTTATAGAAATTGTTCGAGCGAGACTAAAGGATTTACGGATAGTACAAGTATGTTGGCAAGCGATGATATCGTGCAAAACCTTAGAACGAGTAACGCTTAGTTGATCATGACTTTGAGAGTCTCAAACAAAATGTTGTTCGGACAAATTGTGAATGCGTAGTGCAAATTACGAAACGGTTGAATGGAGATTCGAAACGATAAAATATATGGACATTTTGGTCGAGGAAACGTAGAAGATCGTACGTGTGATTTCAAATAGTCAACTGGATTGAAACTTGAGTTAAGGTGAAATACTCATAAGACGAGATCTAAGATAGCACGATCGAAAGATAGCGTGCATGGAAAATGTTGGTTCGTAGATACGAAAATGACTAAGGATTTGGAATAGATGTTGTTCAATGACAAGTTAGCACGAGACAATGTGAATTGAGAAATTAAGTTGCACGACTCGGAATTCGTTGCAAAAGAAAGATCGTCAAGTTATGTACATCATCGATGGTATTGAGGCGTATTAAAGATCGATGTACGATAACTCGGGGGTACTCTGATTCGATGAATGATGATCGTATTAGAAGTTATTGTTTCGTAAGATGCTATGTTGGAGATTTTGATAGAAATGAATGTTTGGATGAAAGTGGAAATGACTTAATTTTTCGTGAATAACCACGACGACGACGATCTTGTCTTGCGCGAGCGCAACTCCAGCCTCGCACATATGTCACGTCAAATTTGGGATGATCATTCCGCGTGAGCGTTGGCATGGTGATTCATGTCTAGTGGGAATGATCAAACTTGAAATACCATGACATGGCAATTTTGATTGCTTCGACTTGTGGTTTGATGCGAAGGCAAATTCGAGGATTGATCGGACTTATGATTAACGACTAAGTAAAGTTGAGGATTGAGTAGACCCAATCTGCGTAACGAGAATAAGTAAGTCTAGACTCAAACGCAAGAGTTACATCCCGATGAGGACGATTATTCTGCGAGAATGTTGACATGGTGATTCATGTCCACCGTGGATAATCAGACTTGCGTAAGATCAGGGTACGACATATTGCAATGCTAGACGACCTTGTGATCGACTACATGAATCGGATAGGATGGATAGATGAATTGTATCAAACATACATGAGGAGATAGACTACGATAATTGCTAGTATGGACGCACGATATTAACATGTCGAGGATTTGGTTGAGGCCAACCTATCGTAGGATGACATTCCTAAATGAGCTCGGACTTGGAGCGAAGAATGTCTTGATGTGAATAGGGTGAACACTGCTTGATGTTTGGAAATTTGAGTGAAACGAACTTGGGTAGAAACTCCCGTACAAATAAACAAATGGTTTGACTATAGAATTTTGGGGCGAGCATCGTGCAATGACCTTGCACGATGAACCATGAACTTGACTTGTACCTATGACCTTGTGAGCTGACCTAGCGGATAGGCAGATGACCCTATGCCGAGTGATTGAACCTATGTGACTGACATTTATAGTATCGTCTGGACGGACGACAGACTTGGGACGACAAGACTTAGAGTTAGGACGTAGAACTGGGAGTGTGCGTGAACGACGATGAGATTAGCCTCAAACGACGTGAATGACAAATAATCGATGATGCATGAGTAAAGTTAGGATAACGAATTGAATCATTAATAGGAAGACGTACTCGATGATAGTGTAACGCTTGGTCTTAAATCGGACGGGAATTACTTAGACTTGGTCGACTCCGCTAAGAAGAAATCGTATTGATTTCGTAGACAAGGATGCTTGAAAAATGAATCGGATCATCTCGAGGACTGAGATAAACGATAGTGAGACGCACATGAGTTCGAATTTAATCGAAGTTAGTAGAACGATCGGTAAATCGAAACTATCACGAGTAGCTTGTCCGACTTCGCTAATCGCTAAGCTTGGTTGAAATATATGTATTCAGGGGACGCCTTGAATACGTGCATGATCCAGACTCAGCGATATGATGAACTCGAATGCAGCTGCAAGTGGGTGTTGAGATGCGCATGAATGAATGAGTGAGTTAGTCTCAGCCTACGACCCTTGTGTTTGATGAATTACAATGCACCTCGTGTGACCATTACAGTCTCGTGACAGGGCACAATAGCAACCAAGTCATAGAAACACGATGACTGAGTGAGTACATCAGCTTGAATAAGTAGTAAAAGTCGTTCAATGAAATTGACCAAACACATACGACACAAAGCCTAGAAGGATAACCGAGTATTGTTCGATGCAATCAAACGATAAAGCCATTCGATAGGTATTGTTTAAGATATGCACACGACATGAGTTAAGGAACGGTAGGATGACCTGCACTCAGGAATTCTCGAGGACGAGACTTATTTTGAGTGGTGTATTATGTAACGACCCGCTCCGCCCTAGCGGAACGCCGATTCAAACGGCAAGTACAACGACTCAAACGAGCCGTCGACTCGAAGAGTTGGCATCGACCCGATGAAGAATCGATACAAGACTTACATTGGCCCATCGAAAATGAATCCAGACTTAGACTTTCAAGGCACGCTCGGAGTATCGCTCGGCCGATGCGAACATCGCTAAGGTAGGTGGCTCCGATGAACCTGTCTTTGCTTAGCCTAGACACTTAATAATACGGACACTATTGCTAGAATCGCTAGGCGATAACACCGTGCATGCTTGTTTAGAACATGGAAAAGAACTCAAAAAATATGAGTACTCTCGCACCGCACTCCACGTTCGTACCAAGGCACAAGCTTACATTTCAAGTTCCTTATGCGTTCAACAATGAAGCAATGAATGGTTTACAACAATGAAACGGGAAGACTATCGACATAGTCATTCCGAGTAGAGTATAGCAACATTGAAAGACTTCGGGACCGATGGGTCGTCAAGGCGACTTCCACACAGGGAGTTGCATAATGTATGAATGAACGAATAAGTGAATAAATGAATCAATGAATGAATGAATGAATACGTGAATAAATCAATGAACAAACGAACAAGTGAAAGAAAGAAAAGAAATAATGAAAGATAAGAAAGAAAGGAATAGTTAGCGACATGTATAACGGGGACGAGCAACGGGGCTCGCTACCCGCGCTGCACGAACGCTGTCGCCAACCTGGTCGATAATGCATTATGGCTTACAGACAGCCTATAGCTCAAAGACAGCCGTTAAGTTAAAATGACAAGACAATACGAAATGGTCGCAAACAACCCACTCTTATACGGGAAAAAGAATCAAAAAAGGATTCCAAGACAACGATCAACGACATCGTGGGCGGCCTAGGCGGAATTATGGCTTACGGGCTGCTTGGGTGGGGGCTCGGCCACCCAAGAGACGTAAGGCCGGGTATTTCAAAAGACTATCAAGGTGTACCAGCCATCACGCTATGATAGGTGAGAATACCAAGGAAAATATGTCCAAAATGGCTTGTGATGCCAGCGATCGGTACATATAGATTAAGTAGGCTTGCTGGTGGCAATCCACGTGTAAGACCTTGCATTGAAACAAAGTAGTCTAAGTTAACTGAACAATTGAATAGTTGAGTGAACATGGTCGTTAGAACAAAACCCTTCGAACATAACACAACTGACTGGTTGAGTAGATGGGATATCCGAGTGAGAATGATCATCGGAACGGGACATGGTCATAACGTATCTTCGTAAGTGGGAACATGTCGTAGAATCTGAGGCAGGGACACGCCATTGATACTGAATATTTACGTAAATTACGTTAAGTTGTTATATATGAATTATTGACTAACTTGGTTTACTTTGGACAGGGAAGACCGGACGGTAGGTATGGGTAAGACGTGCATGTATTTCCATACAAATACTTGAAATCGGTAACACGAGATAGGTTATGATGTATGCCATAAAACTCATCCTAAGGCAAGATTAGAAAGACAATAAATGGTAGATGATGCACAGAAGTAAAGTGAACGTGTTTGGTAATGATAGCGAATGGACGAGCTAGCCTCCCCACCAGTGCATAACAATGTACTGATAACCCTACAGATTGCTTGCAGGGTACAGAAGACGTCGTCAAGTGTGGAGACTTCCTTCGAACGTGCTAAGGTGCGGAGCTAACTCTGGAGCCTTGGAGCGTTGCAAGGAACCGAAGCACCATATACAGGACATAATGTATCGGAACATCGCCATGAATCATTCCATCTTGTAAGCCACTTGGCACGCCTTTTATGTTTCAGAGAGAGAGAGAGAGCTTGAGCTGTAATGCCCTGCTCCGTACGGTACATTACGCTGAGACGTTGACTCAGCGAGTCGCGTTGATCGAATGAAATGTATCGATGTGAATCGATACGAGAGTTACGTTATCCCAAGCAATGCATCGAACTAAGTCGATGTGAAGAGTTAAGTTGTCCCGAGCAACGCATCGAACTAAGTCGATACGAAGAGTTGTCTTGTCCCAAAGAATGCATCGAGTTGAATCGATGCCAAAGCACTGCATTGCCCCGAAGGATGAGTGCGTTGAATCGGCTCAAAGATTCTAAGAAATCGAATCGACCAAGGAGTAAGTCCGAATTGATGCAAGTATTGATTTTAGTTGGTTTCATGTGCAGGCTATACGTTTACGCCAAAATATTAGAGGTCGACATTTCGCCTATTTTGCGACAGGTCTGCGAAACCAAATCGACGCCGTGCGACGGGCTGAGACTTGGGCACGCTATGGCAAATTGGACGTATAATTCAATAAAGCACGAAGTGCTCGAATGGCTAAGTCAGGAGAGTGGCCGTGCAACGAAGTTATGAAATCGAGCAGCATTGGCTCGGCGAAACGACAAGGTGGGAGGATTGACTCTTCTTTTTACTCCTTCGTGCCTAAGTTAAATTATATCATTGTATGCTAAGTTAACCTATCGACGCCACGGGCGTGGTCCGATCAGAAGATAAGTCATAGTGTGTGTCGAAAACTAGTTAGAACAATTGAAATAAAACGTGTATCAAATACACGAGTCGCTATGGAACATTGGATATCGCAAAGGCAAGCGCATCGGTGCACAAGCCGCAAGAACATGGGATAACTGTATTCGACAAGTGTCTTAGTGCACGAACCATACCGTGCCTTCGCGCACGAGTTAGAAAGGCTAGAACATAGAAAGACAATAGGCGAGCGCCCTAGCATGCAAGCCACGAACATTGAATACTAAGGCATAGAACATGGAAATACGGTCGAAACGTGCCTACGTGCACGAGATCATAAAAGATGGCTTCGTTGTGAAAGAATACAGTTGTGGCATGAATGTGGCAGAACTGTCGAATATGACATGATGTCTCGAAAGGTGTTCGGGACCTTCGGATCGTTCGGTTGACGAACATTGAGTTGAGGCATGATGCCATTGAACATTGAAACGAAGTATGAAACGTAAGAACATAGAAAGTTAACGGAAGGAATACGAGATGATAAAGTCTAAGTCTCGGACTCAAGACTATGTTTGGTAGTTTTGTCACGACCCGCACCCGCTTTTCGGATACGAAACGTGTCCAAGCCCAGCCTACGCCGCAGTGTCGGTGGTAGTACGTTGTCTAAATACAAGTCACGATAATCTAGATTCACATGGTAAACTAAATCTCATCCACAGTAATAATCATGTCACAGTCAAGATCAATGAAAAGACATGAACTGAATAATAATGAATAAACTGAATATCAAGAATCACTGTCACGTCCGGTGGACACAAATTTACTACCAATAGACAGAAAAATAGAAGAATACATGAAGTAACTAACTGAATAAAAACTGCTAATCTAGACCACCTCAACTGCAAGCACTGTGCTCTGATGCTAACTCCAATCCACTCGACTGCTCCTGGCTCAAACTCGGCTAACCTGAAGAGATCATCAGGTCCTCAGAGGACTAGCAAGATACATAAAAATGAGCCTTTCTAACAGTTTACTATGCATGGAGAGAATACAGAATAAACAAGTAAAACAGAGCACTGAATAAAGCACGAAACTATACACTGTCTACACATAATGAACTGCTGAACGAGGACGATAGAACTCATGTCAAGGTGTCAACGGATAACCAAAACGAATACTCAAACCTTCGTCCCTAGCGTGGACTCGCAGGTTTGAACTACTAACCCTCGTCCCTAGTGTGGACTCGCAGGCTAGCCTCTACTACTAACCCTCGTCCCTAGTGTGGACTCGCAGGCTAGCATCACCCTCGTCCCTAGTGTGGACTCGCAGGCGTAACCCTATACCACTAACCCTCGTCCCTAGTGTGGACTCGCAGGCTAGCATCTACTACTAACCCTCGTCCCTATCGTGGACTCGCAGGCTAGCATCTACTACTAACCCTCGTCCCTATCTTGGACTCGCAGGCTAGCATCACCCTCGTCCCTAGTGTGGACTCGCAGGTGTGGACCAATAACTACTAACCCTTGTCCCTATCGTGGACTCGCAGGTTAGCTTCAAGGTTCAAGACACGAAAGCACAACTCAATCAAGGTACGACTAATAAGACACAAGGATATCTGTGAACACTGTTTAAAGCAACGATAAAATATACCAGCTCGATAGAAAAGATACATGGCAACAATATGAGAAAACTGGATAAAATAATAGACAGTGCATGTAAATAAAGCTGTATAGAAAGGCAAGGTATACTTGCCTTAGGTCCTGAGCTGCTGGTACAGGTTACAATGCGTATCGAGATCCGAGTAGCCTGTTTATACATTTACAAGTTAATATTCAATCTAGAAGCAATAACAACTCACTTATTTTGGGTTTTAGGCCATTCCTAAATTAACTTGTTTCCCTTGGTCCTCTAAGTTACTTATTTCGTATCTAGTGTTAACTCGTGTGTGTCCTTCTCTGCTCTTTATATGTAATACTCACTAGTATCTTAACATTGATGCCCTCATACTATGGTCCATAGATGTAACTTGTTATTTATAGACACAAGACCTATATAATGAATATTAGCACTAGCCCTGCTCTCAACTTCCTATACTCAAGTATCCCTGCATTCTCTATTGAACCCTTTACTAGTCCATATCATCCTTGCTATGTTCATCGTAACAGAGGGTGAACTCAACACCTATTGATATCCTATATAGGAATCAGAGAAGAGTTAACAGGTACTCATGTCTAACTGAAACGTATTGGGTGTCTGTTTGTTCCTCTAACATTCTAATCTTATATCTCATGCTAGGCCACCCTTTTGAGGTGTTCCAACCTACCTTTCCTGTCACTGGTTGTTACCAGTGATAAGTGACAAGGCAGACCCCCCCTCTACTTACTGTTCTGCCACCCATTGGTTATGCTTCCTAATCCTGCCGTGCTTAGGCCAACTAGAGTCCCAAACCCAATCCATATTTATACTGACCTATCCTGAATTCTTGGGTTCCTGTCTTCTGCACAGTATTACCTGAACACAGGTGGATACGTAATGCCTATACTCATTACCTGGTCAGAACTGTTGTGAATTCAAAGGCTGGACAAATAGAAAACTAGGCTGAACCCTGATGAGTTATCAGAACAACTGAACACATGTGTATAGAACTAACCTAAACTAATTTCCCCATCTCATAAACCATTCGACTGATACAAAGTTTATATAGGATTATACAATAGGTGAAATAGTGACTGAACATCTAGGATACCACAACGGAAATGTCCTGGCAATGTATGATACCATGTCCACACAGGAACTGATACCTCCCTGTCTGCATAAGAAGTGGAACAGTTGTGACCAACAAAGGGACTGAACATAAAATCCCTACACTGATACTAACATAGCAGTACTAGGACAAATTCAAAGTGAAACATGGGATATTAAACACTGAACATGTAAGAAAAAGGAATCTGATGCACATATGGAGTTTCCTCCATCCTCCCTGGTACATCATAGGTACCAAAACACCTGTTCTCTGATACTAGTTAGGAGTCTAAATCTTCAGTGTCAGGTTTGTGATCTCTCTATTGTTATTCACATGGGAAACTTGTCAAACACCCATGAACACCCAGGCTTGACCTGTTGCTATCATTAGCCTGCTGCCATTCATCAAGACCCCATGGCCTACAAGCCACCATTGGTGCTTGATACCCATACATTGAACAACAGGACTGAAACGATTATGAAGGCAGAATCGAGAACACAATCTTGATGAAGTCATACAACTGGATGGAATAGATTTGGCAAGGATTCCATACTGAACTAGAAGGAGGCACAACGAAAACAATTTGTTTTTGATGCAATGGAGGATGCAATTCTTCATGAAGGGGTCACTGGGACAGGTCAGGAGTCTGTACCATTTGGGTACAGAGAAGTTTTATATAGGTATGTACACATAATTGCATAGTTGGATAGTATCCTACTCATCTGATACATGTAGGTCGTAGGTCTTGTGCACAGGGCTCTGAAGCAAGGTTACATGAAAAGAACAAATCAATCATAGAAGTACCCTGGTTCAGGTTTATAGGTAGACAGTGGTCAATTGCTTGGACTGCAGAGACCTGTCAATGTCTCTTCTAAAACAGAGCAAGGCTCACATTACCAACCACTATGGATGTCAGTGTTATACTCGAGGCATGCTATACCAATTCACACAAAGGATAATAAAGGTATCAGTTTGTAGGAACTCACCCTCTGATACTTGAAATAGTATCATGGCCCCCAATGTACCACAGTACACACCCTCTCTTAGCCCACAGGTGAATGCCCAGCTCTGAATGTAACTAGATGATACCATGGTTTATTAATATTATTCAAGCGAAAGGATCACATCATCTGAACATTCCTCACCAAGATGGCATTGATAAAGCCTCGACAGTTAGAACACTATGCTTAAAGCCAATATGGGCTGATCAAAATCGAAACCACCTCAGAACCAAATTTGCAGATAAGGATACAAGACACATCTCCATCCAGCAAAAGCGAGGTGCATGAAAGAAGAGAAGGAAGTTCCTCCTCTGTTTTCAATTCTAACCTTGCCATCTTATTTTGCCAGACTTGTCGAGTAGGAGTATATATCTAAAGAGGAAGAGAATAGTCAAAAGTGTACCTCAGTAATTTGTGATAAATTCACATAGAGGAATGATAAGTTACTGAAGCAAAATATATATCCCAATTAGAAGATTTAAGATTTGAAGCTCTTCTCTGAAGTCATAGTTGTCACCAAACGAATAAACAACTTGCTTCTGAGGACTACTAGATTTGGGGCTAATACTCTAACTGAATGTAATATGCATTGAGGATTTTGCAGAGAACTAGTACAGGAAGTATCTGCTGTTATTTAGTAATGTAGGACAACCATGTATGCTCGAATTCTCCTATGATGGACATGCTCACGACTGAACGAATAAATATAGCTAAATTAATTTAAATGAAGGTCAACACAAAGGAAGGCAATGAGCTGTGTCTGGAATGAAGTACTAGTTATCAAATAACGTGTGGATTAAGACTGAACATGAATTTAGCACGGGCTGCCATCGACAGTCCCCAACACAACAGGATCAGTGAACGAAACCTGGACAGACATGTATGCTGATACAGGGTCCTAATTTAACTGGTATATGGATTTACATCCAGGTTCCAAGGCTTGCCTAGTTAGTTAGGATTCATGGCTAACATATCCCTTGCACTTTTCTCTCCCCATTCCACTGCTACAAAATATTAAGTACCTTATTAATTCCTCTTGGCCATTTCCACAAGCATCTAGGTCTCATTAATCGAGATAAACAACTGGGATCCAGGAGTAATGGTAGATGAAAAGGAGGGATTTACCTGATTTGAAGAATTGAAAGTTCTATTCCCAATCGAATTCTCTCCTGATCAGCGGATTCTTCACGAGCCAAAAAATAACGTAGGAAATTAGGGTTCCACTTGTGAGGGAAAGAGGTTGGCTGAACAACCCTCTCCCTTAAATACTCGTGTAGATCTCCAGGAGAGATTCAGAGAGACCGATTCGATCTCATCCAAGTTTTTCTTTTGGATGAGAGTAATCAGAATTTAAACTGAATTCAAACACAGGTAATAAAGAAGATTTGAATTGGCTATTGCACTAAAGCCCCTGCAAATTCCTTTATTATTACTTGGTCCCTGAATTTACCCTATATTACAATTGAACCCTCTATTTGGTATCTTTCAATAACCCAATATAAATTATAACCAATGTATGTGACGAATAAAATAACAAAAAAAAATTTGAGAGAGTAAAACTGGTCAAGGGGCTGATAACTCTATCCCCCTTAAACAAATTTCGTCCTCGAAATTTAATGAACCATGATCTATTAGAATAAAAAGTCTAGAATAAATTGCTATTCAAATTTAAACAATTCAATCAAAAATATAGGTCTATCTATGCTACTACTGTAATTCTCTACTGAAAATTTCCACCAGCTGCTCCTTGTGGTGTTGTCGTATCTTCCGCGATCATGGCAAAGGTTCGTCCTCCTTCTGCGGTCGGTGGAGTGTTCAGTGCAACGTTGTTCTTGTCTTGAGAGTCAAAAGAAAACACTTTAGCCGTTGAAAAGAATTTCAAGCAGGATACAATTCAAGGATTCAATGAAATCAAGGATTAGAGGCCAATAATGAGTCAAGACATATGGATGAGATCCCAAGTGTCTAATCCTATTTGCAGGCTCACGACGGTACAGTGACGTAACCGAAGTGATTAACGTTGACCTGCATGGGCCACCAAAAGTTTGAATAATAGTGCTTGAATGCTTGAATAATAGGGCGTTGTATGGTCGAATGGGATGGACTTGAGAAAAATGTGATAATCTCCCGTGCACGGGTGTTCCCTCGAACGGCTAAGTGCCGGAGTGCCCTGGAACCGTTTGGCCTAGGAGGGAATGTATCTTTGATAGGCGCACATCCGTAAGATGATTTAGCACTCGCTTATAGATGAGAAAAGCCGCAAATGATGGTATGCCGCGGTAACGTTTCGGTTGTTTGGGATAGCAACCCAACCCGTGAAATGCCGGGCTACCCAAATTCGAGAAAAGAATGAGAGAAAAGAAAGTAAGGAACACCTTTAGTCCATTCTGGCGCGGATACGCCAAGACCTTCATATAGCTAAGGAACGATGGGTTGAAAGTGTCCCGCACACATAGATCCTGCTTAGAGTTGCACTTATAACATGACAGGGAAGGAATGGGGCGTATTCACCTTGCGTCGGTGCAAGCGCGAGTGCGTCGACTTGGTAAGTCGCACCACGAAACAAACATGAGATTGTTGCCTGCTTGCTTATTCAATTCGAGTAACATGCTTGCCATGATAACATGCTTTACGCTTTCGAATATGCCATAAAATCGACCCTAAGGAGAATGTAGCAAGATCATAAGCTAAGTTGCATGATTCAACATAAATACTACAATGTCGGGTTAGAAAAAAGGTCTTTGAATCAGTACATGCAAGGACGAACGTACTGATCCCCCACCAGCTTTCATACAGGGTACAGGGAATGGATTACCCGCGGCAAAGCTTCGCTTGAACGCGTCGAGGCTTGGAATGCCGAAATGTATTGAAGCGTGCGATCGCAATGATGCTCAGACTTGCAACATGATTGATGCAGCCGAGATATAGAAGACATGATATATGAAATGGTGAAATCCTTTATGGGTAAGAGAGAACCTGAGTGTTGTAGCCAATCTGGCATATATTGTTGGGCTATCGAAAGCCTTTGTAATCTCATTTCGAATATCAATAAAGAGAATTGTATCATATACTCTATTTTTCTTTCGTTGTTAATATCGAATCAAAAGATAACCATTTAAGAACTTGTCATCTTGCCTTGCACGAACGCAACTCCAGGCTCGTGCGGCATTACGCGCCCTGCGAGGACGATGATTCGGGTGATTCCGGGTCGGGGCGTGACAAATTGGTATCAGAGCTCTAGGCTCAATTTCCTCTGGACGCTCGCTTCATTACAATTCTAAAAGTTGTCCACCACCAATCGAATCACTCTTGACTCTACTCGATGCCGCACTGGATGTTCCATACAATAAGTCTAATACAAATTGTGTAATTTTGTCGCATGTGTTTTGGAAATTACACGATGTTTGCTAAGAAATTCATGAAAGGTTTATTACATTAAGTACAACAAGCCGTGAAATGTTAGTTGCTACAAGTGCAACAAATTGTGAAATATGATTTGAGATGTTGTTGCAATATAACATGTTGAATGAGAAATAAAACGATGCACGAAGTACAATCGATTGTGAATATTGGTTGCACCAATGCAAAAACTTAAATAATGCATTACAATGAAAGTGATAAGTCAATATCGAATGTGTTGAACGCATTTGAGCATTGACTTTGAAAGTCGGTAATAAATCGTTGTACTAGGTACAACAGATGTCAAAAATAAAATCGTTGCACGAGATGAAATTGAAATATTGGAAATAAATTGTTGCACGATGTGCAACGCGTGTCGGAAGTAAATTATTGCACGTGGTGCAACGCATATCAAAATAATCATTGCACGGAGTGCAAAGGGAGATTGGAAATAAATCGCTGCACGAGATACAACGAAAAGAACTGAAATTATAAATCGATAGAATGAATCGTTCGGTTGCACACCGAACTTGTGTTGGCAAATGAAGACATTGGTCGAGTCGTGTCAGATTGGATTTAATCAAAGTTACAGTTGTGATCAAAGCACGATCACTGCGGAAATCGTGAGTCGGAAGAGATTGTTGGTTTATACTCAGTATAATAGGAGGGAAATGACTTGATTTCCGAGTGGTATATGCCATACCACGTAGGCGATGAATGACTCGATTCCGAGTGGTATATGGTATACCACTTGTGCGATAAATTACATCGACGCATTGTGAGAATTGTGGAAGGTTTGTCTGCAACGGACGAAAGAGTACCGAGACTCGATTGGAAATTTATATGACGGTATGTTGATGCAAGTGTTCTTCGAAAATCGATTGGGGCGATAGGGAGAGACTCGTATCAATGAATGATACGTCGGACGGAAGTTATAAGTCGGTCGAACGACCGAGACTAGCGGAACGATTATGCTTTGAAGCAATAATCGGATCGACTGGAAAGGAAAACTTGAACTTACAAGCGAGTCGCACGACTTGCGTTCTCGATAGAAATGTTGGACGATACAAATTATAATCAAATCGCATGACCTGCGATCTCGACAAAAATAATAGAATACGCGAGTCAAAATCGAATCATATGACTTACGATCTCGATAGAAAGTTTGGCAATGCGAATTATAATCGGATCGCACGATGTGCGACTTCGATAAAGAGTTGGTTGACGCGGGTAAAGAGTGCCTAAGAGATAGTTGGTTATGTTACGGTGAAACTCATTCGAGTATGACTTAAAAACACGCAAAACTTAGAGGGTGAGATCGTATAACTCGAGGGCACGATGTTGGATAATCGGTAACTCAGTTACGCGATTAAAGTTTAGCGGGACAAGGCGAATCGGAAAACGAGTTGATGCGTATGGAATAGTTCGTTACGAACTTGGATGTATGCGATGCGAGTTAAGTTGACGTTGAAATGGATTCAAGTTGACCCTTACGCTATCGAAATTGATATGACGTATCGAGATCGATACGTAAGGAAACGTAAGCACGATATGAGAATACAAAATGGAGTGTGGCTCGCGCTATCAAAGTTTTGTAAATAACAATACGAGAATGAATGAGCTGGTTGATCATGAACTTTGTGATTAATCAAGACGAGACTATAAGTCATCGACGATTGTTCGATGCGTATAGCATCTCGTGTGTCGACCGCAAATAAGATAGATCTGAACTCGGTGCAAGTAGATGTTTCGTGAATTGTGAAATCATCGATGGTAGTGCATGGCCGTACTCGAAGGATAGTTGCGCATCAGTTGCACCGATAGAAATAGTTTTTTCCGAAATTGGATAGTCGCGTAGAAATCGTCGGAGTGTGATTTGGCTCCGAAATAAGATATAGCTTGGTTCGCAGTAAACTGTCCTTCGTTAATGATCCACAATTATTGAGCATAGCTTCGGGGCAGCTGACCCTAGAAGACTTGACCGCCAAATCAAATTGAATATTACATACCGTAAGATGACCCATGCGATATCGTATATGAGATTGTGTCGATAACAAATACAATGTGGTGCATGTTGACGATAAGTCTACGCGATCGAAAATTTGTTGGAACAGCTTTCGATCGAGGAGGATGTAGCTAGATTTTGATTATTCATCGGATGAATGCTCGAATGGTTATGTTGGTCGACGATCGAACTTGAAATTCACCAACGAACTTGGTGATTCGGATAGGCGATTTTGAGAATCGTACTATACATGTCACGACCCGCACCCGCTTTTTCGGATACGAGACGTGTCCAAGCCAGCCTACGTCGCAGAGTCGGCGGTAGAACGCTGTCAAGCCCGCAAGAAATAAATGCTCAAAATACAACATTTGCTGCTCATTCACATTTCTAAATTTATTACAACATTTAAAATTAAAAGAAATACAAGAATTTACAATTAATGAAAATGGTACAACTGCTTTCTATTTCTAGGTTGACCTCAGTATACCCAAGCCTTCCCAATACTAAGAGTGATCGCGGCTAAACTTGAAAAATGTTGGTTTCCAGTCAGAAATGGAACAAGTACACAAACCGACGATAATGCGAAAACATAATAGAATTAACAAGACATGAAAATAACATATGAGAGATAAAAACTGGAAGATACTGATGACATAGCACGATAGAGAAGTAAACAAGGAAAAACTAATAAAAGACATCTATCTAGGTGGTGTGAAATATCTGTTTCAACATGTGAACGGCTAGGGGTAAATTCGGCTCACTGTACGTGTCGTGTGCAGCTGCTATCATGCAAGAATAGACATATTGGGATAGTTCTGGGTAGTCCACATGTGTACTAAGATATTTCCCCTCCCGACTACTCGTGTGACGAGCGTGTCAACAAACAGCAAGATATATGTATAAACATGAAATGAAAAGACTACTATGAATCGAAAGCAATCAGAAAGTACACTTGCCTGAGGTCCTTAGCTGGAGAAACCAATAATACTATACTACTCAATGAGCCACAATCAGTCAACACATGTAGAAGTCTCCGGATGCTGAAATAAATAGTACCAACATTCTCAGAATAGTCAAATTAGCTAGAATTGCCAGTCCTTAAGTCCAATTCTGGATACAGGGGCAAAACGGTAATTTTGGACAAAAACGGTGTCCGCCGTTGGACCCGCTTTGCACCGAAAAGCATGCCAGAGTATGGTCTCTAAAGCCGTCAAACTACATGTCTACGGATCCAATTTTTCGATACGAACCTAACCGTATGTCCAAAGTTGGATTCCGGTGGGCCGTGCACAAAATCGCCCGTTGAGTGGGGCCGTAGGGCCCGCAAAACGACGTACGATTCAACTGTCTCAGAATTAGACCAAACTTGGCATATAGGACCAGAAAAACGATACGGTCCTGTTGGCACAAGTTTCGTCTCGATCTGACGAACGTGCACAAAGTAATTAAAAAATTTGCAAAGTGCACGATACGGTAAATTTCGACGGATACGTATCAAATTCGTCGCGCACACGCGACCCATTTGAATTCAGCCAAAGCCCACACGACCACGAAGCTGTTACACAGCTTTCGATGCCTACGTTGCGTAACCACGTCGTCCGGAATGGCGGGACGCACGTCGTGTGGAAGGATTTTCAATGTTTTTAAAACAGATTTTTCTCAATATTAGAAAACCAATTTCTCGGCGCACGGTTGTCGAAATTAATTTCTGTAAAAAGGTTTTTCTAGCCCTATATGTTGTTAATGAATGCCTTCAGGTGGATTTTATAAATTGCCAATATTCTGCTCGTAAACTGTCTTCCAAAACAGGTGATTGGGACAGTTTTCTAACTATTTCCAAGCAGTTTTTCGACAAAGTTTGCATCGATCTATCGAGCAACCTAAGACTTCTAAATTCAAACTAAAAGAAGGAGGTTGAAGTCGGATATGTTGTGTGCATACTGCGAAACTGGATCGAGCAATGATCGAGCGAGACGGCGGGAAACCTATTGCGAAGTTGACCCGATACCAGACGCTGCTGCTGTTTTCCTGTTCTGTCGCCGTGCGTGCTCTTCCGGCAGCCTCGTGCGGCCGGGCGCGGCGACATCCCAGGCGACGGGTGGTGCACCGTCGTCGTCCAGGTCGGGGATCGCTAGGTGTGATGGGTTTAGGGTTTGGTTTTGATGATACCTCTCTCCCGATTACGTTCTATCTCGATTTATATATCAGTATGCAATCCTTCATGTATAGGCATACTCGGCTACATAGGGGTGCTCCTCGATCTGCGATCGGCCTAGGAACATAAGCCTGGGTCGGCTTGACCGGCTGTGGGCTGAGGGATGGCTTACTGGCTCGGGCTGAACACATGCATGTGTGTGTGCAGCCTGTGGCTTTAGGTTTGGGTTGTTGGTTTATTCTTACATATATACATATTTACACATATATGTTTATACATACATATGTATAGTTCTGTTGTTAACAGAACAGAGGGGGCTCGGTCTCCCTGAGTTGGGGTTTGCTTGCTCGGGATGGGATCAGGCCCTTTTGGGCTGATGTTGGCATTTATTTTATACTTTTTATTACTATAAGCAATTTTATATATATATATATATATATATATATATATATATATATATATACCGTATACAAATATTTACCCCAAAATATAACCCTATATTTTCCTAAGAAAATATTATATTTCCTCTTCTTATTAAAAAATATATTTACACAAAATATACATGTCCTTATATATTCCTATATACGTATACATGTACTATATATATTTATATATGCACACACAAAATATATTTATATATATTCACTCACGTATATTTATCTATACATCCACACACATATATCTTTTGTTAGAGAATAAATGTTAATTCTAATAATGAGAAATAATTCATTCTTAATAACCACAATAATAATATTAATATTATATAACCTCCATAAAATAATAATAATAATAATAATAATAATAATAATAATAATAATAATAACGAAATGCAATAAACTAATAATGGTGTATATACCATCATGCACAGTCTAAAAATTCTGAAATATACAAGGACCTATTTATATACCATTATCATTGAATATCATTAATCTTGATATCTATAATATTTATTAATAAATATATATATATATATATAAAACACGCATTAAATCCTTAAACTGAAATACGACAAGACCATACCAACAATATATCAACATGGACGTTTTTGGACGGGTCGCATGACTACATGGGCTCGGCTCAGTTTGGGTCCAGTCCAGACTGGTTTGGTACTACCGGTCTCCTGAAAACTCAATAATATAATTAATTAGTAAATAAAGTCTTCGGTACGGGTTAAGTCGCAACTTGGCCTAGTTTTCTTAGTTAGGACGTCACTATGGTTCGGCCTTCCCTACCAGGGCTAATACACTAGTCATAGTCCGCCACTGCACTATTTGTGCCACGATTTCTAGTCACATTGTACTTCAATTCCTAACCATGAATAGAATCATCTATAGTAATAATTAACTAAATAATCATTTCTAAAAATTCTAAAATCACCAGTTAAATAAAATAAATAATAATAAAATATTTTAAAAAAATTTGGGAAGGGGAGCTACAAATCTACCCACCTTAAAAATAATTTCGTCCTCAAAATTCTAATCCATAATTATTCCTTGAGATTCAATGAGAAGTCTACCTGAACCTTAATCTCCTTAATTTTAATTCATAAAAAAATAGTTTGTATTCTTCTCCTAGCCATATAGCCTCCAGGACTTCTATCCACCTTTGGTCACACTACTCCTCAAACTAAAATCTTAAAATCTTCTAACTGGTTGCTAACAACCCTACCAACAAATATCTAGGCATATGGTACCTATAATCCTCTCGTATCGATCAAGTACCCAAGATTTAACAAGCAACAATTTACACAAGTGGCTAAGAAATATTGCTAAATTCTAGTAAGCATGGTCATTCGTCACTCTGCAATAGGGAGGACCATAAGATAAGAAAGACTAACCGAGCAATTATGAAGTTTCAAGAGCGGTAGAGAATATCCAATATTACAGATAGAAATAGTACTTATGAACATATTGTCTTATTCGCTAGATTGGGCTACTCTAGTCTAGTCACTTGCTACAACGACTTCGTTCTTAGAGGGGCTTGCAATCCATGCAATACATAAATTCCATTATCGGAGTTAAATCTAAAATAAGGTTCAAAAATAGAACGGAATTTGGGAAATCAAGATTGTGATCTTTTCCGTGGTGATTTAAACACACGAGTAAGGGGTATAATTGAAATACAAGATTTGTATCTCGACTTCCAGGTAGATGGACTAAGGGTTACGAATGACTTCACATGGAGACTACATCATAGGTACAGGGACTTATTTCAATTAGTTCGGTCTTATAGTCCAAATATGGTGGTATGTCTGGATGGGTTTTACTAGGTCTTAATGAGTTCTCTATTTGGACATCAGTCGTTGGTTGGATGAACATTGGGTTTCAATCTATATGGATTGGACCAGATCCCAATGATAAAAGTCTTCCTACTAGATTAGGGTATCCTAGAATAGGTTTCTATCCAAGGGTTGGGCTAGTTACCCGTCAAATTGGTTAGCTAGGTCCTTAAAGCCCAACAATGTACCCTCAGTGACTTTTGTGTTTAAGTAGCATATGAGGCCTCAATTGGGTGGTACACTAGTCGCATGGGCGTAGTGGGCTTCGAGTAGATCACAACCATATATTGGGTCGAATAAACTGAGTCAAGATTGAGGCTCTGGTGGAAGTCGGAAAGTATACCGGGTAGGTACTATGGTAAAGGTTGTAGCTAGTCCTTTTGTCCTGAAAGTCATACAATAAAAATAGAGTACAAGGAGACGGGTTTGAGCGTGTCACGACCCGGTCCCAATTGCTTGGGTCGAATCGGATCATGCCCAGCCTGCACCGTTGTTGAGACGGCGGCAGTAAGCTGTTCAGTAGCAGGTAACCATACAACAACACTATATTTGTCACAACTCAACATTCAAAAATTTAAAACTTTATTAAACTTTTACATGAAATAAAAGATACAACTTAAACCATTTTTTTTAGTGACAAACAGTGAATTAATAATATTTTATTTGGAAACAAAGCCTCATCCTCTAGTTGGGATCGCGTAACAAAGCCTCATCAGTGATACCTAAAATGTTGGGTCTCCAGTCAGGAGAGAGCAAAGTACAATTACGAATATCCAATAATTCAAATAATAATTTGAAATTTGCAATGTTAAACAATTTGAAATACTTTAACAATATTTTTCACAATTCTACAATTGAAAACAATGTGATTTGAGTAGGTAACGAACTATGACCGGCTTGGGATGATTCAATTATATCCTAATGATACGGTCCGGCCTATCCCCGTGTATATGAGGAATCAGCTCGCACAATCAATGATGCAATATAGGGGTATTGGTCATAGACGCTACACTACTCCCCCAATATCCCGAGTCAATCAGATTCAATCAATGAGTCAATATTCGAACTCTAGGAGAGAGTTCCGTGTAGCAATGTGGTTTAAAATTGCAATAAAATAATTACTAGATAAATTACCAAATAGACATAACTGCACTTGCCTTTGTTTTAGATTGACTGGATAGACGAGTCGGTACCGAAGAGGAACGTCAGTTGTAACTTCGAGTTCCTACAGTTGAGAACTCGACTTAGATCCTTGAATAACCAGACTAAGTGTGCTAGTTGCAATCTCTAGTAGACCTGTCCTAGTCAGGTTTTAAGTTGTATTTATTTACAGCTAACGATTACGTCGCAACTACGTGCGTTGATTAACCGATTAATTGGATTATTTGGAAAATCACGAGAATCGATTACAATTTTGAAAAACTTTGTGTTTTCATAATATGTATATAAAATACAGTTTCTTTTAGTGACAAACAGTAAATTAATAATATTTTATTTATTTTAGCTAAACTCGTATTTAAGCCGTAAATTACGTCCTAACTACGAATATGAAATCAATCCAAAATCCACCCAAATCATATCCACCAGAAAAAGAAAAGAAAATAACTACGCTACACAAATACATGGGCACAGCTACTGGTCCTAGGGTGGGCTTATGCCCTGTACAATTTTCTTTTACATCAAATAAGAGAAAATGACTTAAATTATTAAATAAAGTGCGGTAATCAACTAACTATAGTAAATAGCCTAAATATTAATTAAAATAATTAAAGATGAAAACTAAGAGTCTCAGACTCGGTCCATTTCCTCAAATTCGGTTTATGCCTCAACGTCCGGTCGGACCGGTGCGTTTGCATTTCGCCGGGGCCCACAGACCGGTACGGTCGTCGCCCGAAAATCAGTTAGAAATTCATTTTCGAAAGCCAGTTTTGAAATTAATAAAATATAATTTTGTAAAAAAATTTGGGCAGCACTTCCTCTATTCCGGGACAAACCCAAAACTGGGAAGTGCGCCAACAAACACCTGCAAAATGTCCCAAACCAGGGAAAACCCATTTCCAACCAAAATAATCCACAGAAATATCCACCAAAATAATTCCAACACCACAGAAATAATTCCCGAAATATTCGGAAATCCAAAATCCATCCAATTCACGCCAACCCAGCAAATAAAACACAGGCAATCAAACTAACGCAGCTAATCGAAATATAAAACGCAGCTATCCGGATTCCCAGGAGGGAACCGGGGGACCGATCTATCATCATCGACTCACGGGAGGGACGAACTACTCTGATTAACAGAAATTACCAGTTTCCGTTGGCGGGGAGCCGCGGGAAAAACTCGGGAATGGAGTCCGAACTAAGTCGGCAGCAGGACGAAGATCCGAACCGCGGGAAAGTCCACGGAAAGGGTGCTGGACAGCACAGCGGGGACTGCCGGCCTCGGGAATGGCAGCGGACACCGCGGAAGGGATCGCGGTCACAGAAGACAGCGGGCTGCTGCCGGCGCGGGGCGTCGGCCACGGACGGCCGTTGGACAGCGGGGGTCGCGGCGAAGAACGGCCGAAGAGGGGCACGGTTCTGGCCGCGGGAGAGGGCTCGACGAAGGGGGTTTTGCGGCGGCACGGGAGGCGGTCACCGGCCACGGAGAACGGCAGCGCGGACGGGGTCTGCCGCTGGACGGTGGAGTCGGGGCGGCTGCGCGGATCCGCGGAGGTCGGCGGATGGCGGACGGGGAGGAGAGCACGCTGCTGCGGCGGAGGGGGCTCGCCGGACGCGCAGCGGGAACCGCTGGACGGCGGTCGGGCGGCGGAGAACGGCGGAAAAGGCGGGGCAGCGGCTCGCCGGAGCAAGGGAGCCCGGCCTAGGGTCGCGCGCACGGGTGAGGAGCTCGGGTTTGGGAAAAACCCACAGAGAGAGAGGAAGAAAAAAATGGGTTTTGAGAGTCTCTTTCCCACAGGGAAGAACTTGAGCGTGAGAGAGAAAGAGAGATGGGTTGTGATGCTTTGAGAGTTGTGGGGAAGAAAAGAAAATGATTTGCTGTACTGAGATCGTGGGGGAAGTAGTGGGGGACGTGGGATTAAAAGAGAGTGGGGGAAATACTCGTGTGGTGAGGAGGAAATAATAAAGGGAAGAGTGGGGTTTAATGCTGTGGAAAGTTATAAGAGGGGAGTGGAAGAGTTGGGTTGTAACGTTGGAAACGTATGGTGGAGAATGAGTTGGGGAGGGAAAAAGTCACGTACTCCAAATGCTGGTTCTACAGGACCAGCCCAAAGTGATTTATTTATTTTTTTTTATTATTTTTTTATATATATATATATATTTTTTTATAAATAGTTAACCAAGTCAAATATCATGATTGAAAAAATAGGAAAAGGATTTGGGCTCGGCCTGGGTCTGGGCTCGAACTCGGGTCTGGGTCCGCAACCAAAAGCCCAATTTTATTATTTAAAAATAGTTTCAGCCCAATAATAATAATATTAATAATTATAACCCTACTAATAATAACAATATTAATACTTATAATTTATTTAACCAAAGTTTTATCAAATTAATTTTCCAAGGACAATCAAGATTAAAATAAAAATGCATTTTAAATTAATTATTCTAATTAATCAAGATTACGGGTTTCACAGAGCGGGACATGATATACCTAGATAAAGATGGACTCGTCTAGATCTTACATGTGAAATTTGTTGGAAGGTAACTGCTGGTCTCGTGCTCCGAATATTAACGACACGACCGGGGACACAAAATGATCTAAATGAAAAGTGGGAGTCTATGGGGCACTAATTATCATCCTAATGGGAATTATCCTAACCAATCGGTGATCCCTGTATATCCTAAAAAAAATTTAGAAGACTTACAGTCTACCCACCTTAGAAGCTAGGATATGGTTATAGGAAAAAGAGGTCAGAAGAATTTCAAGATCCGGATATTGTACCTCGACTCTTGTTAATAGAGAATAAGGCACGACGTTACAGGATACAGTAGATATAAGTCAAACCAAGGGTCGTTCCTCAATAAGTGTAAAACGAGTGTGTACAATAATCCCATGGTCGATAAAATAGAGTGATCTACTTGTCCGGTATATAGGAGTTATCGACAGGGTAACCAACTCTAAGGCACATCATATGAAAATATTTCTAACGACTGGGTTGTGAGTTTCTATTTGTGTCAAACCTGCCAGACTGTTGTCACAAGCGTTCTAGTTAAACCAAGCTTCAAACAAATGATTAGAGGCTCACAATATTTGGTATCTTGAGAATAGATAATCTCCTAGGTCGGCATTTGGTCAAGGGAAAAGATCATAATCATTCTCAGAGTCCAATGACCAGAAGATCATGATAGTAGGTTTAGGGTCGCAGAGAGGACTAGTAACTTAGGGCAAGGTTCTAGTCATCTGGCTGGCCGATGGTAGTTATCCTTGTGTATACAACCATCATAGCCATGGAGAATACTCTGTATCTACCTATCAATTACGAGCTTTCGTCTTTCCAATCAGTGAAAGACAAAAACAATGAAGAGTTCAAGAGAGATGTCACCGAATACAATTACGTGATTCAAAGGCGAATGTATAATTCAAGAGAAATTGTCAAAGCAGTCGCGGATGAGATCCTAGAGATATCTATATCTCAATCCACGTAGTGTAATTAGATGAAAAGTGAACCAAATGCATCATGGTTGATCAGACCGTAATACAATTATTCTAATTTAGACAATATGTTAGCGGGCGTCCCCAATAAACATATGTCTCGAATCAAACTCGATCAAAGAGTAAGCTTGCAAAACTAGGCTGTAATAGCAGTATTGGTCAAGATAGTCAAAATAAAAATAGGCAAAATTTTTGGAAAGGAGGCACAATAGTTCGAGTTTTGAGAGAACCAAAACCTTACCTGATGTTCTTGCTTATACAGTCATCCTAATATCTCTTATCCTTAAGGCCTTGGTCGACTAATGGGTTATGGACTTCTGAGTTCTATTTTCTAAGTAAACCTGTTAGTGTTAGTCAATTACCTCGTCAATAGACCACAAGGACCACATAATGCTAAGTTGAGAGGCATGCTACCACTTACAGGGCTTCCACTAGTATTGGCATTGGGTCTTAAGGGACATACAGGGCATTTTCATATCCTCTATGGTATCCTAAACTTGTAATCCCGTCTAAAATTATTTTACCGAGAATTGTGCCTCGTCTGTATACTCAGGCTGCGGCAAACCCTTGGTTCCGTGATTCAGAGGTGACATGCTACCAGGTACTCTACTCTATATTGGCACAAGGGTATCTAAGATCTAAAAGAGGTCAGTCGAGAACATAGCTTTAGCAATGTTCCATAGACTATGGTTCCTCGGGATGATTTTAATTCTGTAGGTTGTGCCTCGCCATGCGCTGCTGGCTGCAGTGAACCCACTCTCCGCTCTCAGGTATTTGGCGACAGTGCGCTGCTGTCTAGTCATCGCAGTCGTTAAACTGCTCCTACTATATTCCTAAGAACGTCAAAGAGCTGCTAAGGATTCAATTTAGTTGACTATGGTAGGAAGCGTAGACACCTGCATGTAAGTCTTAGTCCTTAAAGTAAAAGGTTGACCGGAGGAAATAACTGGTAACAAGGAAAATAAGAACATCCTAACATTTATCTCATATATATTTCAAATGGTTGAGGAAAAAAAAACTTTGAATTAAATCTAACTCGGATTCATACAGAAATAACAGAATCAGGAATTATAAACCAATTTCTTACAGCAAAATAGAATTTAAAACAGGCAATTCTAATTCATGATATCAAATTTATATCCAGATAGAGTAAAAGAAAACTGAACAGGTTATCACGATTAAAGCCTTAATTATAGATAAGCCTAACTTACCAGTGAATAGTGGATCCACATTGGATCATAATGTCATACCAAAGGTATCAGTATATCTTATAGAGACCTGGCAAGCATTCTAAATAGCATGGCCCATCTAACAACCTTAACTACCCAACGATCAATTTGAACAAGGGACTCCTAGCCCTAGTTATTCTCCTAAATTATTTCAATCCTAGTTTGTGAATGAGCATTTCCTAGTCGCAGGCTCGCAATAGTATGACTAACGTACCATCACGAGTTCGCAATCTTTTGCAAAAAGGGACCCGCATGGGCCATCACAAAAACTTGTCACGACCCGCACCCGCTTTTCCGGATACGAGACGTGTCCAAGCCAGCCTACGCCGCAGAGTCGGCGGTAGAACGCTGTCAAGCCCGCAAGAAATAAATGCTCAAAATACAGCATTTGCTGCTCATTCACATTTCTAAATTTATTATAATATTTACAATATTTAAAATTAAAAGAAATACAAGAATTTATAATTAATAAAAATGGTACAACTGCTTTCTATTTCTTGGTTGACCTCAGCATACCCAAGCCTTCCCAATGCTAAGAGTGATCGCGGCTAAACCTGAAAAATGTTGGTTTTTAGTCAGGAATGGAACAAGTACACAAACCGACGATAATACGAAAACACAATAGAATTAACAAGACATGAAAATAACATATGAGAGATAAAAACTGGAAGAACTGATGACATAGCACGATAGAGAAGTAAACAAGGAAAAACTAATAAAAGACATCTATCTAGGTGGTGTGAAATATCTGTTTCAACATGTGAACGGCTAGGGGGTAAATCTGGCTCACTGCACGTGTCGTGTGCAGCTGCTATCATGCAAGAATAGACATATTGGGATAGTTCTGGGTAGTCCACATGTGTACTAAGATATTTTCCCTCCCGACTACTTCGTGTGACGAGCGTGTCAATAAGCAACAAGATATATGTATAAACATGAAATGAAAAGACTACTATGAATCGAAAGCAATCAGAAAGTGCACTTGCCTGAGGTCCTTAGCTGGAGAAACCAATAATACTATACTACTCAATGAGCCACAATCAGTCAACACATGTAGAAGTCTTCGGATGCTGAAATAAATAGTACCAACATTCTCAGAATAGTCAAATTAGCTAGAATTGCCTGTCCTTAAGTCCAATTCTGGACACAGGGGTAAAACGGTAATTTTGGGCAAATACGGTATCCGCCGTTGGATCCGCTTTGCACCGAAAAGCGTGCCAGAGTCTATGGTCTATAAAGTCATCAAACTACATGTCTACGAATCTAGTTTTTTGATACGAACCCAACCGTATGTCCAAAGTTGGATTCCGGTGGGCCGTGCACAAAATTGCCCGTTGAGTGGGACCGTGGGGCCCACAAAACGACGTACGATTCAACTGTCTCAGAATTGGACCAAACTTGGCATAAAGGACCAGAAAATCGATACGGTCCTGTTGGCGCAAGTTTCGTCTCGATCTGACGAACGTGCACAAAGTAATTAAGAAATTTGCAAAGTGCACGATACGGTGAATTTCGACGGATACGCATCAAATTCGTCGCGCACACGCGACCAATTTGAATTCCGCCAAAGTCCACACGACCATGAAGCCGTTACGTAGCTTTCAATGCCTACGGTGCATGACCACGTCGTCCGGAATGACGGGACGCACGTCGTGTGGAAGGATTTTCAATGTTTTCAAAACAGATTTTTCTCAATATTAGAAAACCGATTTCTCGGCGCACGGTTGTCGAAATTAATTTCTGTAAAATGGTTTTCTAGCCCTATATGTTGTTAATGAATGCCTTCAGGTGGATTTTATAAATCGCCAATATTTTGCTCGTAAACTGTCTTCCAAAACAGGTGATTGGGACAGTTTTCTAACTATTTCCAAGTGGTTTTTCGGCAAAGTTTGCGTCGATTTATCGAGCAACCTAAGACTTCTAAATTCAAACTAAAAGAAGGAGGTTGAAGTCGGATATGTTGTGTGCATACTGCGAAACTGGATCGACCAATGATCGAGCGAGACGGCGAAAAACCTACTGCGAAGTTGACCCGATACCAGCCGCTGCTGCTGTTTTCCGGTTCTGACGCCGTACGTGCTCTTCCGGCGGCCTCGTGCGGCCGCGCGTGGCGGCGTCCCAGGCGGCGGGTGGCGTGCCGTCGTCGTCCAGGTCGGGGATCGCTAGGTGCGATGGGTTTAGGGTTTGGTTTTGATGATACCTCTCTCCCGATTACGTTCTATCTCGATTTATATATCAGTATGCAATCCTTCATATATAGGCATACTCGGCTACATAGGGGTGCTTCTCGATCTGGGATCAGCCTAGGAACATAAACCTGGGTCGGCTTGACCGGTTGTGGGCTGAGGGATGGCTTACTGGCTCGGGCTGAACACACGCATGTGTGTGTGTGCAGCCTGTGGCTTTAGGTTTGATCTGTTGGTTTATTCTTACATATATACATATTTACACATATATGTTTATACATACATATGTATAGTTCTGTTGTTAATAGAACAGAGGGGGCTCGGTCTCCCTGAGTTGGGGTTTGCTTGCTCGGGATGGGCTCAGGCCCTTTTGGGCTGATGTTGGCATTTATTTTATACTTTTTATTACTATAAGCAATTACATATATATATATATATATATATATATATATATATATACCCGTATACAAATATTTACCCCAAAATATAACCCTATATTTTCCTAAGAAAAATATTATATTTCCTCTTCTTATTAAAAAATATATTTACACAAAATATACATGTCCTTATATATTCCTATATACGTATACATGTACTATATATATTTATATATACACACACAAAATATATTTATATATATTCACTCACGTATATTTATCTATACATCAACACACATATATCTTTTGTTAGAGAATAAATGTTAATTCTAATAATGAGAAATAATTCATTCTTAATAACCACAATAATAATATTAATATTATATAACCTCCATAAAATAATAATAATAATAATAATAATAATAATAATAATAACGAAATGCAATAAACTAATAATGGTGTATATACCATCATGCACAGTCTAAAAATTCTGAAATATACAAGGACCTATTTATATACCATTATCATTGAATATCATTAATCTTGATATCTATAATATTTATTAATAAATATATATATATATATAACACGCATTAAATCCTTAAACTGAAATACGACAAGACCATACCAACAATATATCAACATGGACATTTTTGGACGGGTCGCATGACTACATGGGCTCGGCTCAGTTCGGGTCCAGTCCAGACTGGTTTGGTACAACCGGTCTCCTGAAAACTCAATAATATAATTAATTAGTAAATAAAGTCTTCGGTACGGGTTAAGTCGCAACTTGGCCTAGTTTTCTTAGTTAGGACGTCACTATGGTTCGGCCTTCCCTACCAGCGCTAATACACTAGTCAAAGTCCGCCACTGCACTATTCGTGCCACGATTTCTAGTCACATTGTACTTCAATTCCTAACCATGAATAGAATCATCTATCGTAATAATTAACTAAATAATCATTTCTAAAAATTCTAAAATCACCAGTTAAATAAAATAAATAATAATAAAATATTTTAAAATTTTTTGGGAAGGGGAGCTACAATGCACGAGAGAGAACAATAAGGAAATGACTTACGAGTTGTGTCGTTAGATTCGGATTTACCTTGCAACTGAACTTGCGTGAATCGAACCTATATTCGATGTTGCGAGATGGATAAGTCGAGAATTTGGCTTGTGAATTTCCTACTCTATAGGAATCGAACATAAGGCGTATCGTAAAGACCTTCGTGTCAAGGCGATCGTTGCCTTGAGCACCGTCGCCTTGATGTAAACTTTTGTGTTGGATAGATTGTGGCCTTTGTGCAATATTAATTTAAAGTTGTGTCGGGAGAAGTTAAGCACGGTGTCTAGGTAAGTAACCTAGCGGGCGTAGTCCCGAATGTTGATAAAAAAATCGTATCGAGATAAGTTGCATCACCAGACTTCAAAAATAGATGAGTAGCGACGTCGAACGCAAGGCGTTGCGGAGACTCGTTGTGATCGGATGCGCGACGGCTTGACGCGACGCATAGAATTGATAGTCCCGATGAAACTTACGAAGTGAGAAATACGATTTTTGAATCGCATCGTGTGCCTTGACTTTTGTTGGATGATCGCGTGTGTATCAATATGCATATGCAATGAAATTGTGAGAACAAGCACTAGAGTCCAAGTCCGATCGAGAGTACGAGATGGCAAGCATAGGATTGAAATTTACCTGTCAGCTTTGTTCCAATTTGCTACCACTGGACTTGGTCAAAATACATATATCTTCGGGATGCCTTGAATATAGGTACGGATCCAAATCGAGTTGTATACAAATTCAAATTGAACTGCAGGAAAGATTTTGAAGTGTTAATGAAAAGCTTGTAAGATAGTGTGAAACTGAACAATATTAGTAGGACGAAAGCGTGAAACGATCTATAAAATACTTAATAGGAGTGTTGGTTTTGGTTCGAGGACGAACCTTATTTTGAGTGGTATATTCTGTAATGCCCCGCTCTGCACGGTGCATTATGCAGAGATGTTGACTCAGCGAGTCGCATTGACCGAATAAAATGTATCGATGCGAATCGATACGAGAGTTACGTTGTCCCGAGCAATGCATCGAACTAAGTCGATGCGAAGTGTTAAGTTGTCCCGAGCAACGCATCGAACTAAGTCGATACGAAGAGTTGTCTTGTCCCAAAGAATGCATCGAGTTTAATCGATGCCAAAGTGCCACATTGCCCCGAAGGATTAGTGCGTTGAATCGGCTCGAAGATTCTAAGAAATCTAATCGGCCAAAGCGCAAGTCCGAATCGATGCAAGTATTAATTTTAGTTGGTTTCATGTGCAGGCTATACGTTTATGCCAAAATATTAGAGGTCGACATTTTGCCTATTTTGTGACGGGTCCGCGAAACCAAATCGACGCCTTGTGACGGGCTGAGACTTGGGCACGCTAAGGCAAATTGGACGTATAATTCAATGAAGCACGAAGTGCTCGAATGGCTAAGTCAGGAGAGTGACCGTGCAACGAAGTTATGAAATCGAGCTGCGTTGGCTCGGCGAAATGATAAGTTGGGAGGATTGACTCTTCTTTTTACTCCTTCGTGCCTAAGTCAAATTATATTATTGTATGCTAAGTTAACCTATCGACGCTACGGGCGTAGTCCGATCGGAAAATAAGTCATAGTGTGTGTCGAACACTAGTTAGAACAATTGAAATGAAATGTGCATCAAATGCATGAGTCGCTATGGAACATTGGATATCGTAAGGGCAAGCGCCGTGGTACGCAAGCCGCAAGAACATAGGATAACTGTATTCGGCGAGTTCCTTAGTGCATGAACCATACCGTGCCTTCGCGCCCGAGTTAGAAAGGCTAGAACATTGAAAGACAATAGGCGAGCACCCTAGCGTGCAAGCCATGAACATTGAATAATAAGGCATAGAACATAGAAATACGGTCGAAACGTGCCTACATGCACGAGATCATAAAATATGGCTTCGTTGTGAAAGAATACAGTTGTGGCATGAATGTGGCAGAACTGTCGAATATGACATGATGTCTCGAAAGGTGTTCGGGACCTTCGGATCGTTCGGTTGACGAACATTGAGTTGAGGCATGATGCCATTGAACATTGAAACGAAGTATGAAACGTAAGAACATAGAAAGTTAACGGAAGGAATACGAGATGATAAAGTCTAAGTCTCGGACTCAAGAATATGTTTGCTAGTTTGAATAATAGTGCTTGAATGCTTGAATAATAGGGTGTTGTATGGTCGAATGGGATGGACTTGAGAAAAATGTGATAATCTCCCGTGCACGGGTGTTCCCTCGAACGGTTAAGTGTCGGAGCGCCCCGGAACCGTTTGGCCTAGGAGGGAATGTATCTTTGATAGGCGCACATCCGTAAGACGATTTAGGACTCGCTTATAGATGAGAAAAGCCGCAAATGATGGTATGCAGCGGTAACGTTTCGGTTGTTTGGGATAGTAACCCAACCCGTGAAATGTCGGGCTACCCAAATTCGAGAAAAGAAGGAGAGAAAAGAAAGTAAGGAACTCCTTTAGTCCATTCCAGCGCGAATACGCCAAGACCTTCATATAGCTAAGGAACGATGGGTTGAAAGTGTCCCGCACACATAGATCCTGCTTAGAGTTGCACTTATAACATGACAGAAAAGGAATGGGGCGTATTCACCTTGCGTCGGTGCAAGCGCGAGCGCGTCGACTTGGTAAGTCGCACCACGAAACAAACACGAGATTGTTGCCTGCTTGCCTATTCAATTCGAGTAACATGCTTGCCATGATAACATGCTTTACGCTTTCGAATATGCCATGAAATCGACCCTAAGGAGAATATAGCAAGATCATAAGCTAAGTCGCATGATTCAACATAAATACTACAATGTCGGGTTAGAAAGAAGGTCTTTGCATTAGTACATGCGAGGACGAACGTACTGTATCCATTCTGGATAAGGAGCCATATGTTCCGAATTCAACATAAGCGGGACTTTCAAGATCCCCTACCAGCTTTCATGCAAGGTGCAGGGAATGGATTGCTCGCAGCGAAGCTTCGCTTGAACGCGTCGAGGCTTGGAATGCCGAAGCGTATTAAAGCGTGCGATCGCAATGATGCTCGAACTTGCAACAGGATTGATGCGGCCGAGATATAGAAGGCATGATGTATGGAACGATAAAATCCTTTGTGGGCAAGAGAGAACCTGAGTGTTGTAGCCAATCTGACATATATTGTTGGACTATCGAAAGCCTTTGTAATCTCATTTCGAATATCAATAAAGAAAATTGTTTCGTATACTCTATTTTTCTTTCGTTGTTAATATTGAATCAAAAGATAACCATCTGAGAACTTGTCATCTTGCCTTGCACGAGCGTAACTCCAGGCTCGTGCGGCATCACGCCCCCTGCGAGGACAATGATTCGGGTGATTCCGGGTCGGGACGTGACATGAGCGACTTGTAATCTCGGCCTAGCGCCGCTTGTAAACTTCTTGAATATCAATAAAGATATTGAATTTGTTCCAACTTGGGTTCTTTTACTTTTCGCTGCAAATAGGGACACTCTGTGCGACTCTGTGGCCTAGCTCAAATCGGCCGTTTCTGGACTTGGCCTTGCACGAGCGCAACTTAGGCTCGTGCGGCATCACGCCTTAGTGAGGACGATCGCTCCTACGGGAACGGGACATGACACTTATCACACATTTGGCATCGCTCATGGTAAAACAAATGAATAAAAATTAAAAATAGCAAATCAACATTTGGCATTGTTCCAGTTTAACCAAAGAATAAAATTACAAAAATTACAAATAGCAAATCAAGACATTAACGATGAAAAATTAGTTCCTTCATGGGATGAATAAAGAAGAACATTAACACGCATAATTTAAGAAGACGCATAAACATAAGTTGGGATACTAACCTTTGAAGTAACTAAAGAACATTCTTCCTTTTCCATGGTTTGAGCAAACCGTATGTTGTTGTTTAGATTATCTTCTTGTTCAAAATGGAGGATTCAAGACTCTACAAGTAAACAAAGTTAGAATATTTGAACCATGTCCAATCCACAGTTGGAGTGTTGTTTCCAGTCAAAATAGACGATAACAATTTTTTTTTTTTTGCTGATGGATGCATGATCTATGTGCGTTATGGAGAGATCCAACAGTTACAACAAGAAAGGGAAAAAAAAGTAAATTTAACACAAAAATGGTTCTAAATAGATAGTAGAGAGCAACCATTTTCGCTTTATCTATATGACACTCCTTTGAGTATTAATGGAAAAAAAATTAAGATATTCCAACTTTTTTCAAAATTAAGCTGTCATAAAGAATATATTCAAATATGAGGATTTTTTTAATTTTTTGCAGGTACCACCAAGCCACCATTAAATTTTGCTCTCTACTCAAAAAAAGAAAAAAAAACCAATCATTCTAAATAGATAAAACTAAATTGTTACTCTCAACTCAAAGGTAATTAATAGAGGTATATAAAGGATAAAGTGCACAACCATAGAACATGGTGATTTTATTAAGTAGAAGGAATTAATAGAGCTATATGGAAATCATAACAATGTAGCATTTTCGTGTCTTTTGAAAACATAGAGCTATATGCAAACACAGCAACAATATTTTTGCATAACAATGCAGATGGGACACTGCAAGCACTTCGCAAACCATAGAACACATGGTGATTTTATTAAGTAGAAGGAATTAATTACACAAGGTCATACAAACCAAAAATCCAGTGGCTGAGATATATAGGTGAATGAACTATTTGTAACATAACATTATGTGAAGTGAGTGCTTGTGAAAAGTTCACCGGCTTCCAAATCTGATTGTCCTTCTTCTCGCCTACTACTACTACTACTACTACTACTACTACTACTACTACTACTACTACTACTACTTCTTCTTCTTCTTCTTCTTCTTCTTCTTCTTCTTCTTCTTCTTCTTCTTCCAGCTTATCTGATTGTCCTTCTTCTCGCCTACTTCTTCTTCTTCAACCATATATATATATATATATATATATATATATATATATATATATATATATATATATTATATATATATATATGTTGGGTTTTTAGCCTTTTGTTTTGGATTTTAGTCCCACATCGGCTAGAAAGGAATGTGTATCTCCATATATATGAGTCTTTTCTCTTTATGGAGATGCACATGTAGTGCACATGGGTGTGTGCCATGTGGGATTAATTATTAATGGTATAAAGGCTTAATCAACAATTAAGAAGCTGTAAGCTTTTTGCTCTTCGAAATTTATTTCTATGGAGCTAAGCTCCGTAGGAGCTTAGCGACTCGGACTCGGGCTCGGGCTCGGGCTCATGAGGCGTAATCTGGCGTTTTGTTGGCGCACTTTGCACTTAGCACGTCAGCATCGTCGCTAGGCGCATAGTGCGCTTAAGTTGCACTAGTACTTTTTAGTACGCGTGGGTTTTGTTACTTCAAACAGAGAGAGAAGAGTTGAGCCATTGCCAGAGGAGTTCGCCGTCTTCCGAGGAGTCAGAAGAGCAGGCGTGTTCCAAGGTTTTTCGTCAACCTTGCTGGTTCTTGGAAGCTGTTCGCAGAGGGCGAATAAAGCTTTGAGCAACGGTGATCATTCACCCCAGCATTTCCATCTCTCGCCTGTCATCCTTCTGTTGCCTTTAGTAGTTCAGTCAGTATCTTCTTTTTAGAAGGCACTACTGCCAGTTTGCTACGATCACGAAAATCTCTTTAGATTATTCGTGTATTACGATATCTTTTTAGATCTCGCAATTTGCAGAATCCTTCTGGATCTCTGTTGCAAAACCTTCTTTAAGGAATTGTATTTGAAACGTTATCTTTACAACTGTTTCAGTTTCTGTATTTTCTATCGAAAAGTGTGCCCCGGCGTTCCCGGCAATAACAATCTCAAAGCTTTATTGCTACGATGAAAAATATTAATGCTTCACTCCTAAACACTGACTTCAGTAAGTTAGAGAAGTTTGATGGAGAGCATTATCAAAGTCTGGAAGAGGAAGGTTTATCTCACTCTTCAACTCAGAGACGTGGATCACGTGCTTCTTGAAGAGGAACCTACCATTCCAGATACTAGGTCTGCTGCCGCAATCTCTGCGGCTTCTAAACTTCAGGCCAAGTGGAGAAGGGAGAATAGCATTTGCAGGCTGCTTATCCTGAATGCTATGGAGGATTCCCTTGCAGAATCCTATTCTAAGAAGAATATCGCTAGAGACATATGGGAGTCTCTAGAAAAACTCTACGAAGAAGACAAGAACATGAGCAAGATATTTGTGGTTGAAAAATATCACAAATAGCTCTTTGAGGACGAGAAGTCCATGCTGCCGCAGGTAAAAGAATTTTTGAAGCTGCGACAGAAGTTGGAAGACGAGGCGATGCCCCTCCCTGACAAGTTCGTTGTTGGAGGGATTGTCTCAAAGCTCCCCGCTGGGTGGAGCAAGTTCTATGCAAACATGCATAGGAAGAAGTTGGAGATCACCCTTGAAGATCTCCTATAGGAAATCTATGTTGAGGACCAGATACGGGCTCAACTGAAGGTGGACACACTGTCCAAGCAATTGGCTAACGCCAATTTGGTTCAGACCAAGGAACGAAAGGGAAAGCGTGCAGATTTCCAGAAGAAGAAGAATAACCCTAACAACTTGAATGTTAAGGGAACTTCTTTCAAGTCAAAGAAATCTAAGGCAAAGATGCCTTGTTTCAAATGTGGCCAGTTGGGCCATTTCAAAAGTGAATACACAGCACCGGCCAAGAAATCAGAGCAAGGTGAGCCTAGCAAAGTCTCAATGATTACTGATGTAATTGCTATGATTGGACAGGTTGATGCTGTAGGATTTGACTCAGACTGGTGGGTAGATACTGGAGCCACCTGCCATGTCTGCTCCAGTAAGGAGTGGTTCACCACCTACACACCCACTTCTGAAGCGGTTGTGATGGCGAACCAAGCACAAGCTGAAGTGCTAGGGATCGGGACGGTTATTCTGAAGCTAACTTCTGGCAAGTCTCTGACGCTTCAAGGCGTGAAGCACGTACCTGCTATCGCCAAGAACCTGATCTCGGGAGGCCTACTCTGCAATGCATGCCTCAGGATGGACATCAATGCTGGCCAGATGGTGATGTCTATCAAGGGAACATATTTCGGGAAAGCTTTTTATACCGAAGGAATGTTCAAAATTCAGCTTGTAAATCAGTCCAATGTAATTAATGTGATTAGTGAAATCACTCCTTCTGCTTATACTCTTGAGTTGTGGCATAATAGGCTAGGACATGTTCATTGTAAACGAATAAACAGAATGTCTAGTCTAGGACTTATCTCCAAATGTGGGGGTAAGGTAGAGAAATGTGAAGTTTGTGCTCAAACGAAGATCACAAGAAAACCCTTTTTTCGGGTTAATCGAAGTACAGATCTTCTGGAGTTGGTTCACTCCGATATCTGCGACTTCAAACAGTTCTCTACAAAGGCCGGGATGAAGTATTTCATAACCTTCATCGATGACTTCTCAAAGTATGCGTTCGTCTACTTGCTGAAGGCTAAAGACGAAGCATTCGAGAAGTTCAAGAAGTTCAGAGCCGAAGCTGAGCGGCAGACTGGACAACAACTCCAAAGGATAAGAAGTGATCGAGGTGGGGAGTATAGGTCTCATGAATTCGCATCATTCTGTAAAGAACATGGAATTGTCAATGAGACTACGGCTCCGTACTCTCCTCAATCAAACGGAGTAGCTGAGAGGAAGAACAGGACGTTGACAGAAATGATAAATTCAATGTTGTTGACTGCTGGCCTTCCTAAGTGCTACTGGGGAGAAGCTGCATTGACGGCCACTTTTATTCTAAATAGAGTGCCTCATGCAACTTCAGACGTTACTCCTCATGAACTCTGGTTCAAGGTCAGACCTAATTTGAATGTCATTCGAGTGTGGGGGTGTCTGGCGTATGTCAAGCTTCCAGATCTAAAAATTCAGAAGCTTGGGACAAGGACTACAAAGACGATCTTCTTGGGGTATGCCGAGAAGAGTGATGCTCGGAGATTTCTTGATATTTTGTCAAATCATATCATTGAATCTCGCGATGCAGAATATTTTAAAGACAAGTTTGCAAGGCACAAGAATATTATTCTTTCGGATGTTCCGAAGAATAATGAGGGTGCACAAGAGACTGAAGTCTTCAATGAAGATGTGGTCCAAGAAGATGTTGTTGTTGATACAACGGTTGAACCAGAACAAGCTGAGCCGTCAGCTAAGCGTGTGAGGAGGCTGAAGGACTTCGGAAGTGACTTTGTCACCTATCATGTGGAAGCAGATCCGCTTACCTATGATGAGGCGATGAAGACCAGAGACGCAATTTTCTGGAAGGAGGCGATTAACAATGAGATTGATTCCATCACCTCAAATAACACTTGGGTGTTGGTTGATCTTCCTGAAGGAGTGAAACCCATCGGATGTAAATGGATCTTCAAGAAGAAGATGAAAGCAGACGAAACTATTGACAAGTTTAAGGCTAGGTTGGTAGCCAAGGGGTTTTCTCAGAAGCAGGGGATTGACTATTTTGACACGTATGCTCCAGTAGCCCGGATGACCACCATCAGAATGTTGATTGCTCTCGCAGTAATACATAAGATGGTGATACATCAGATGGATGTGAATACGGCTTTCCTAAATGGCGAGCTGACCGAAGAGATTTACATGCAACAGCCAGAGAGATTTGTCATCAGGGGTCTTGAAGACAAAGTCTGCAAGTTGGTGAAATCCTTGTACGGTCTTAAACAGGCTCCCAAGATGTGGCATGAGAAATTTGACAAAGTTATAAGGTCAAATGGCTACATGGTCAGCAATATGGACAAGTGTATTTACACGAAGTTCGCTGATGGAAGAGGTGTGATCGTTTGTCTGTAAGTGGATGACATACTTATCCTAGGTACGGATATTACCTGTGTCACGGAGACAAAGAAATTCATCTCAAGCAAGTTCAGTATGAAGGACTTGGGAAAAGCTGACGTGATCTTAGGGATCAAGATCATCCGGACAGACACTGGACTAGCGCTGTCACAGTCTCATTATATTGAGAAAATGATCACTCGTTATGGGTATCGGGATCTTCCAGGGATCGATACGCCGTACAGGTGTGATCTGAAGCTGAAGCCTAATTCAGGGGAAAGCGTCAGGCAGCTGGAGTATGCAAGCGTAATCGGGAGTTTGATGTATGCTACTACTGCCACAAGGCCTGACATAGCTTTCGCCGTGGGAATACTGAGTCATTTTACGAGCAATCCAGGTGTTGAACACTGGAAAGCTGTGAAACGGGTTATAAGATATCTCAAGAAGACTCAGACATATGCACTGTACTACAGCGGAGATCCTCCGGTAGTGGAAGGCTTCAGTGATGCCAGTTGGTGCTCAGAGGTGGAGAGCGAGAGGTCCACAGGTGGATACATTTTCACAATGGGTGGAGCTGCTATATCGTGGAAGTCGAAGAAGCAGACTATGCTCTCGCGGTCATCCATGGAATCTGAGTTCTTTGTACTAGATACCGCAGCCGAGGAAGCAGAATGGCTTCGGGAGCTCATATATGATCTTTCATTGGTTGGGGCGCACATACCGATGATACCGATATACTGCAACAACCAGGCGACTACGGCGGTGGCATCAAATGACCTTTTCAACGGAAAGAAGAGGACTGTGCGGTTGAAGCACAGGGCAGTACACGATCTTATCGAGAGAGGTGTTATTGTAGTAATTGATATTCGGAGTCAGAAGAATCTGGCGGATCCGTTCACCAAGGGCCTCAAGCGCCAGCTGGTTGATGACACAGCTTGTAAAATGGGCTTGAAGGCATTCTGATATTGGATTTTTGTATTCCTACCATAAAGTTTTATGCTAATAGTTCAAAGATTTATCTACTAGGCATCTAGCTTTTGGTTCAAGGGAGGACCACTAATCGGAAGAATATCAGGAATGGTGGGTACATGTTCTATTGGGCATGGAGAGGTTACGGACCTATAACCACTGTTGTCTACTGTTGTTTTTTGCGGAAAACAGTTCCTGTGGGAAGGTTGGCTTAATTGCCTTAATGAGTTCTCAGGCAGAGTGAATGCCTGGTATGCTTTACAGAAAGCATGGTAGAATAGCACTACAAGGAGTGAAACTCCATGCTACAGTGGGGTGACTCCACGATGAGGTTCCTATATGTGGGGTGCTGCCCAGGAATAGGATAAAGTCTCGACTTTGCAGGCCAAGTCACAGCGGCGTAGCACCACAAATAGGCAGTTAGCCTAATGCTGTATATTAAATATAAAGAGGAGTGTAGTCAGCACTACAAAGAGGAGGAGTTCCTCATGTTACAGTGGCACGACACCACCATGAGGTACCCGGTTAGGGATAAAGCCTCGGCCTTGCAAGCCATGTCGTTGCGGCGCAACACCACAAAGGAGCCTAAGGCTTCATGCTGGATAGTTTGGCACTACAAAGAGGCGGTTGCCTCATGCTACTGTAGTATGATACTACGATGAGGTTCCCGGTACGGGGTAAGGCCTCGGCTTTAAGCCATGTCATAGCGGCGTAGCACCGCAAGGGAAGCGCAAAGCGCTTCATGCCATGTCTCTTTATAATAAACTCACCTATAGTGTATGACAGAGATATCAGGCCGTCTCTTGAGGGTAAACTTGTAGACACCCAAAATTATACACTGAAACCAGGCTGGCACAGGGCCTTTAATGTGTAGCCAGAAGCACATGTAACTACATTATGTGAGTGGAAAGAATTTTAGCTATGATGCAGAATTCAAGGCTTAGTCCATTCTTGTATTATAGTTTGATTTTTGACTCACGTGGGAAGATTCAAGTCTTAAGTGGCATCTATCCTAAAAGCATAATGGACAGTTACTGTGGGGAACACTCGTACTCATATATATAGAGATATTTGGGGGATTGTTGGGTTTTTAGCCTTTTGTTTTGGTTTTTAGTCCCATATTGGCTAGAAAAGAATGTGTATCTCCATATATATGAGTCTTTTCTCTTTATGGAGATGCACATGTAGTGCACATGGGTGTGTGCCATGTGAGATTAATTATTAATGGTATAAAGGCTTAATCAACAATTAAGAAGCTGTAAGCTTTTTGCGCTTGAAAATTTATTTCTATGGAGCTAAGCTCCGTAGGAGCTTAGCGACTCGGACTCGGACTCGGACTCGGACTCGGACTCGGACTCGGGCTCGGGCTCGGACTCGGGCTCAAGGGCTCATGAGGCGTAATGTGGCATTTTGTTGGCGCACTTTGCACTTAGCACGTCAGCATCGTCGCTAGGCGCATAGTGCGCTTAAGTTGCGCTCGTTGCGCGAGCCATTTGCGCGACCACGTTGCGCAGCCCGTTACGCGAGCCCAGTTACGCTGGCCCAGTTACGCAGCCCAGTACGCCCAGTGTGCGTAGCGTACGTAGCGTGCGTAGAGTGCGCAGTGTGCGCAGCGTATGCAGTATGCGTAGAGTGCGTAGTGTGCGTATGACTGGCTGCATATTAGAGTGGGAATGTTTGCAGCAGTTGCTGCACGTTCAGGAGTGGTTCTGCCACTACCCTGAAGTTCAGGCAACTGCTTGGCAACCGCCCCGTGGGCTATATATGCAGGTTCTCTCCTCTCTCTGAGGGAAGTAGTAATCAAAATTCCAGGGAACTCTAAGTGTTCTTTAACACAACAGAGTAGTGAGCGTGTTCTTTAACACAAACACTAGTACTTTTTAGTACGCGTGGGTTCTGTTATTTCAAACAGAGAGAGAAGAGTTGAGCCATTGCCAGAGGAGTTCGCCGTCTTTCGAGGAGTCAGAAGAGCAGGAGTATTCCAAGGTTTTCCGTCAACCTTGCTGGTTCCTGGAAGCTGTTCGCAGAGGGCGAATAAAGCTTTGAGCAACGGTGATCATTCACCCCAGCATTTCCATCTCTCGCCTGTCATCCTTCTGTTGCCTTTAGTAGTTCTGTCAGTATCTTCTTTTTAGAAGGCACTACTGCCAGTTTGCTACGATCACGAAAAATCTCTTTAGATTATTCGTGTATTACGATATCTTTTTAGATCTCGTAATTTGCAGAATCCTTCTGGATCTCTGTTGCAAAACCTTCTTTAAGGAATTGCATTTGAAACGTTGTCTTTATAACTGTTTTAGTTTCTGTATTTTCCATCGAAAAGCGTGCCCCGGCGTTCCCGGCAATAACAATATATATATATATATATATATATATATATATATATATATATATATATATATATATATATATATATATATATATAGAGAGAGAGGATGAGGGAGGTGAGGTGCCACCCTATGGAGGGTGTCTACTTGTCACCTCCCACATGCTATCATCATGCACCCATGTGCTTGATGATAGCATGGGGGGTGACAAGTAGACACCCTCCCATGAGGTGCCACCCTACCTCCCTTATTCTCTCTCTCTCTCTCTCTCTCTCTATATATATATATATATATATATATATATATAGAGAGAGAGAGAGAGAGGGAGGGGAGGATAGAAAAGTAAAGTGATGGAGACTTTCTCTCTCTCCTTTGGCCTGCAACATAGAGCCGCGAGCCACTTTTCTTTCTTTCTTTTTCTTTTTTCAAATTCAGTCAACCCTTTGTTTTCTTTGACCTTTTAAATGTGACCTGCCACCTCAGCCTGCGGGCCAAAGTGCGATCATAAGTGTGGTTCATATAGCATTTCCGATACGACCTTGTTTCGTTCGCGGAATCATCGGAATGAGAAAAGAAAGTGATTACTTTCTTATGTTTTGGTGCCAAAGGAATTGAGGAGTAGGGGTGCAACTTGGATGGGCTAAGTCCGAGCCCGATCGGGTAAATCCGTTAATATGTTGGATTGGGGTTGAAGATTCTTGGGTTCGGGCTCGGACTTGGGTTAAAATATTTGAACCCAATCAAAATTGGGTTGGGATTGGATTCATGTGTTGGGTTACCCGAAGAACCCGAATCTGACTTATATATATTGGAAATAGTAATTAGTTTCCGGAATCGCTCCCACTGAGATTCGAACTCCTGACCACTTGGACCGCATGCCTCACCACTACTACTAGGTTAGGGGTCATTGGCAACCCGACTTTTATATATATATATATATATATATATATATATATATATATATACATATATATATATATATTTTATTTTATTTTATTTTTATTTTTTTTTGGAGAACACTGAAATTTATTGAAAGGAAACAGAACAGGATACAGCCAAACAAGCCCAAACCAACACGAATTTCCCCACGAAATTCGAATTCAAAAGGGAAAACAAAAAAGGACAAGTGGGGGGGAAAAGGACTGGCGCGGGTCCCGAGGAAGGCTCGGTCCGCTCGGGTTTGTGTGTGTGTGTGTGTGTGTGTGTGTGTATGTGTGTGTTTATTAAAAAAAAGTTTAAATCTTCAAAAAAATTCACCCAAACTCTTCAACTCCTTGTCCTAAATCTTATTTTAGATTATATTTTGTAATGATCATGGTTTGATTGCTACTTGATTATGTGTTTAATATTACTTTTGTTTGAATTATTTTAAATATTATATTAGAGCCCGATGAACCCGATCTTGGTCTCGGGCTTCATATGTTGAACCAGAGGTTGGGCTCAGGCTCGGACTAGGCTTATGATTCCTCGAGTTGGGCTCGGGTTGACCTCAAGCCGACCCAACCCGCCCGAGTTGCACCCCTATTGAGGAGGAAAGGAAAGTGATTCCCAATGAAAAAAATGATTCCATACATCCAAATAAGGAATCACTTTTCCAGAAATCATGCTTGCAACTAAACTTGGACCGCGCGGACGTGTAGACGATCATCATGGATTAAGTTCACATATCATTCATATTTCTTCCTGTGGCAGCAAGCAAGCATCGATCAAGCAGTAGGACCATCATCATGTATTAAGTTCACACATCATTCATATTATATTCCCTGATTATAATTAGCAGTGGATCTTAACATTCTTCGAGCTACCTTCGCATTGTTGCAGCAAGAAACTAACAGAATCTAAAGAATCGAAAGAGGATTTTGGGAAAGCAAAGAAAATTTTATTCAGTTCTTTAAGTGGCATGAAAAAATTGTTACAATTGATACCAATCTAAAAAAAACCAAAGAACTCGTTCTCTCATACATTCTTCTTCTCCTCTTCATCTATTTATACACTCAAGTTAAAAATTACATGGATTCATTGGTCCTAATTACATTTCTACCCTCATCATCTAAGAAGGTTCTGATACACTAGTTCTTCAATCAGTTTGAGCTCCAGGCTCAGATGGACACTTGATACTTGAATTAACTCTTGTAGTATATGCTTGATATCCTTAACCTTCTCGAGTCTTCTATACACTAATTTGTATTAGCTTGGTAGCTCTGATACTCAGTGTACTTAGTTTTGATATTAGTCTTGATTTACTAGTATAGTTGCCTTAGTGTACATAAATACTCACTTGGTTGGCAGAGCCCTATATTATCAGTTCTGCCAGATACCAAACAAAACGATCAGTAATTTTGTCACTTTCGTAGAATTGAGGCAGCAAGAAACTAACAGTATCTAAAGAATCGAAAGAGGATTTTCAGAAAGCAAAGGAAATTTTATTCAGTTCTTGAAGTGGCAGGAAAAAACATTACAATTGATACCAATCTAAAAAAAACCAAGGAACTCGTTCTCTCATACATTCTTCTCCTCCTCTACATCTATTTATACACTCAAGTTAAAAATTACATGGATTCATTGGTCCTAATTACATTTCTACCCTCACCATCTAAGAAGGCTCTGACACTAAAAAAATACTGTATTTTACCGACTGATCTTATCGACGGAAATAAAATGGTAGCTATTTACCGACGGATTACCGACTAAGTAGCTACTAATTTATTATGTAAAATACAGTATAACTAAATGCCGCTAATTCCGTCGATAGTCCGTCGCTAACGTACTAGCGACCACTTAGCGACAGAAAATTCCGTCGCTGAGCTACTGTAAAAGTTACACAACACCATCCCTCTTCATTCTCAAATTTTCACCCAAACAAAAATTACCCCCCAATCAAAAAAATTTCGACCCCTTTCGTCCTCCGGCCTCCTCCTCCGGCGTCCTCCTCCTCCCGACCCCCTCTCGTCCTCCGGCATCCTCCTCCCGACCCCCTCCTATGAAACCCGTAAATTTTTCAGTTAATTAATTTAATTAGCTAATTATTATTATAAATCATTATTAGTTATTAATTTAGAAAAATTGTATTTTTAGAAAAAAATTATTATTTCTGGATTTTAGAGTTTAGTCAAAACCCGTAAAAAATTTATTTTATAAATTGTTGTTAATTAATTATTACTATTTTTATAAAAAACCATATTTTTAGAAAAATAATTATTCCTGATATATTTTTAGTGTCTGGTTTGAACTGTCCTGACCCGTCCCGAACCTGACTCAAACCCAATTTCGGTTTTCCGAAATAAACCTTTAAGTTCATTAGAATAAGTATGAACCCTATTTTTTATTAAAGAAAAGAAATTTTTTCCATACTTTCAAAATCTTTAACACCCATTCATTCCAACATCAGCAAAACCCCTTTCAACCTTTCTTTCCCTAACGTACACTCGGCCGACCTCCTCCCACGAGTTAACGGTCGCCGCCATGACTCTCGGCCTCCCAAAATCGCAGGCTCTTCCTCTCCCGTAACCTCTCTTCCCCTCTCCCTATTCCATCACCATCACCATCACCATCATCCATCCTCAAATCCCTAGAAATTTCCCCAAAATCTCGAGCCCAATTCGCAGCCAACCGAAGTTTCTCCGGCGACCCCCTGTGCGGCGCCACTCCGCCGACCGATCCCCGTCCCCTGTGCGTCAACTCCCGCTGCTGCTGTCCCGGAGACCCGCAGCCACCTAGGCCGACCCCGAGCTCCAGCGCACCCCTCCGGCGCCCTCCGTCCGAGCGCCCGGCCCGCTGACCCGCGCGCGCGACCCCAAGCCCCGATCCCCTTTGCCACTCAGTCCCGAGACCCGAGTTACGTACCCCGACCTACTGTTCGTGGTTTCCCGTGTTTTCGATCCCGCTGTCCGCGTGTTCTGGATTGTTTCAAGTTCGCGGGATTCGCCTTCTTTCCCTATTTATACATCTGAGAGCTCTAGTCGAGCACTCGAGGTATATCTCGTGTCCCCGTGTCCCTCCCTTAAGTGTCGATGATGACACGGTCCCCGATTCCGTTATGGGATTCGGTTTAGATAGTTGCTGTTGTGTTTTCAGAATTTCTGAATTCCATTTTGGAATAATTCGATAGTTTTTGGCTTTGATGTTTTGATGATGTGGTTTGGATTCTTGGCCTTGAGTTGGTTACTCATGGTATGGCGATTAGTTTTGGTTGGTTTTGATTAGGTTCTGTGGTTTCTTGGAATTTTCGAGTTAAATTTGGATTTTTTCCGAAACTATACTATTTTGGTTCTGTGATAATTCTTGGAATGGTTCTGTGGATTTTCGGTACTTTCCGAACTTCGTTTCGAAACGATTATGTAGTTATATTGTGCTGGGTTTTGTTTTTAGCTTTGGGATATTTTCTGGGTTGGAATATTTGTGGATTGGTTTGGATCCCTAGTTTGGGACATTTTAATGGTTGTGTTTTTGGCATTTTCCCAGGATTGGGTTATCCCAGTTACAAAGGAGATGCTGCCCAATTTTTCTCAAATGATTTCAAAATACTATTTTCAAAACCGGCCTTTGCAAAGAATTATTAAAAGGCTTTTCGATTGGTTTTTTTGGTTTTAGATACCTTTCGGGCGACGACCGTATCGGTCAATGGGCCCTTAGCGAAATGCAAACGAAACCGGCATTGTTTCGGACGTTGGGACATTAGCTATTTTATGACAATTGGACCAAGTCTGAGACTCGTATTATATTTTAATTTAATTTAATTTATTAATCTTATTTTGTAACTAAATTGTAGGATAAATTTTAGAACTAACCAATGTTTCTTCTTATTTCAATTCGTGAAAATGGTCTGTAAGGGCATAAGCCCAGCTTTTATTTAATATCTGTGGTTTTGTAATATTGTAAATTTTTATTTTATTTCTGGTTGGTTGATTGACGTAAAACGTAAAATGATAATATAATTATTTTATAAAATTTAAATATTATTTTCTCACAATAAAATAATTAGGAAATTACAAGTTTATTGCAAATTCACGTTTCTTCATTTAAAGAAAAATATTAATTTTATATATAATACAAAATATAAAGTTTTACCAAGTAAATCAATAACTACGAGTTTTTCCAAATACAAAGTTAAATTGACTTTTCTTTGTAAGATAGTAACTCACCTCGATAAGCGCGCTCTAAGTAGAGTTGTAAATAACCTAAAATTTGACTAGGACAAATACTAGAGATTGTAACTAGCATACCTAGATATGGATTGAATATTGGTGCTAAGTCAGGAATTCTCAATTGTAGGGTTTCGAGGACTGTACTAGCATCATCCCGGAACCAACATTGAATCTAGTCATAATCAAGGCAAGTACGGTTATGTTAATGCGCAGTTTAATTAATGTTAGTAATCTTGCATGTTTAAACCATTGTATTACACGTAACTCTCTCATAGAGTAATGATTGAATCTGATTGACTCGGGATACTGGGGGAGTAGCGTAGTGTTCTATGACCAAAGCCCAAATAGATAATTGATTGTGCGAGCTTATTCCTTTTTCACGAGGATAGGCCGGACCGTATCATTAGGATACAATTGAATCATCCCAAACCGGTCATAGTCATTACATACTCGAATCACATTATTTACTATCATGTAGTTTAGTTGAAAATCATTATTTCAAAACTGTTTAATATTGCAAATTGCTAATCATTAGTGGAATTATTAATTTTTATAATTGTACTTAGCTCCTTTCCTGACTGGATCCTCCACCCCCAATAGGTTCCACTGATGAGGCAGAGTTACTGATAAGTAGCTACAATGACCCTGAGTTGTACCCAGTTGTGCTACCAGAGGATGCTGATCTTGGAGATGACGACCCTATCTTTTAGCTGTTGTTATTTTCTATTTCCAGTTGTTGTTGTTTTAAAAGACTGTTTCTATTATCAGTTGTAATTTTGTTGGACAAGTTTTATTAATCGAAATATTAAGTTGTGGCAATTAGACTGTGTTATTGATTACCTGTATGAGTGATACAGCTTACTGCCGTCGTCTCAACAACGGTGCAGGCTGGGCATGATCCGATTTGACCCAAGAAATTGGGACCGGGTCGTGATACCTCCTCTACAGCCCCCCTCTCCGGCCCCTTCTACAGCCCCCCTCCGCCCCCCTACAGCCCCCCTCCTCTCCGCTGACCCCCAACCCCCGCCCCCTACAGCCTCCCCTCCGCCCCACTATAGCCTCCCTACTCTCCGTCGACCCCCTACAGGCCCCCTCTCCGTCCCTCCTACAGCCCCCCCCCCCCCTCTCCGCCTCCCTACAACGAGCAGATGCCCCCTCCTCTTCCTACATCGAGCAGACGCCCCCTCCTCCTACTTCGGTCAGACCCTTTTCATCCGTCAAAGGTAAACCCTATCCTACATTGCTATTTTTTTAAGTTATTGTATTTGTGATTTGGGGGGGGGGGCAATATTAATTTAGATTTTGGTGTTGGACACATATAGACACGATACATTGGACTTGGACACAAGCACATTATATATTGGTATCGAACACGATACGTTGGACTTGGACACGAGCACGTTGGACTTGGACATTGGACTTGGACATAATACATTGGATATATTGGTATCGAACACAATATATTAATTGTTTGGATGTAAATTGAATACTATAAAGTGTTGATTTCTCACTAGGGTGATTTACTTGTCCAATTTTCTAGATCGAGTGACTATTCATGTCTTTATAACTTAGCATTTCTACGATCTAGTTTCAGTTTTTTTCAAAAAAGTCTCCTTTTTATACATAGCTTATTAATTTGATCTTATTTTCATTCATAAACCGCATTTGATTATTGAAAAAAAAGACCCAATAAAATAAGATTTAGAGAACAAAGAAATCAAAACTGGGAGCCCTCAGTCACACTCAGCCCTGTCATAGATGTTAGATATTGAGCATATCTAGAAAGTCCCCCTCATCTTGGGGTGCACATTTTTAAAGTTCTTGTTGTGTTGTATCAAAACTCTATAGTTGTGAGATTAAAGCTTAAATATCTATATTATTCCAACATAACTTCCTATGTAGATGGGCAAAGAGTTGGTTTTAATTCGGTACAGTTTTACAAAATTTGCTTAAAATACTTGTCGGATGATTAATGGAATCTACGTTGCTCAATATCACGTTATGTTTCCAACTATTGACGAAAACTCTAAATTATGTGGAAGGTTGAGGTTTAAATATCTGTATTTTTCCAACATGCATTTGATCTATAATTTGCTTTAGCTAAATCCTAAATTTCTGAAACCATATTTAATCGCAAAACACGGCTCCCAAATGAGTCATAGGAATGGTCTGATACCGATTTCGATATCAATACTCGTAGGAATGATCTGATACCAATTTCGATATTGATACTCATAGGAATGGTCTGATACCAATTTCAATATTGAAACTCATAGAAATGGTATGATATCGATTTCAATATCGATAATTAGGCCAATTTCGATAATTAGGCCAATATCGATATGATACGGTACAAGGATACGGCCGATACCGATAGGATATCTGATTCCAATACCAATCCGATACGGTCGATACCGAAACGATAGGCCGATACTAATCTGATACGGTCGATACTAATAAGAACCAAACGTGAAGCAGAGCTTCATATTCAAAACATCTTTTTTATTCATTCCTCATGGAGCTCTACACCAAGGATGTCCACTTCCTCATGGAGCTCATTCAAGTATATGTACAAACACACACACCCCCCCTCTCTAGATTCCTTCTCGATACTCATAGGAATGGTACCAATTTCGATATTACCGATTTCGATATCGATAATTATAGGAACGGTCTGATACCAATTTCAATATCGATACTCATAGGAATAGTTGATATTACCGATTTCGATATCGATACTCATAGGAATGGTCTGATACCGATTTCGATTTCAATACTCATAGGAGTTGTCTGATACCAATTTCGATACTGATATTGTTAACCTTGGTTATTACAATTAGGTACTAAATTAATTTTTTACTTGTATTTACAACATATATGGTACTTGGTGCAGAATTGGTTTGAGCAATGAGTCGATACTTAGTTGACCGTTCGTGGATGTACAATCGGCGACATGAGAGCAAGATTGATTTAACGGATGATTTCAAGGCAGGTGTCGAGGAATTTCTGAGATACGCCAGTAGCCAACCTTATTTCATGGACGGAAGGCTCATAAACTGCCCTTGTGTCAATTGTCGTAATATACCATCCAAAGAGGTAGATCTCGTGAGAGAGCACCTCTACAAGAAGGGTTTCATACCGAACTACAACGAGTGGACGGCTCAAGGATAACCTTTGGTTCCGCAATACTAGTCCTCCTTCAATATGGATATGGGAGATCCCACTCTTGGAGACCACTTCCAATATCGGCATCGAAACTTGGCACGTGAGTTGGTATTTGATGCGGCTTGTGCCGGTCCAAGTTTTGATCCGGAGGATCCGAATGCTGCTGCAAAAGAGTTCTATGATATGTTCAACCATGCCGATACTCCGTTATATCCGGATTATGATTCTTATTCTGCCCTGTCGGTGGTGATGCGGTTGTTGAACCCCAAGTCTGATTTTAACTTACCGCAGAAATGCTACGACCGGATAATTCAGTTTGTTAGAGAGTTGCTGCCAAAAGGAGCAAAGGACTTGCCATAAAATTATTACAAGTCGGAGATGATGATACGGAAAATCGGATTAGGCTACGTAAAGATAGATTGTTGTCGAAACGGCTGCATGTTGTACTACAAGGAGAACAATGATAAAGACAAATGTATTTTTTGTCACGAGGACCAATACAAGCCCATTCGGGACAAAGGAAAATCAATTGCACGAGCAAGGTTGTGCCCCTACAAATACATGCAGTTTTTGTCGATCACAAAGAGGCTACAGAGGATATATATGTCCTCGAATACTGCAGAACACATGATATGGCATAGCAAAGAGAGGAAGATGGATGAAGGAGAATTATCTCATCCATCTGATGGAGAGGCATGGAAGCATTTTGATCGATGTCATCCTGAATTTGCTGTGGAGCCAAGAATGTTCGGCTGGCTTTATGTTCTGATGGATTCACTCTTTTTGGACAGTCGGGAGCTCATTACTCTTGTTGGCCGGTGATTTTGACCCCTTACAATCTACCACCGTAGATGTGTATGAAGACTCCTTATATGTTCTTGACACTTATCATACCCGGTCCAAAAAATTTAAAGAAGAATATTGATATCTACTTGCAGTCGTTGGTGGACGAGTTAAAACAATTATGGCAGTTCGGCGTTCAGACGTATGATATATCGATGGAGCAAAACTTTCAGATAAGAGCGATGTTGATGTGGACCATCAATGATTTTCCAGCATACGAAATATTATTTGGGTGGAGTACTCATGGTGTTATGTCTTGTCCGATATGTATGGAAAAGAGTAAGGCATTCTGCCTTCAGAATGGAGGAAAAGCTTTTTTTATTGCCATCGTCAGTTACTTCCTATGTCGCATCCATGGAGAATGGACATGGATGCCTTTATAGCTAGTAAACAGGAACTAACTCCTCCCCCGTTGAGATTGACTGAAGATATCGTTTAGGCAGAGGTAGAGGATTTGCCGACTGTAAAGGAAGATTCGAGATCGGGCCATCGCTTAGAAGGATTCGGACATAGCCATAATTGGATGAAGCAGAGTATTTTTTAGGACTTACCTTATTGGAAGGACAATCTCATAAGACACAATCTTGATGTCATGCATATTGAGAAAAATGTATTCGACAATATCTTCAATACGGTGATGGATATCAAAGAAAAAATGAAAGACAATTCCAAAGCAAGAAAGGACTTGGAAATTATTTATAGGCGTCCATAGTTGCATCTAACACGAAGATCCAATGGTAATTGGGTCAAGCCCTCAGCACCATTTACAGTGAGTAGGGATGATAAATTGAAAATATGCAATTGGATTGCAAAGTTGAGATTTCCTGACGGTTACGTGTCGAATCTGGCAAGATGTGTCGATCTCAATGAACGCAAGCTGATAGGGATGAAGAGTCATGATTGCCACGTGTTCATGGAGCGTTTACTTCCTATCGCTTTGAGAGAGATGTTGCCTTCTCAAGTATGGGGTCCGCTGGCCGAGTTATCTATATTCTTTAGAGATTTGTGTTCAAGTAAGTTGACGGTGCAACATATGTTTGAACTTGAGGAGAAGATTGTATTAACATTGTGCAAGTTAGAAAAGGTGTTTCCACGGGCTTTTTTGATAGTCATTTGTCGATTCATCTTGCATACGAATCACGTATCGGTACTCCCGTCCATTATCGATGGATGTATCCATTTGAGAGGTATAAAATATTTAATTATCTAGTACTAATAATTATTTTATTCAAACAGTTCTAGTATTGAATATATTATTTATAGATATCTACATCACCTGAAGAAGAAGGTGGGCAATAAGGCTGATGTAGAAGCTTCGATATATGAAGCATATATTATTGAGGAGGTCTCAAACTTCTGCTCAATCTACTTCAATACTCATGTCAGAACAAACTGGAATAGAGCACCAAGAAATGATGAAGGTGAGATCGATGAACCGAATCATGGAATCCGCACTATCTTCAATGTTGGTGGCAAGCCTACAAGTGCTTCTAAGTTACGGTGGTTGGAGGACGATGAGTTTGAAGCCGCTCATCGGTATATCTGCCTAAATAGTGGTATAGAGGAGATGGAAAATATAGAGAAGTAAGAGGCATAATTTTGCTACATACTCCAATTTTGTGATATACGTGTAATAATTTCTCTCACTTTTCTCGTTATTATCATAGTATTTTTAGAGCTGAGATAAAAATGGAAAGACCTAGCATTGATGATGATGATCTTGCTAGAGAGGTTGACAAAAAAATTTTGTCCTGGTTCCATAACTATGTAAGGATTAGAATTATTTAACTATTCGAAATTCAATTGACCGACTAAAGAGCTTTGTCCTAATAACGTTATGATACGTGATGTTTTAGGTTTTTCGTCCTGGCACACAATTGACCAACGAAAGACTTCGAGCACTAGCTATCGGACCAAGCAAGAAGGCAAAATGTTGGGTGTATATACCATCAATGGCTTCAAATTTAGGACCACTGATAAGCCTATTAATCACTCATTTATAGATGAGAAGGCTAATTACATAAAGAATTTCAGAGTTTGTGTAAGGGGTTCAGTCTACGATGCTGATCCAAAATTTGACTAGTATGACGTTCTAAGAGATATTATAGAGCTGGATTACTCTTTTGATACCCAAATTGTGCTGTTTAAATGTGATTGGTTTGACACAACACCCAAGCAAGGATGGAGAATTGACAAACAGTTTAGATTTATTGATATAAAACATGAAAAAAGATATGTAAGTTTTGAACCATTTGTGTTGGCTAGTCAAATGGTCCAAGTGTACTACATGAGTTATCCTAGTCGACGACGCACTACTTGTGATTGGTGGGCTGTATGCAAAACTAAAGCAAGAAATACATATAATATTGGAGATCAAGCATACCAAGAGGATGAGGTAGTCATGCCTCAACCAACATATATGAGTTTAGCCGGCGTTGACGACATGGAGGTTGACGTTACTGTAGAAGATGATATAGTTGACGAAGAGCTTGTCGACATAGAGGACTTACCTCGTGTAGAGGAGGAGTCTGAAATGGACGTATCGGATGAGGAGGAAGAATTTGAAGATGAAGGTGAAAGTGGAAGTGATAGTGAAAATGAAGATGAAGAAGATTCGGATTACGAAGAAGATGAAGAAGATGAGTATGTATTACCTATTAGATTTGCATTGATTATTTATATCAACACACCTTTATTTAATTTCTATTAGATTTGTATTGATTATTTGTATCATCACTTTATTTTTTTATTTCTTTCAGATTTACATATGGCGGGACGAGGTTGCACACGACGTCGAGGATCTAGGTCGACCCGCCTTCCTGCTCCTTCTAGTACTCCGGCTGCATATTGCAGAGGAGTTAGCGAGGCCGATTTAGTTGATGGCTTATCTTCGCCGTTCACTCGTTCATCGGTCGGTAGAGCTAACCTTGATATTCCTTCAGCATCTACTCCTACCGGTGATGGTGCCCCGTCTTCTACGCCGGAGACTACACCTATTATCACTCCTGTTTCCCGTTATACGTATTTTCAGGATACGTATACGGATTTTTGATAATTGTCAGGTGATCCGTACTTTGACTTGTCTTGCTTAGCCTAGTCTTGGTTTAATCTTGGCTCGGTTTATTTTGGTTTAGATTGGCTTGGCTTGGTTTAGTTTGGGTTGAGATGGAGAGGCTTGGTATATAAGCCAACTCCACTCTCTCTACTCCATAACTCTTTCATTTACTTCTTCTACTTCTCCATTACTCCTTCCACCCACTAAAGAAACCCTAGGCAAGTGAAATCTTGCTTTATGATAGATCTCCCATTTTATTTTTCCATTCTCTTCTCCACTTGATTCTAAGCCTCTTTAGAACTTGGCATTTTCGATTTTGATGGATGGATTTTTGTAGATCTAAGTTTTGATATTTTGTTATTTTTCTTGGTTTTGATCTATTAAAGCTTGGTATTTCCTCAAATAAATCATCCTAGGCTGTAGAAAATCTTGTTCTATGCAGTTTAGACCCTTGGAAGTCTCAATTCGGACTTGTTATGAACAAGTTATGGCATTTTGAAGTTTTCGGGTTCCATTGGTTCTTCTTTGCTGTTTGGAGAAGAAGAACAGGTCCTGGCGCAACCCGACCTCGCGCAGCTCAGTCTGGCGCAACCTAGCCCAGGCGTCCTTTGGCCCTGGCGCAACCTAGCCCAGCGCCCCCTTGGGACATGGCGTAACCTGAGTCTGGCGCAACCTGAGTCAGGTGCAACCTGAGTCTGGCGCAACCTGAGAAGGCGCAACCTGAGTTTGGCGCAACCTGAGTCAGGCGCAACCTGAGTCATACGCAACTTGAGTCAGGCACAACCTGACCTGGCATAACCTGACCTGGCGCAACCTGATCTGACGTACCCCAGCCTGGCGCAACCTAACTTAGGCGCCCCCTGTCCCCCTTGGCGCCACCTATCATTTCCCTGGCGTCACTTGACCAGCGCCACTTGTTGCCATGATACTTCTTGCCCTTTGGCCCCATGCATGTTCTCCTAGTTCTAGTTGTATTTGCCTATGATCTTGCATGTGACTTGTACTTGATCTATCTTGTGACGACCCTGTTCGATAATTTGTTGAGCATAACATGACTTGCCTCATGACATGAATACGACTTGGCATGAACATGACATGATAATCTTGATAGTGGCCCGTCGAGGCGCACTCCTGACAAGTAATCTTGACAAGTAACAAGTAACCCGACATGACATGATAATCTTGAAATGCTGTTACGACAACTACCCTGACTTGCTAAGTAACACTTGTCTTGACACCGTGGTTGATTTTCCTGATTGTGATTGTACAAGATACCTGTCTCGTCTTGCATCATGTCTAGGACATGGATTCTTGGTTACCACGGTCAGGAATTCATAATGAATATGACTAGGTTAATGACTAGATTGATCAAGTAGTTCATATAGAGAGATTTTCCCAGTTACAGGCGATCCCGTTATTCCCGACACACCTGAGTGGACTTGTAGCCTGCCGACGAGTAGGACACATTTCCAACCCACTGTCATGTGGGGCACTTTTTGAAATCATAAGTACTAAAGCACACTGCCATGTGTTGCACTCCAAGTCACCTAATGATTCTCTAACTCTTGGTAACTCTAAGAAACCTTGCCTGGATAACCTGGATAGCTGCAGGGCTTGTGACTCGAGAATATCTCAAATGCATCTTGTAGTAACTAGACTTGTGATAACCCTAGTTAGTTAAAGTATCAAGCCGTACTCATTGCTTGGCCGTGATTGATGTATGGATTCTAGTCTTGTCTAGGCAATACCAGTCTATGATTACTTCAGTACATTACTGCTTATGCTTTACTATTGTCAATAAATGATTGGAGACTAAGCTCTATTCAGGTGAAGGGTTACAACCCCGGTCCTTGTTTGGTTTATGGGTTGTAACTTGGTTACCGGAATAGTCCTTTAGTTATCTTATCGTTTATCATCATGTTTTCTCTAACTCATGTCTTTCGTTATCATTTATGTCTTTATGTGCTAATATACTAGTTTTAGTTCTTAAATGAAGCCTCCCTTGTGGCACTTGCTCTTTCTGGGGTCTGACCCAACTGGTTTTTTATGGCCAGATTTTGGAGTAGCACCCGAGGATCTACCTGCCTTCCAGCTAGATGGTGAACACTAGACGCAACCCTGGCAACGAGTGGATTTTCTTATTTTGCTCTTCCACTTTATTGTAAAATTATTCTTTTGAGGCGTTTAGCCGCCGAGTAAGTGTTAGCTCGTGTTGAAACTTATATTCTGTCTGCCTAAGGGCTGTAACATGATTGACAAATCCTAGGGTTAATCATGTATGACTTTAACTCTTGCTAGTCTTCGTATTTTGTATGACTAGCTTCATGATCATCTGAATATGTAATGTTTGGGACGCCTTACCTTTTATGTTTGATGATCTAATATCTTGTAACATTTATTTGCTTGCTTGAGATTGAGACACTAGGCTTATTCTTGACCATAAGAGACTGCTGGCTTGTAGTTAAACCCACATGCATCTAGACAGCCGTGACCGTATTGCGAGGTGGGTTGCACTTCAATGTACGTAGTTGGCTGTGTATGTCCCCTGCTCTCCAGTATTCTGGTTCTGGGGCGTGACACCTGTTGCTCCTACTGGGGCGAACCCATATCCTGGCCTTTTGGTCGATCGTAGAGTTTACATACGTCGATCAGGATTTGTAGACCCTCCTACTCTACCAGAGCGGCCAGCCAACATCACTCGTCCCGAATTGTGGGCCGATGGAACGACGTAAGTATATAATTGTTAGTAGACACATTTATTCATACTCTATTCATTATCAAATCGTATATTATTTTGTTTATTCCAGGTTCTTTCCGGTCCAAGCTGGTAGAGATTTGGGCGAGTTGATGCGTCGTCAATTCTATGGTCCCTATTTGAACTTCGGGGACATTCCACTTGATAGGCGATTCATTTGGCTCGAGATGCTTGAGGTATGTCTAAATAATATCGTCTTTGTTTACAATATTTCTTAAATATTTGCTCATTTATTTTTATTTGTTCTTATTTGCAGAAGTTGCACTAGTGGCCGGCGCACAGAGATCAGGCGATCCGAATGTGCTACAAGTCCGTCGCCAACAAGAGGTTGAGGGACATGGTCAACGACCAGAAGTCGTTGGCTCTACTAAATAGTGCTCTTCGAAGGAGTAGTTGAAGGAGGAATTCTGGGAGGAGATAAAGAAGAAGATGGACACTCCGGCCTATAAGGCCAAGTGTGAGAAGACAAAGGCTGCCCGTGCTAAGGGTGGTCACCACACGGGTGGATCCTTCCCAATTTCAGAGCATTATTGACAGCTGGTGAGTATTCTTATTTGTTATTTCTTTAATTGTTTAAATTTAATGTTTAGTTATAATGTTTAATTGTTACAGTACGAGGAGGTCGCCAGGGCAGGCGGAGACCCGAACGCCATTGACTTTCCTAAAGATTTCGAGCGTACCCATAAGCAAAAGAATGATGGGAAGCTCGTAGATGATCGGGCGACCAAAGCCTATATTAGTTTTTCGAGTCCTATATCTAATTACATTTCTTCTTTGTCTTTACGTACTTAACTATATTTAGTTTACCGAAATAGTTAGTCCGAACTCTCATATGAAATATTAACTCTAAATCATAACCCTAAGTAGCATTATAAATCAAAGAATAATTTAGGAGACGTATGAGAACGTAACCATAACAATACTTAATAGTAACTAAAATATGAATATTAACTCTAAATATATTCACCTATATATATAGGAGACGTATGAGACTTTAGAAATTCGAGTCGGTGAGGGAGGGACTGCCGAGGAGGGAGCTGGGACTAGTCAGCCATCGACGTCGGCTATGAGGAACGATTTGTGGATACAAGCCGTCGGTAGAGGGAAAGGGGGCAGCGTGTACGGTACCGGATCGTTGGCATCCCAACCGTCCATTTATTCCAGAGCTCCTCTATCTCCACCACCTCCACCTCCACCTCCACCTCCACGTCCACCTATAGATGCACAGACTGACGATATTGCCGACACCTACACTTTTTGGCATATTATACATATTTTGGTGGGCCTACAGGGTCAGGTGATCCAGATGAGCAGTGTTCTATGCACAACAGGTTCGATTCCTGCTACCACTGCACCGGCTCCAGCTTCGACCTCAGTGCCTCCGGTAACGACTCCTCCTCCGACCACAGTACGTACTACACCGGCTTCTCCTCCGACCACAATGCCTCTTGTCGTGCCGCCGACTCTTCCAGATGTTCCTGTCCAGGACGTACAACGGATCGTCACTTTGGTCCTGGGGCAGTTATATGCATGCAGACGGCCGGCCATGCCTCCGCCACCTCCTCCACCATCAGTTTGATTTTTGTTTATTTTTTGGTTGTATTTGACGATGTGTATGAACTTAATTTAGGGAGTTTGTATTTGATTGAGGAGTTTGATCGATGAGTTTATGTATTATTGAACACATTTATGTATATGTACTATATTGCGATTACTGGACAAGTTTGTATCTATTGGAGTTGTTTGGATAGGCAATTGGAGTTTAATTTAATGTAAATATTGGTGCTTGGGTTAATTTTTGTATATATTGGGGTTATATTTTGTCACGCCCCAGAACCAGAATACTGGAGAGCGGGGGCAGACATAGCCAGCTACGTATATGAAATGGGATCCATCTCGCTATACGGTCACGGCTGTCTAGATACATGAGGGTTTACTACAAGCCAACAGTTGTAGGTCCTAAAAAATCAAGTGGCACACATCAACAAAGTCAGAAAATCAAGAAATACAACTTTTAGATGACTTACGCAGACAACAGATTACGCACAATTCAGATTGCGCAGGATCGATTGCGCACACTTCCAAGCGCGCAGGCTGACGTGGTAAATCGCCATCATTACCTGACATAAATCAAATCTTCTGACAACTGACAGCACGGAGATCGAGGCGGCCGTTCGTTTAATCGTGCAGCACGGCGCTCGAGGACAGCTGGCAGCGCAATCCATGTTGGCGCAATTTTTTGTTGGCGCAATCTATTTCCTGCGCAATTCAAGTTGGCACAATCCAAAGTCTGCGCAATTCAATGTGCGTGTTCTACCAGTACAAATGATAAAGTACACGTGGCATTCATGCCATCAATTGCTCATTTTGTGGCAACTGCCTATGCATGATCATGCGCATTTCAATCAAATGATGCCATGTGTCCAAGACAGTTAATCCATGATCCAGCAACTGCCTGCGCAATCCATCATGCGCAGTCCAGAATAACTAAAAGTTAGTTATTTCTCAGAACTCTATAAATAGAGTTTCAAGTCTCCATTTAAAGGGATCACGAATCAATAATCAGAGATCAGAGAGTTCAAGAGTTCTTGCCCAAGTGCTGCTGCATTCTTCCGAGGCTTTTGCCTTCATCTTCCGAGGCTTTTTGCCTTCAATTTCAGAGTTGTCTTCAACTTCAGAGGCTTCGTATTCAGAGTTCACATCGTCCAAGGGATAAAGCAATCGTTATCTAGATTGGATTCCTAAAGTTGTACCATTCCCAGAATTCAAATTGTAATCTTTTACAAAGTTTGTATCAATAAAGTTCTTCAACTTTTGTTTTTGCAAACAAAATGGCGACTCTGCTGGGGATGACTTTCTCCTCCGATGAGGAAGTGACAACTCAATGTGACGTGGCGTCTATCGGAAAGACGCAGAAGACACTGGTTGTGAAGATCAACCAGACAGCCTACGAATCTATGATCAACTCCAAGACCACTCCTCGTACTGCGACCACTGCTGCCACAAGCAAAGTGCGCCTAGTGTGGGTCCCAAAGACTGCTGCGCATTCTGTTAATGCTGACAGCAAGTCTTCTGCGCAATCTGCCAGCAAGTCTGCTGCACAGTCCAAAGCTTCTGTCACCAAGTCCAGTGCACAATCTGTCTCTGCTACTGCTGCGCAGTCTGCTATGGCCAGTGCACAAAAGACTTCATATGCTGCTATGGCTAAGTATAAAACTCATATGCCTCTGGCGCAATTGGCTGCCAAACTTTCTGCGCAAACCAATATTCCAGCAACCAGAGTGCAACCTAAGCACTCTGTGGCAAGAACTCCTGATGCACAAACCACAGTTTCTGTGGCCAGAACTAGTGTACCATCAACTCATGCGCAAAGCATTCCTGCGCAATCCAAGAGTGATAGCCTTTTGGCTAAACTCTCTTCTTCTCACAACAAAGGGAGAGATTTTATTCCTCCTCTCAAACATTCTATTGCTCCTGCGCAATCCACTGGGGGTAGTCCTTTAGCTATTCCTCTTTCTCTTCAAAACAAAGGGAAAGGCCCATTGGTCTTTTCTCAAACTTCCTTGTCCCATGATTTGGATGACAACAGAGGGAAACGCTCTTTAGCTAACCCTTCGTCACAAAACAAAGGAAAAGGTCCTTTGGTCTTTTCTCAATCTTCTTCAGTTTTTACCGAAGAAGATCCATCTGAACGTGCCTTGGCACCAATCAGTACTAGAACTCTTTCAAACAAGGATTCTTCTTTCCTTTATAACAAGAGAACTTGTACTGATCAAAGAGGTATTCTGCCTATCCCGGTAGCAGAACTCCAAGACCTCCCGACGCTCAAGATTTCCCGTTCCAGACAGGGAAAACTGTTAGTGTCTCAGACAGAAACCCCTGGGGGTGAATTTGCTGATCTTCGAACTTATCTCAACAGACCCACTTCGGTAAAACGCAAACAGCCAATGCCGAAGATAAAACATCATCAGAAACAAATCTCCAAGGTCAAAAATCCCGACACTTATGCCAATGAAGTGAGCACTTCCCTGTATACTCAAGGGACTAAATATTTGAAGAATCGGAATCATGTTCCGAATGTTATCAAAGAACAGATCCCTCAGAGTTTTCCTCATCCTGTTGTTGTTCCTGATCTTCGAGAACATCTTAGACAAAAATGGGACAATGTCTCAACACCTCCATCTCAACCATCTGATCATCATTGCAATCACAAAGTCATCATCCAATGTTGTTGTCAAACAACAAAACGATCTGTTTTCGATCGTCTGACTTTCGCTAAATCTGAACCTATGTCAGAGGAAGATGAAGTCTTGTATGCTTCTATTAACATGACTTTCCGAGAAACTGGGGGTAGAAGATGTTCTAAGCACGGTAAACTCCGCAAGCCAAGCCAGCGGTATTTAGAATTACTCCAAGAATCTTCTGAAGGAGTATTTCGACATACCCATTCTCGAAGCCGAGATACAGTCGGTCAAAGGAATCTTCCTCAAAACCCTTCAGGTTATTCTTCTTCAGACTATGATGCATATAGTGAAAGCTCCGAACAGACGGTGTCTTCCACTGTACCAAGAGAAGTGACAGCTTATGTTGTCACTGATGATCCAGATGCTTCAACTTCTATAAATCAGGAACAGCGAATTGCTGCACTTGAAGACAAACTAAAAACCATGGCTGAAATGGTTGCTAGTATGCATTCCATCATTGTAGCACAGCATGTTACACCACCAACTGCACCTACTACGAGTCCAGAGATCATAGCATCTTCGGTACCTGTTAATACTGGGTTGGGGGTAGTGTCTCCTCAAATGCCTCATGTACAAGTACAAGTTCAAACTACACCTAGTCAGTCAGGAGCTAGGGGTAGTGCTTACAATGCTGTTCCTCCTCCTACCACTCTAACTCAACCTGCTCCTTCTTCGTCATCAGAAGACGCCAATGAAGCTGTCAAACTCTTGCGAACCCAGTTCGAAGCTTTCAAAGAGAAAGACAACTTGCAAAGATTGGGGATCAAGCAGCCCTATCCAGTTGAATGGAAGGAAGTCCCGTTCCCACCGAAGTACAAAATCCCAACAATCTCTTTGTTCGATGGCAGTACTTCCCCTAGTCAATTTATCAATCATTTTGAGGTAATGACCGTTCAACTTTAGCCAAATGACGCTCTTCTTACCAGAGTGTTCGTCGGTTGTTTAGCCGTCGTAGCATATGACTGGTACAGAAGTTTGCCCGATGGTTGTATCACTTCCTTTTCAGGTCTCAAACAAATTTTTCTGGAACGGTTCTATGAAGGATTTAACGACATGACTATGTCAGCTCTCAACAAAATCAAACAGAAACATAATGAAACTGCTGAGAGCTTTATTGAACGGTTCCGCCGAAAAGCTTTGAAAATACCTCCCGGAACTCCAGCTGTTGTCACTATTGATACTTGTAAGGCAAATCTTTTGCCTATTATCAGTATGTGGACGGGATCTACCCAATTCCAAGATTGGCCTTCATTCATTGTCAATGCCAAAGCTGCTGAAGTGAGTGCCGAGAAGTTCAAACAATTGGGGGTACAGATGTCTAACCATGATCGAGATGAACATCAGACGTCAGGTGGTGGCAACCGCCAAAACAATCGCAAAGCAAAAGAGACTTTGAACATTAATTTGAACAAGAATAAAGAATCTTTGGCTGTCAATGTAGCTCCGCCTACTTCCACTCCTACTCCTTCTGCACCTACACCAAGGGAACCTCGTCCGAAAGTGGAATATTCCTTTGACGAGAATGACACTGCGAGCATCTTTGAATGTTTACTCAAAAGCAATAAAATTCAACTCCCAGACCCAAAGAAACCTGATGAAGTCGGTAAGACAGATCATCCTAAATATTGTGTCTACCACAGGTTTATTGGACATCCTACTCGAGCATGCTATGTGCTCAAGAGCAAAATTCAGGAGCTTGTCAATGCTGGTGTCGTCACTCTACAGTAAGATGAGAAGACTGTTACTGCGAACATGGTTTCAGTCCAGTTTGGTGACTTTCCTCCGCAAATGGTACAGCATGGTGTCATTCCTATTCCCAAAGCTACTCTTGAGATTGAGAATCTCCCACTTCCACCAAATGAAGGTCTTGTTCCCTTGTCTCTTGACAACGGTAAAATTATGTGGATCCATCCCGATCTTACTCCGAAATTCGAAGTTCCCTCTTCTTTCAAAAAGAAAGTTCGTTCTAAAGGCAAAACAAAGACTTGCAACATGGTGTCTTTTGATCCCATAGTTGACGAAGAGATTCTGTTAGGCACCAGATCAGGAAAAGCCTATTTGAAAGATCATTCTGAAGGTCAAGAGGATCCTGCCTCTTCTTCTGAACTTGCTCCAGCACAACCTGCTTCTACTAAAGAGATTCCTTCTACATCTTCACCAGTTGTAGTACCTATTCCTCCCAAGCCAATGACGGCTGACAAAGGCAAGCAACAAGTCCGCTTTGATAAACCTCTGAAGAAATCATCTCCTACAGGACTTGAAAAGCCATATAACTTTGATATATTGGCTCAACTGGCCAATACACCGGCTAGGCTATCAATCTTCGAGCTCTTGCGCCTTTCCAAAGAGACTCGAGAAACTCTAAGTGAAGCTCTGATGTAGGCTGAAACTTGCTTAACTCTCCTTAAAAGGCCAGAATCAGAACCAGTCTCTTGCAGTCACTGTCATAGTGTCTTGGAGTTGATTTCAAACATCACTTTTACTCAGGATGATATACTACTGGAAGATAATAGACATGATCGTCCTCTCTACTATACAGGATATGTCGATTCGATGAAAGTCGATCGTATCCTAATAGATCCAGGGTCTGCACTTAGCATCATGCCAAAGACAATGCTAGATACGTTGAAGATACCAGTACATAGTCTTTCAAGCACAATCACTACTATCATGGGATTCAACCAAGGAAGAAGTGAACCTTTGGACAAGATCCGTCTAAAACTCCAAATAGGCAATCTTCGCACAAAGGTGACCTTTTATATCATTGACAATCATGGTTGTTCTTACAACGCTCTTCTGGGAAGACCATTCCTCCATGAACATAATGTTGTTCCATCAACTCTTCATCAATGCTTTAAATACGTTAATGACAAAGGACAAGTTCACAAGGAAGTTGCAGACCTTTATCCTTTCAAGGGCGTTGAAGCGTATTGCAACGATGCTCGTATGTATAAGGAGAAATTTATGAAAGTGGTATTGGCCATAGATACTGAAGAATATCAAAAAGCAGTGCCCAATGATACTCTCATCATACCTGTTAAAGGGCGTGTTTCTCATCTTCAGTCTTCTAAACCACTGGCTATTCACTTGCCAGTTCAGGAAAAATCAGTTGATGCTGATCAAGAACAAAGGAAGCTCACCTCTTCTGAGCCACTTGTTATCGACTTACGTCGTAATAAGGACAAAAAGTAGCTCGCTTCTTCTGAGCCTCTTGTTATTGATTTAACTCACAACAAAGAAAAAAGGAAGCTCACCTCTTCTGAGCCACTTGTTATTGACCTTCGTCGTAACAAATATCTTATACGTTCTTCTTCTCCCCCTTTTGTAATCAATCTGACCAAGCCTGCTAAGGCTAAAGGTCTTGTTGTAAATAAAGATGTACATATCAATGAAAAAGCATCTACTTTCCAGTATACTGATGTTATTTATTATACTAAATGCTATTTGGATATGTTAGATAGCTTCAAATCATTTACAATGGGAGTTGTGCAGTCTCTTCAAACAGAAGTCTCACTTGAAGATCCAGATGACTCTTACCGTATTGTTCCTGCTCGAAAGAAAGGCGAAAGTCCAATACTTTTTAGTAAAGGACCAGAACAACAATTCAGCTATACGGATGATAGCAAGCTTAACGATACAGGACATTTACAACTCCTTCGTTATAGTCAACAATCAAAAGACATCATCCGTAAGATGGGTTATGACTTTAAAAATGGCCTCAACTACGGTAAGGGTAGACGAACTCCCATTCGTACAGCTGTTCCAAAAGGAAAATCTGATATATACTATAGCAAGACCAAAAGAGGTCTCGGATATACTTCTCCTCCGATGTTATCCCCAGCAGTTTCTGACTCTGATAGTGAAGAATGTTCTAACTCTTCTGATTCCAGGTCATGGGATTCTGATACTAACATTGGTGAAGTCCATCGTGTAATTGTATCTTCTAATATGGTTTCTGCTGAACTTCCGGAAGGATGTGATGAGGACATTGAAGAAAGTCCTGAAACATATCCTTGGGCTCAACAGATGGATAATCAGTGGGTACTCCGATTTGAACAAAGAGAACCTCCTACTGAAGATCAATTAGTTCAGGTTAATGTAGGAGAAAGCGAGTCGCCTCGTCCTATCTTTATTAGCAAGAATCTTCCGGAAGCAGATAAGCAAGAGTTAATTCTTCTCATTAAAGAATACATTGATGTCTTCGCATGGAGTTACGAGGACATGCCAGGTTTAGATCCCAAGATTGCTACCCACAAACTGAACATTCTTCCCAATGCTAAACCAGTCAAACAACAGCAACGGTGATTCAAGCCTGAAATGATGGACGCAATCGATGATGAAGTCAAGAAGCTTATCGCTTGTGGCTTTATTCGAGAAGAACAACATCCTGATTGGGTAGCTAACGTTGTTCCAGTCCTGAAGAAAACCGGCAAAGTTTAAGTCTGCATCGACTTCCGAGATCTTAATAAAGCATGTCCGAAAGATGAATTTCCTCTCCCTATCACGGATGTTATGATTGACAATACCTGTGGGTTCGAGCGAATATCTTTTATGGATGGATTCTCTGGATACAATCAGATCAAGATGAATCCCGAAGATGAAAAACACACATCTTTCCGCACTCCTCGGGGAGTCTATTGCTACACAGTGATGCCATTTGGTCTCAAGAACGCTGGTGCAACTTACCAACGGGCCATGAGTACTATTTTCAGAGAACATCTTCGCAAAACTGTCGAATGTTATGTTGACGATATCGCTGTTAAAAGTCGTCTGAAAGAAGATCATATCCAAGATTTGAGAACAATCTTCAATCTCATGCGCCAACATCAGCTCAAGATGAATCCTACCAAGTCATTCTTGGGTGTCTCTAGTGGCAAGTTTCTTGGCTTCGTCATTACCTCTAAGGGTATACACGTGGATCCCGAGAAGATCAAAGCCATTCAAGAGATGCGTCCTCCACGCAACCTAAAAGAGCTACGAGGATTCCAAGGTCGACTTGCGTACATCAGGAGATTTATTTCGAACTTGTCTGGACGCTGCAGACCATTCACTCAGCTAATGAAGAAGGGTGTATCTTTTATTTGGACTGAAGAATGTCAACAAGCATTCGACGACATCAAACGATATCTCATGAACCCACCAGTATTGGTGCCACCAATTTCAGGCATTCCATTCTTAATGTATGTCCGTGCTATGGATCATTCGTTGGGTGCTTTACTCGCCCAAAAGAACAAAGAAGGTCATGAACAGGCCATCTACTATCTCAGTCGTACTATGATTGGTGCTGAACACCGTTATAGTCCGGTTGAAAAAGAATGTCTAGCGCTTATGTTTGTCGTTCAAAAGACAAGACATTACATCATTGGTCAAACCATTCATGTCATATCCCGAGTTAATCCTCTTCGGGTATTAATGAAGAAGCCTAGCACACTCAATTCTCGGATTGCTACATGGGCTATCCTTCTAGCCCAATATGACATGGTGTATGTTCCTCAAAAATCTGTCAAAGGTCAAGCATTGGCGGATTTCTTGGCGGCTCATCCCGTACCGGAAACATCCAAACTTTACGATAAAATTCTAGACGAAACGTTGGAAGTTAACTTGATCTCTGAAGAATTTCCAACTTGGCGTCTATTCTTTGACGGAGCATCCAGAATTGGACCCAATGGTGCTATTATAGCAGGAGTTGGAGTTGTTTTCATTTCTCCAGACGGATCAACTATCCAAAGAGCCTACTCTCTGGATGAGCCTTGCTCCAATAATGTAGCAGAGTACAATGCTCTACTTATCGGTCTTCAATTAGCCAAGCAATTGAACATTGAATATCTCGAAGTTTATGGCGATTCTAAACTGGTTGTCAATCAGGTTAGAGGAACTTATGAAGTCCGTCATCAAGATCTGGTACCTTACTTTGAGGCATCAATCAACATGGTTACATCACTCAAAGCTTTCTTTATTGAATATGTACGCCGAGCTTGTAATACTGAAGCAGATGCCTTAGCCAATCTTGTAGCAGTCTTAGCTGTCCCCATCAGAAGACAACAAGTGGTGGTTATCTCTAATCGAGAATTATTTTGTGTTGAAAACAATCGTAACATTGAGTCAGTAATTATGCTGAAATTAATGTTATCAATGAAGATTGGAGAACTCCTTTCATCGACTTCGTGGTTCATGACATACTCCCCGAAGATCCTAAGGAGGCTACAAGTATTCGACGACGATCTCTACGATTCTACTACAATCAAACTACTAAGACTCTTTATCGACGGACTTATGACGGTCTTCTTCTACGCTGTTTAGCTGGTGATGAAGCAAAACAGGTGTTACGTGAAGCTCACGATGGTGTTTGCGGAGCACATCAGCCCGATCCTAAACTACAGGATCGTATCCGAAGAATGGGTTACTACTGGCCCTCTATGGTATCAGATGCCATCGAATATGCAAGGAAATGTCGAGCCTGTCAAATCCATGCAGACTTCATTCATCAGCCTTCGGAATTTCTACATCCGACAGCTGCTTCTTGGCCTTTCGAAGCTTGGGGCATGGATTACATAGGTCCTATTAATCCTCCTTCTTCTAGAGGACATCGGTTCATTTTAGCAATAACAGACTACTTCTCTAAGTGGGCTGAAGCTATACCCTTGGCTGAAGTCAAGACCAGTAGTGTCATCAACTTCGTCAAACACCATGTCATTTATCGATTTGGTGTCCCTCGACGAATTATTCATGACAATGGACCGCAATTTATCAGCCAGAAATTTACCAGATTCTGTGATGATCACCGGATTGACAATGTCGCTTCGACTGCCTACAATCCTGCTGCTAATGGTTTAGCCGAAGCCTTCAACAAAACTATTATCAAGCTTCTCAAAAAGTTTGTATCCACTAATAAACGAAACTGGAGCGAGAAACTTGGCGAGTGTTTATGGGCCTACCGAACTACGGTCCGCAATCCTACAGGTTTTACACCTTTCTCTCTGGTATATGGCTGTGAAGCTGTTCTTCCTCTGGAACTTCAAATTCCTTCTTTAAGGATTGCCATTGCTAACGAGCTCACTACAGAGAACAATGATCTTCTTCGACTTCAAGAATTGGAGGCACTTGATGAAAAGCGATTAATGGCTCAACAATATATTGAGTTATATCAAGCCCGCATCTCGAAGACTTTCAATCGTAAAGTGAAGGTCAGAGCCTTTCAGCAAGGAGAACTTGTTTTAACAGTCAGACGTCCTATGACTATGACTCATATGAGCAAAGGCAAGTTCGACGCAAAGTGGGAAGGTCCATACGTTGTGAGCAAAGTCTTCTTAAATGGAGCGTATCAACTCTCAGAATTGGATGGACGAATTGCAATGATGCCTATCAATGGCAAATTCCTTAAAAAGTACTATGTGTAAATGTAAATACTTGTAAATCATCAGACAAGTTCATGTTCATAAATAAAATTTTATTTCATCATGAATGATAGTACATGATATTAAGGAAGATCACTATCATCCTTCTCTACATTTGGACGCGGACCACTACCATCATTTTCAAAAACACGGTCAGCAAAAGAAACGAAAACCTCCTTGCTAGAACCTACAAGGAACTTGCAGGCAGCCATCCTCATGGCTTCTTCTTCTTCAGTCCTTCCTGGTTCAAGCAGAAAGTCCAAGATATCTCGCGGTGGTTTGGGTACATACGAACCTTCGCCTGCTTCTGTTTCCTTTGGCTGAATTGGATCGACAGGACGTTCTTTAACGTCTTCTTCAACCTTCGGGGCGAGCTCAGTCTTCTTGAGTGCATCTTCAGACGACATTTTTATGTTGAAAAGTAAAAATGCTCATTCCTGTCAGATTTTTGTCCTATTTATATGTAGAGATTTCTCAAACAACGAAGCGACACATTCACCCGACGGTTCGCCCGTTCATTCATCATCACCTGACGGTTCATCCGTTCATTTAATTCCCTTGACGGTTCATCCGTTCATTAATTCACTTGACGGTCCGTCCGTTCATTACATTCATCTGATGGTTCATTCATTCACATTCATCCAACGGTTCGCCCGTTCATTTATCATCATTTGACGGTTCATCCGTTCGTTATTTTTTATTTTGACGGTTTGTCCGTTCGTTCCATCATTTGACGGTTTTCTCGTTCATCTCACATCCATATCAGCAACTTATCGTTTCGATTAAGTTGTCAATTGAAATAATAATGTTCAGTATATTATGCCACGTCCATATTACCTCTGAGCAGATATAATGAATATAATTATTTTCTACAAAATTATCAAGAAATATATCATGTCTTGTACCTCTGAATATATTTTCTATCTTTATTATTTATATCTGAACAAGATATGTAACAAATAATGGAGCCACAGCAAAAATGTCTTTTATTGATTGAAATATAAGACATTACAAAAACACACATACTTCAAAAGACATAAAGTACAAAATGTTCCATTTAAGATGGAGGTATCATCAGATTGTCAATCTGCTGCTTCAGAGTCTGCAGCCATTCGTAGCGAGTGGACATCACCCTCCTTCTCGCTTCTTCCATTCCAGTTTCTTCATTGAAAACGGGCATGGACACTGTCCGACGTGTAATCTCAGCACCATGAGTCGCCTCGTACTCTTCCTTCTCATGAGTCAAAGCCTGGAATTGTTCGATGGCAACTTGATGATCAGCAATTTCATCTTCCAACTCCTTCTGGAGACGAGTGATTTCTGCCCTCAGCTCATTAGTTCTCTTCTCTTTCCTCTCAGCCATCAAAGTTACTGACCAGTTTAGAGTTATATTCAGCGGATTTTATTGAATAAGCTTCCAAGAGATTTCGAAGGTTTACCCTTTCAATATCAGCTGCCAGGGCCATTTGTTCAAATTCGGTCTGCACTAGGGATTCCACTTCCTCTTTGTTGAGTGCTTTATAATTCTTTATAGAAATCTCTAACTCATCCAGTACATGCTCGAGGAGAGTAGCCTGAGCTTCGTCACCTTGCTCCCTTACAGCCCTCACCAAGAGAGAAGTTGGATTTCTAACCATAAAAAAATCAGCACCGTCTTTGTCCATCATTTTGTTGACTAGGGGTCTTAAGGATTCAAAGAAGCATCTGGTGAAAGATTGGACGACTTGCTGATTAATTGCCAGAGTGCCAGGAGTTGCAGCTACTCCTGTTGAAGACGAGGTAGCAGGATCTCGTGTCTGAATAGCAGGTTCTTTAAATAAAGGAGCCAATGTGGAGCTAGTCGCCCCTCCTGGTTGTTCCTCTGCAAAAGTAAAATTGTTATTTTGCTAGTCGTTTGCTAAAATAACCAAAAAAAAGATCAAATGAAGACAATCTTACCTTGGTTCGATCCAGCAATGAGCTTATCCCCTGCAGGAGTAGACTCTGGCAGCGCAGAAGTAGCTTCAGCTATAACAGCTTGGCTACTACCCGCTTCAGAACCACAGGACAAATGATGACTGCTACTAACAACCACCGTCGTTATGGGCACTACGTCCGTGCACGTCGGAGGTGCTAGAGGAGTCTCATGATCTACAGAAAATACAAATAAAGATGTTAGCTATCAATTCATTCAAGAGGAGATTGCTAATTTCATTTTATACCTTGAGGATCATTGACGGGAGTTTCTTCCAGGGCTTCTTCATCTATTGCTTTTTCTGGAACCTCAACATCCTTTTCAGGATTTAAGGTGTCGGCAGCATTCTCTGGGACTTCAATATCCTCCTCATTTACATCATTGGCAGCATTAGGAGTTGTGTGCACTTCATCATCTTCTTCAAGATCTTGCATGTAGTCATCAATATTCTCAGATGAAGAGCTCTCTTCATCCTCGTCTTCTTCTGGTGCCTTCTCGCTGGTAGTTGCTGCATGGTCACCATAGTCATCCAGAGGGCTGTAACTGCAATCTTCTAAAGCCGCAATTACTTCGCGATCTTCCTCTTCGCGAAGGGTTCTAGGAGTAGGCGGAAGTTCAACAATCTCTGTGGTAGGTAGAAGAGAGTGTACAATATTCTGCTCTTCCCTCACTTCCTCCACAGTACTTCCTCTAGGCTCTTCGGCCTCAGTTCCCGGAACAAGATCTGTCCTTTGTTCGATTTCCTCTCTACGTTCAGGACTAGGAGTTTTATTCCTAGGTTCTGAAATAGGAGTAGGAGATGGCAAGGTTAATCCAGCCACAGCATCCATTACTACTGAAGATGGGGCTCGATTCCTTCTGAGGGCCAGCTTCTTTCTTTTTAATGGCCTCTCAGGGCTCTCTATATTGATAGTCTCAACTTGTTTCTGGATAGAGGTTGGTGTTGTAGCCTCTTCTTGCTGAGCTGACTCGGCCAGTTGCCGAGACTGAGATCGAGTAGTGATCTTTTCAGAAGAGTGATCTAAGATCAACTTCTTCTTTGCTGCTGGAGCAGGAGGTTCCTCTCTTCTCCTCCTTTTTGCTGGAGATCTGCCCACCTTTAGAAAAACACGTAGTGGTGCATTAACTTCTTGAGGGAACACAACATCCCTTGAGGCTTCCAAAGGTGCGTCTTCTGGCTCATGGACCTCCTCATTTCCTATGAGCGACAGGACAATTCCACCTTTCTTCAATCTTGTTGAGGATGCAAAGCTATCTGTGAGGTTGAAATTTTCGGCAAAGGTATTTGAAGATGTGTAGAAAACTGAGTATGTAAACAACATCCGAGGGCCATGGTTGCTATTTACAGGCATCGAGAACGTTGATTTCGTATCTCGAGCGTTATAGTAAGCCCAGGCCCGGGCCCCATCTATCAAATAACCCTTTCCCTGAAGACATGTAATGGCATTCCCCACATGGAATTGGTCATAGCCGAACTGTCGAGCGAATCGACTGGGAAGATACGGCTCTAAATAACATTCATCTTCGAACCGGTATACTAAGTAAGAAGGTCGGATTGTCTTCAACCATTCAAAAGCTACACGGCTCAGAGAGTGCATCTGCGAATCCATCATATTTGTTCGCATTTGTTCGTAACCAGCAAGAGGCTTGGTACAATAAAAATTCCATCCTTTGCTCAAGTTTAGAGCATATCTGCAGTCTCTTAGGGCAGTGAATTTCCACTTACCGTTGGAGTATCTTCGTAAAAAATTGCCATCTACCGGTCCCATGCCGGGGTCCATCAAAGTAGGATGGTGGAGGAGCAACCACCCAAACAGATATGTATATGGTAATTCCAACCGAGGGAATTATTTCTCACCTTTGGATTTTAGCATCAGATCGACATAGAGGCGAAGACCAGCATTCAGCTTACAGGTCATGGCTGACAGAAGATCCATCTTATGGCCGAAGACTAATCTGACGGCCGCAAATAGAACAACGCGGTGGAAGCGGTCTACTGCACTGGATCCCGGAACTACAAATCGACGAAGCCAATGTGTCAGGAACCCTGCTAATTGGGCTTCTTTCGACATCGATCTGTATCCTACTCTCAAGTAACTTTCGAGAGTATCCCCTGTCTTCAAAGGGGGGCATTGATGATCATCCTTTATTTGCTTATCATAATCGCCACTCTCTTCCATCAATTTCATTACTTCTGTGTTGCTCAATGGCTTGAAGAAATCTGGATAACATCTATCGTGTTCCTTAGTCTTTGGTTCTTGAATATGATTGAGGAACGGATAGGGTAGCCATTTCGAAGAATAACAAGTGTTTGTTGTAGCACTCTTATAAAACAGGGAACAGATCTTGTAATGGCATAGCAGTTCCTCGAATACTGCTACCATTTCTGCATTTTCCCTCCGGAGTTTGTCCAACTCATCATTAGTTGGAACAAATTCTTCGTAAGGGGCATCTCCCATTGGCAAAAAGGAGATGTACTTCATCTCATGGAGTGTAAAACCAATTTCCCCGCCGGGAGTCATAAAGGTCCCTGTTCTGTAATTATATCTTTCTGCTAAAGCCAGGAACAGGTGAGGGTTCGGAGCAAAACCATAGACAGTGGCATGCACTGCTTGGTACAAGTTGATCTGTTGCAGCTCGCCTTCAAACTTGGTCAGAACCCAATTGGCTATACAACTCCATCTTTTGAAATCTGGATTCACCAATCCAGTTAGTCTGATGTCTTGCTCCGGATATCTTCCTTCGACTTTCGCAAATTTATTTACGAAAATTGGGGTCCTGACGGGCATTAACAATGAAGAATTCTCCGGCGGAATGCAACCGGGTTTCAGTCCTCTCAGCAAAACACTGTACCTTTCAGAAGAGCTATAGAACATATCTTTCTTATTCGGACCCTTCTTCACAAAGATTCTTCCCGGACGGGCATCTTGGAACGGAGTAAGGTTCCATTCCATCTTTCTCGGGTAACTCGCATGAGCATACCGGGATAATGGGAGGCAGCGTGGAATATTTGGTATTGAGAAAGATCTATCCGTCTGATGGACAACTCTTTCTTCCATTCTCGGTCTTGGTTGAGAGCTCTTCTCGAAAGCTTCACCAAACAAGAATAATGGTTTCTTGTGGATAACAGCATCTGCCGTTTCTAGAGGTTGTCCGTTCATTAAGCACTGCAGTGTTTCATTGTCTTGGGAAACCAGAATGGCCTGACGGGAGGTCGACAGATCATACTGAAGATAATGAACATGTGACAAATCTTCTTTATACTCTGATTCTGAAAGGGTCCCCACGAAGTTCTCATATTCTGGGTCTTCTCTGGTATTAACTGCATCAGACAGAGAAAACAAAAATTTTTAGTACAAAGTCAAAATCAAAGATTCAGATTGTACAAAAAATCAAATTGCGCAAGAATCAGATTGCGCAAAATCAGTTTGCGCAAACAAATAAACATCAGTTTGCGCTGACAAACTCGCGCAAATCAGCAAGTTGCGCTGACTTTTGTCAGCGCAATTCAACCGATTGCGCAGAAAGTCGATCTTCATAAAAATGAAGAGTGGACTGATTTGTGCAAACCAGAACCCTAAAAAGGGGTGGCGCAGTATAATCCTATCTCTAAAAAGAGATGGATTATGAAAGGAATTATGAAATCAAAACTCTAAAAAGAGTTTTTGATTGGGTTCTCTACCTGCCATCGCTGGATGAGCGGTTTCATGGCGCGAAGCTCGACGCGTAGCCCTGGTTGATGGCTCGGCGGGGGCCTTGCCCTTTGCGGTGGCGGAGGATCGTCGGGGAGCCATCGGGATTGTCGGAGAAGAAAAGAGGAAAAAGCTCAGAAGTTTTCTTCTCTCAAGCACGAAGAAGACAAGTAAAGAATGATAGTGAAAATTGAGAGACTATTTATAGTTTTCCAAAGTCGAAACGGCCGCCTTAGATTGCGCCTAAAAATGGGCTAAACCCTCAGATTGCGCAAACAGCACATTATGTGCGCAAATTGGTTTCATATTCAAAATTCAAAGTATTTCGAAATTTTGAATAAGTTCAACTTTCGAAAACTTTGAAGGGGGTCTTGTAGGTCCTAAAAAATCAAGTGGCACACATCAACAAAGTCAGAAAATCAAGAAATACAACTTTCACATGACTTGCGCAGACAACAGATTGCGCACCATTCAGATTGCGCAGGATCGATTGCGCACACTTCCAAGCGCGCAGGCTGACGTGGCAAATCGCCATCATTACCTGACACAAATCAAATCTTCTGACAACTGACAGCACGGAGATCGAGGCGGCCGTTCGTTTAATCGTGCATCACGGCACTCGAGGACAGCTGGCAGCGCAATCCATGTTGGCGCAATCCGTGTTGGCGCAATCTATTTCCTGCGCAATTCAAGTTGGCACAATCCAAAGTCTGCGCAATTCAATGTGCGTTTTCTACCAGTACAAATGATAAAGTACACGTGGCATTCATGCCATCAATTGCTCATTTCGTGGCAACTGCCTATGCATGATCATGCGCATTTCAATCAAATGATGCCATGTGTCCAAGACAGTTAATCCATGATCCAGCAACTGTCTGCGCAGTCCATTGCTGCGCAAACTAATTGCTGCGCAATCCATCATGCGCAGTCCAGAATAACTAAAAGTTAGTTATTTCTCAGAACTCTATAAATAGAGTTTCAAGTCTCCATTTAAAGGGATCACGAATCAATAATCAGAGATCAGAGAGTTCAGGAGTTCTTGCCCAAGTGCTGCTGCATTCTTCCGAGGCTTTTGCCTTCATCTTCCAAGGCTTTTTGCCTTCAATTCCAGAGTTGTCTTCAACTTCAGAGGCTTCGTCTTCAGAGTTCACATCGTCCAAGGGATAAAGCAATCGTCATCTAGATTGGATTCCTAAAGTTGTACCATTCCCAGAATTCAAATAGTAATCTTTTACAAAGTTTGTATCAATAAAGTTCTTCAACTTTTGTTTTTGCAAACAACAGTCTCTTAAGGTCATGAACAAGCCTAGTGTCTCAATCACAAGCAAGTAAATGAAGGTTATAAGATGTATGATCATTAAATATACAATAATAAGGCATCCCAAATATTACATATTCAGCTGATCATGAAGCTAGTCGTTACAAAATGTTAAGACTAGCAAGAGTTTAGTCATACATGATCAACCCTAGGATCTGTTAATCATGTTACAGCCCGTAGGCAGACAGTAAGTAAAGTGCAATCGAGCTAAACAGGTGCTCGTCGGCTAAACGCCTCAAAAGAATATTTTTACAATAGAGTGGGAGAGCCAAAAATAACCCACTCGTTGCCAGGGTTCCGTCTAGTGGCCACCATCTGGCTGGAAGGTCGGTAGATCCTCTGGAGCTGCTCCGAAATCTGGCCACACAAAACCAGCTGGGTCAGACCCCAGAAAGAGCAAGTGCCACAAAGGAGGCTTCACTTAGGAACTAAAACCAGCAATCAGCACAAGAGTATAAATAAAGTAAGAACTGGAAATAAAAAAAAATACATCAGGATGATATACGACGAGATAACCATGGAGCTATTCAGATAACCAGATTACAACCCGTAAACCAAACAAGGACTGGGGTTGTAACCCTTCGTCTGAACAGAACTTGGAATTCTCATCGTTTATCGGTAAAATAAATACAAGCATTCTGGTCATGCAGCAATCAGAATCAGGGCAAGACTAGACTGGTTAGACTCCATCCATTCATTTTACGGCCAAGCAAGAATTACGGCTTGATACTTTAACTAACTAGGGTTGTCACAAGCCTAATTAATAACAAGATGCAGTGAGATTATTCCACAGCCACAAGCCCTGCAGACCATCCAGGTTACCCGTGTTGAAAGATTAGGGTTGAATTCAGGTGGGTACATCGTCCAGGAAACGCATGTACCCTTAGGTAGCTTGAAGGGTGCAACACATGACAGTGTGCTGGAAATGTGCCCTACTCGACGTCAGGCTACAGATCCCAAGGCGTGCCCAGGTAACGGGATTGCCTGTAGCTGGGAGATCTCTTTATGACTAATGTATTAATCTAGTTATTTAGCCTTAGTCCATTTCAATGGGTACTCCTGACCGTGGTACTCAGGAGTCCCCTCCTAGACATGATGCAAGACAGGACTGGATTATTTGTACAAGTACAATCGCCCACGGTGTCCAAATTAATTATACAGGTCATGTCATGTCAGGTAGCCGTCGCAACAGCTTATCAAGAAAATCATGTCAGGTTATCATGTCAAGTGTACTGGTCAAGAGTGTGCCGCGACGGGCCACTATCAGGTCATGTCAGGTTAGTCATGTCAGGAGTGCACCACTACGGGTCACTGTCATGTCAGGCTCAATTATCATGCCCAAACATATCAAGTAAATTCGTGATTATCAAGTTCATGACAAAAGGCGTAAGGATATAAAATGGACGTAAAATATCTAATAAAATATCAATACACAGGGCTATAAGAGAGCCATGCGGCTAAGGCATATGCGGCCAGGAATGGTCTCATGCGGCTGGAAGAGAACAGCCCATGCGGCTGAATTGATATGGGTTCATGCGGCCCAAAATCCGAGTTCATGCGGCTCGGATAGATCGATCTCAAGACAGTGCGGGCGCGCGGCGCATGCGGCTGCAGGAGCTTATGCGATCAGAAAGGGAGGGGTCTCATGCGGCTGAAGGAAATCAGGGTTCATGCGGCTCGGGGATCAGTCAGTCATGCAGCTGAGAAGGAATACTTGCCGCATGAACTTGTCACGCGGTCAAGTCAGGGCAATAGCGCATGCGGTTGGAACTGACTTGCCGCATGAATGTTCATGCGGTCAAGTGCTACCATGCGGCTCAGGACTGTGCTTCTTATCCAAATTTCCGAGAAGAAGTACACCATAAGCCATGGCTTCCAAGTTGCATAACTCTATCATCCGGAGCCCAAATCCGAACTTCCATAGGTCAAAATAGGGTAGAACGAAATTCTCTACAACATGGAACCATCAAAACTCAGAAATAACAAGATTAAGTAGATCAAAATCCAAGAAATCCGAAAATAAGGTAAATATAGATCTACAAGAATCTAGCCGTGGAAAGTGAAAATGCCAAGTTCTAAAGTAAGTTATAATACTGTAAGGAAGAGAATGAAGCAATAAAATTTAGAGTTCCTCTATGAAGCAAGTTGCACTTGCCTAGACCTCTCTCTCTCCCTCTCTATGGTAGGTGAAGAATTAATGGAGGGAAGAAGGAGAGTAATGAAGAGAGAGAATGGAAGAATGGGTTAATAAATGGTAGTGGTGGTGGTAGGTAGGGGGTTCACCCTTGGTTCATAATGAACCAATAGCAATCCCAAACCGAACCAAGCCAACCCGAACCAAGAATAACCAAGCCATGAAGGAAGGGCTAAGCAAGGAACCATGCAATACAAGAATAAATACGTACACGTATTCCAAAAATACGCAATACGAACCACAGGCATTACATATTTAATGTATATCATTTGACTGTAATGTATTGGGGTTATGTTGGTGTTTGTATCTATTCATAGGTTTGAGCAAAGCTGGAATAATTTAGTCTGGCAATAATAAGAAGTTTAGCGACTACCCAGCGACGGAATAGCGATGAAAATTTAAAAAATTTGCAGGGTAGCGATTAACTATCGACTGATTAGCGATGGAGTTCTGGAAATATTTTCAGGTTAGCGACGAATTAGCGACGGACATTTTCGTCGCTGACCTTCTGTCTGATACCAAAAACGTATCAGACTAGTCAGCGACGAAAATTTTCGTCGCTAAGCTTCTAGAAAATTTGTTATTTTTGCTCACAAACTTTCGTCGGTATTCCGTCGCTAAGTTGTCGCCGCGTTTGCCGACGGTTTATATTCGTTGCTAATCCGTCGCTATGATGAGTCGATAATTTCGTCGGTAAGCCGTTGCTTTGGCGACGGATTACCGACGAAATTGTTATAACGACGTTATAGTTATCACGTCCTGTTTCGGTCGGTAATCCGTCGACAAATTACATTAGCGACGGATATTTTTGTCGCTAATTATCAATATTTTAGTAGTGTGATACTCTAGTTCTTCGATCAGTTTGAGCTCCAGGCTCAGATGGACACTTGATACTTGAATTAACTCTGGTAGTATATGCTTGATATCCTTAGCCTTCTCAAGTCTTCTATGCACTAATTTGTATTAGCTTGGTAGCTCTGATACTCAGTGTACTCAGTTTTGATATTAGCCTTTATCTACTAGTATAGTTGCCTTAGTGTACAGAAATACTCACTTGGTTGGCAAAGCCCTATATTATTAGTTCTGCCAGGTACCAAACAAAACGATCAGTAATTTTGTCACTTTCGTGGAATTGAGGCAGCAAGAAACTAACAGAATCTAAAGAATCGGAAGAGAATTTTGGGAAAGCAAAGGAAATTTTATTCAGTTCTTGAAGTGGCAGGAAAAAAACAGTTACAATTGATACCAATCTAAAAAAACCAAGGAACTCGTTCTCTCATACATTCTTCTTCTCCTCTTCATCTATTTATGCATTCAAGGAACTCATTCTCTTATACATTCTTCTTCTCCTCTTCATCTATTTATACATTCAAGTTAAAAATTACATGGATTCATTGGTCCTAATTACATTCCTACCCTTACCATCTAAGAAGGTTATGATACTCTAGTTCTTCGATTAGTTTAAGCTCCAGGCTCAGATGGACACTTGATACTTGAATTAACTCTGGTAGTATATGCTTGATATCCTTAGCCTTCTCGAGTCTTTTATGCACTAATTTGTATTAGCTTGGCAGCTCTGATACTCAGTGTACTTAGTTTTGATATTAGTCTTGATCTACTAGTGTAGCTGCCTTAGTGTACAGAAATACTCACTTGGTTGGCAGAGCCCTATATTATCAGTTCTGCCAGATACCAAATGAAGTGATTTTGTCACTTTCGTGGAATTGAGGCAGCAAGAAACTAACAAAATCTAAAGAATCAGAAGAGAATTTTGGGAAAGCAAAGGAAATTTTATTCAGTCTTGAAGTGGCAGGAAAAAACAGTTACAATTGGTACCAATCTAAAAAAACCAAGGAGCTCGTTCTCTCATACATTCTTCTTCTCCTCTTCATCTATTTATACACTCAAGTTAAAAATTACATGGATTCATTGGTCCTAATTACATTTCTACCCTCACCATCTAAGAAGGTTCTGATACTCTAGTTCTTCGATCAGTTTGAGCTCCAGGCTCAGATGGATACTTGATACTTGAATTAACTCTGGTATTATATGCTTGATATCCTTAGCCTTCTCGAGTCTTCTATGCACTAATTTGTATTAGCTTGGTAGCTCTCATACTCGGTGTACTTAGTTTTGATATTAGTCTTGATCTACTAGTATAGCTGCCTTAGTGTACATAAATACTCACTTGGTTGGCAGAGCCCTATATTATCAGTTCTGCCAGGTACCAAACAAAACGATCAGCGATTTTGTCACTTTCATGGAATTGAGGAAGTGGACCAGGGGCTCCACAGTGTCAATCAAAATTGAACTTGCGTAAAGCACGGATTGGGTCGACAGTGTCAAAACTGACCGACAAATTCGATTGGCGCCCTAGAATAGAGCAATGGATTGAGTTCAATGGCGGACAATAGGAAGAAGATGAACAATATATGAAGATTTTTTATTAGGGTTTATGAAGCACCAGCAAAAATCATAAACTCAAAACTTTCATCCTTTACTCATCAATCATCTAGAATCTGAACATTAGGATTGTTCATGTAACTTCATAAAGCTGTTATATTTTCATGATAAATATTAATTCCCAGTTGACCTCGACTTCCAGGTGAGTGTTGTTGACTGCCTTCTCTGTGTTCTCTAACTCAGAAAAATCCAGCATATCATCTTTCTAAGTTACATGGCTGGATAACAGACCTAAAATGGGTCGGATTTGCTAGTATTCATATCCGGCCTGGAAATAAATTCAGCCAAAAATTATGCGCAACCCTAGCTCATTATCATCGCTAGCTCTTTGTCAGAGAGTAAATTATCATCCCAAGAAGCCAAGCCTATATAAGAATGCCCACAGCACAACTACACAATTGAGCATGGTGCAAGCCACATAAACCTACAACTTTAACTCACCTAAACAACATATGAATAGATATGTCCACCGAGCTAGACACGATCAATCAAGAGAATGTTCAGTCAAGGCACGTACCAGGCAGAAGTTGAAAACAGTGATAAACGACTGGTATATGCAAAAGGGCATTTGTGAGAACGAAATTTAAACTTCATAAGAAGATAAAATTGTTTTGGTGCTCGAAACACAATTCTGAATGCAAAACTATGAATCATACTGCAAATGCTACAGATTATAGTTAATAACAATCAAACACCCACTATAAGAGTAAAACAACTGCATTATTCAAATAACGGCCATAAGCCTACTACTACATGAGATAACAAACAAAAACCATCAAAATGGCAAGGTAATCCCCTCCATAGTAAGGGAGTAACTGTCCTCTCACTCTTTGTCTTTTGTTTCCTCTTGCTTCATCTTCTTCTCCCACCTGCGTTTCTGTAAAGTACGAAGAAAAGATAGGAACAACGATTTCAGTAAATACTAGATAAAGAACGACATGATCAATTTAACCTACTGACCAGTTTCATGAGAGGATCGACTAGTAGGGAAAGAAAAACAAATCAGAATGAAATCAAAATAATAAAGTATATGATCAGGTCACAAATTCACCTTCTAAAAAATTAACAGGGTTCAATCTATAGACAAGACTAGAGGACACAACAACAGTCCCCAGTGTATCAATAACTTCCAAGACATTTTCTACCACAAGATAGAGAATTTGCTGGGTTTCTAGAACGATAGATAACCTTATCTTCTAAGACAACATTTTCGGAAGTAAACCAAGTAATAAAATCGCCAATTGACATCACCTAATCTGGTTGCAAGTAATTTTGAATTCGACGGACAAAAATTTAAGTCGAATCACAAGAACTGTAAGGTATTCGTGATCAAGAGTCATCTTGTGCATCAAGTTATAATCAGGATTCAAAACCATCAGCCTAGGTGCGAGAGCCGTCTCAAGACATTTGGGGGCCCTAGGCATATTAAGGAAATAAGATGATTGCTCTTCCTCTTAAATCATGACCCTATATCAATTAAATAATTAAGGAAATGAGACCATTGTTGTTCCCACTAAATCATGGGACCCTATGTTAATTAAATAATTAAGGAGATATTTATTTCCTTTTTGCTCCATATATATACCATATAAAAATATGGGGGGCCCTTAAATTACGGGGCCCTAGGCAGAAGCCTAAGTTGGTTATATTGTAGAACCGGCTCCGCTAGGTGCAATATCTACTCCCCGTCTTATAAACGCATATCTGCAAAAAGATACCTAATTGACAACAATATAAATTATGACGACATAAAATGGCTATGCTCCTGGAGTTGTGAGCATATCTACTCCCCGTCATATAAATGCATGGCTAATTTTCACTTAAACACCCTAAACTTCTATGTACCAGTTTTCGAGAAATCGGAAATATCAGCCGATATGTCGGCACCTCGGCAGATATATCCTTTTGAGGCTAAAACGATATATATCGGCCATATATCGGATGCATATCGTTTTGGTAAATATCGGCTAATATATCGGTCAAAACCCAATATATTGGTTGATATTACCCGATATTTGAATATATAGGTTTTATGGGTTTTCAGACCGAGTCGGGCTGGATTGGTTGTATCATTTAACTAAAAACCCGACCTGTTTAACTAAAAACCTAACCATAACTCTCTCTCTCTCTCTCTCTCTCTTCCACCGACTCAGGCAAGCTCTCCCCCCTCTCTCTTGATCTTGCTTTTTTTTTTCCTGAATTGCTTGTTATTTTTCAGAGGAAGCATAAACAGATATTTGCAAAGATTAGAGGAAGCATAAGCAGAAGAGACCAGTGAAGAGAGTTTTGTTGATTGGAAATTTTGTCTAATTTGCTGAATTTGCTGCTGTTTTTTCTTTAATTCTGAATTTGCTGCTTTCTATTTTTGGTGTTTAGGTTTTATGAGATTTGTTGTTTAGGTTTTTTTAATTCTGAATTTCTGCAAATTTTGGTGGATCGAAATGCTTTTGTTGATACGGAGAAGAACTAATGGAAGTTTGTTGTTTAAGTAGTGTGTTTTCTGCGAATTTTCTGCAGACATATATAATGTCCCCGATATATCATATATAAATACGTAACTTTTTATATATTTATTGATATCCGATATTTCAATATATCGCCGATATATCTCCGACGATATCCGGTCGACATCTCAAAACCCAAACTGATATCTCAAACACTGATTTGGACACATAAATATCCCGTACTATTTTTATTGGCAAATTCATACCACAAACTCTATTTTTGCTCTTATATGCCCTGAACAATAGCTCTTCTGCAAGCCTAAGGTTAAGGGTAAGCACCAAAAGTACATATTGCCCGACCAGTGATAATCATAATCAAATTGATTATTAATTTAAAGTTTAGAAGTTTTTTCCTAACACAGTTGTGGAGTGTTGTGTACGTCAAGAAGGGGAGGGCGGAGTGCGGCCACTCGAAGGGAGCAGAGGGCAAACCGTGTGAGCGCTCTTGGAAGGGGAGGGCAGCCAGAAGGCACACAGAGGAGATGGTGGCCAGACCATGCCAAGGGGGAGGGGAGCCAACGTAAATGATCAATCTCACTCTTAACAAATATGCTTTCCAGATGAGACATGCAATAAACCAGATACAGATGCTAGCGTAAATAGAACAGAAGCAATAAATCAAACAAGTGGAGTGCATAATTGTTCAACACTTCAACAAAAGCTTGGATGGATTTCACCTGGATAGTTCCCTTTGCAGTATGCATAGATAGTGCAAATCATACAATTGGCCAACGAAGGGGACAGTGCAAAGAATGAAGGATCAAAATGGTTCCTCAAAAGGAAGGGAAGAAGAAGGGAGAAATAGCATTTAATTGTGAAAGAGAAAGGAGCCCCAACAGAAACATTCGCTGCTGCTGAGTTCGTGTAGGCATGGGGGCATGGGTGTATGTAAGAAGTAGCGATGGTGAAGAGGGAGGGGGCAGGTGGAAAAGGGTGGCTGTGTTTAGGGTTACTGATGAAAGAGGAAGATAGGGGTGCAAGTCAGGCGGGTTGGGTCGGGCTTGAGTTCAACCCGAGCCCAACCCGATGAATGATAATCCTAGCCCGAGCCCAAGCCCAAGCCGACCTCGGGTTCAACATATGAAGCCCAAGACCGAGCCCGGAGGAAGCTCGAGTTGGGTCGGGTTTATCGGGATCTAATATGATATTTAAAATAATTTTAAATAAGATTAATATTAAACACATAATCAAATAGCAATTAAGCACCAATCATTACAAAATACAAACTAACATGAGATTTATAGGGAGTTGAAGAGTTTGGGTTGATAAATTTAGGATTTAATTTTTTTATTTAATAAGTATGAAACAATATAACAATATATATATATATATATATATATATATATATATATATATATATATATATATATATATGTGTGTGTATATATATATATATATATATATATATGTCGGGTTTCGGATTCTTTGGGTAACCCGACACATGAATCCGAGCCCAACACGATTTTTGATCGGGTTCAATATTTTAACCCGAGCCCAAGTATCTTCTACCCTAACCCAACCCACTGTCGGGTTTACCCGATCGGGCCCGGGTTTAGCCCGCCCGAGTTGGCACCCCTAGAGGAAGATGAAGTTATCTTATGACAAGAAATTTTGTTTTTGTTTAGGGGCAAAAAAGTTCCAAATGGTCACGTGTTTTGTGTGACTGGTAAATGGGACAGGATGCTAGCAGAGGGAGCAACTTGCAAAAGCTTACAAAGTTCATCGTATTAACTTGCTAAAAAAAATAACTAGGGGAAACTTAAGTGCCAAAATTGTGAAAGTTCAGGGTATTGAAGTGAAAATTAGCCTTAATATAGTGTACCTTCATGGTATTAACTGAGTCAGATTCATATATTAGTTCCAAACATCAGAACATTTAGCTAAGAATCTGTTTGAAGTATAAAGCATTGACCATATTCCTTGAAAGTTTAACATCGACAAGCATTATCCCTCCTTTTTACATTCATAAGCATTTGTCACATGATTCACTATCACGAGGTTCCGCAATCTTTCATTCCCATAATTTTTAAGGTTCTAAAGGCATCTTCATTCCCATTCTTTCCTGAGTTCAGATAACTCAGGAAAGAAGTGTGGGAGAAGGAAAAGGTAAGAGATTGTTTCCTTGAATCATTTATTTCTTACAAAAAACTAAAGTATCAATTGTGTTTGAAAAAGTTGAAAACCTTAGTTTGTTTACTTAGTTTGTTTTTCAACTATTCAGTAAGAGCAGTACGACATTTAAAGTGAAAAAAGGTCCATGATAGTGAAGTAAAGTATATTAAATTATTAGTCCAATCTGTTGCAACTTAAATACAACAAAACAAAACAAAATTAATATCCGCTCAAATTGTATCAGCAGCCTAAAGGATAAATCAAAGAAGAAGATGGACAGAGGCACAGCCCTGTTCCAGGAATACTGCACAGAAGTAAGAAAACCTGTTTCAGAAGCCCCTGCTTATTTCCTCAGCTCCTAGAAAAGCACTATCAGTATCAGACACATGGGCTTAGCTCCTTAGCCTAGCCCCCAAAGTTTCAATCAATTGTTTTATCTTTCTAATAACATCTTCGGAGACGGAGCAATGTTCATTCTTATGATAACCTTTTAGACATTTTATTCGATATTTTAGTGTTTAACAGCAGTGGACGGACCTTGGGGCGAGCTGGTCTGTCCGTTCCAGCTGGATGGGGGTAAAGTCAGTGTTCTAAAAATCGGCCTAGGCGTCCGCCCACCGCACCGAAAACCCCCTAGGCGGTGGGCTAGGCGGCTAGGCGGACCCTAGGCGGGCCTAGGCGCTCCTAGGCGGCGGGTTTTTTGAATTTTTTGAATTTTTTTTGAATTTTTTTTTTTTTGATTTTGTTTATTCTTAGTTGTATTTTGGATATTTGTTTGGGTTTTAAGATAGTATTTAGATTTTAGAACATTGAAATTTCAAATTTCAAATTTCAAATTTTCAAAAATTTTAAAAAAAAAATTCTAGGCGGCCGCCTAGGCGGGCTAGGCGCTAGGCGGACCTCCGCCGCACCGAGTCCGCCTAGCGATTTTTAGAACATTGGGTAAAGTATCATAAACCTCGCACATGTATCATTTCCGCTCCTTGAAGTGCATTCTAATTTAAATTCCGCTCCCAACTGACCCAAAACTTTACAGCCGACCAAAACACAATTGAATAATCGGGAGCTTAGTATCAAGAAGATTCAAGACAGGCTTTAAGAGATCTGAATACATGGAGAGGTTCAATAACACAAGGTTCGCAGTATCGTCCGAAACCGATATATATCGGCCACTTTCGTCTTTGGCATGTCCGATCCGATATCGCCATGGATATTGGCCAATACCAAAATTGCGGCTCTTTTCCGGCCAAATAAAAGGTTTGCAGTATCGTCGTAAACGATACGTATCTGTCAGTATCGTATATGGCACCTCTGATCCGATACCCCCATGAATATTGGCCAATACCCAAATTGTGGCTCTTTCCCGGACAATCAAAAAACAAAAGTTGAAAGAACGATTCGATTGTGCCGAAGATGAACATGCTATAATTTATCGATAAAATACATTATCAACACAATGTAATCATTATCATTTGTTGAAGTTGGATACTATAAATTCACAACGTTCATACTTCTTAATACTATTATACTTTGCCTAAAATCAAGTAAAATAACAAAAATATCTATACTTATAAGGGGTTTGTGTGTGCATTGGGGTCTGAAACCGATTCCGATGCTGCAAACCTTACATTAACATTGTTCGTTCTTCTCAAATAACCCAGCAATGTTTTTAGGCATTTTATTACCCTTTGTAGGCCACGTGTGAAGAAAAAATACAGATGTGTGTACGTGCGTCTGTGTACGTTTGTATTTCTGATTTATCCTAATTATCACAAAATGTAATATACCCTAGTCATGATAATATGTAACTTGAAGATGGTTGTTTGCTATTAAGACAATGTTGAAGATTTCCATTAAGATTAGACAATGTCGAACGAGAATAGTATGGCATGCCATTAAGAAAGACAATGTTGAAGGTTCCCATTTAGATAGACAATGTTGAACGAGAATAGTATGGCATGACATTGGGGTTTTCCTGGAACATGCATGAAAGGATGCCACATTGCAGAAAACATGACAGTACAGGTAAATATTTGTGGCCAGGTATGGATGGAAATTATGAGGTATACAGTTTCTTCATATGCCACAATTCCTATATTTGGATGGAAATTATGACTGTCAATTAGTTTCTGACAGTATTGTAATAGATAACCATTCAGCAATTCTGTGGCTACTTATAGGTGCAAAGAACAGGAAAAGTTGATCCTTCTCATGCACTTTAGTTTCATTTCTCCAAAGTTTCTACTCTGGTGGGTTTCTAATACACTCCAAAGGAGTTTATTATTAGGGTTACTTTTCCGCAACTAAAAAAAATATAATTTGAGCTGTCTATTATTCATGACCCTTTACACTATGAGGGATACCTGATATTCTAAGATATATATGAGGAACCAATGTTCTATTTTATCCAAACAACAACAAAGTACCCCACTTTTTAGGTTGGCTAAAAGAAAGCAGGGCCGGACTTTATATGAGGCCCATGAGGCACTTGCCTCAGGCCCAAAAATTTTGAGGACACCAAATTTATATATATATATATATATATATATATATATATATAGCCAATTGCCATTTGGCCCAGCCGAGTTCCGTTTGTGTGTAGCAAAGCAAATCAATAAATCACAGCCTTCACAAAATCGGTTTCAAGGCCTTTTAACGTAAGGAATAGTTTATTGGAATATTTTATTAGGGTTTGCCGGCCGGCTGTACTCAACTTTGAGTTGAGTTTTAACCTTTTTTATATATTCAAAAGAGACTCATCCTCGTTGTCAGCTCCTAGTCCTAGAAGCTAAAAAAATCTAGGAAGAAGTACTTCCTTTCCTCCTCAACGTTGCTCCACGGGTGAGTTTTTGTTTTGTTTTTTAAATATATTTTTTGATAGTCTTTGATAAGTTTGTTACACACCTATTGGACCTTAAAAGTTTTCCTCCATGCTTGATGCTTCAGTGCTTCTTAGCTAATAGCTATTAATATTAAAGTGCATCATTCGAAGAAAGAGACAATTTGATGAGATCGACAATGAAGAGGTAACCCAATCAGCTAAATCATCTTTCAAAGTTAATTACTTCCTCTTTATAATTGATCAAGCTCTTTCTCCACTTCAAACTCGATTGAACAATTTCAAAAATATGAAGAAACATTTGGGTTTTTGTTTAGTTTGGAGAGGTTAAAGTCTGTTGGTGATGATAATGTATTGAGCTCGTGTCAATCTTCAAAATTATTTAGCATATGACAGACGCTCTGATATTGATGGATCAGATTTATTTTTAGAACTTCAGTTCTTGACACACTCATTACCAGGAAAAGCAAAAAAAAAAACAATTGATGTGCTAAATTATTTAAAGAAAATGGATGGCAGTTATCCAAATGCCTATGTTCCTTACCGAATTTTGCTGACTATACTAGTTACAGTTACATCTGCAGAAAGAAGTTTTTTCAAGTTGAAGTTAATCAAAACTTATCTTCGGTCAACTATGTCACAAGAGATTGAATGTCTTGGCTATGTTATCCATCGAGAGAAAAATAGTTGAAAAAGTTGATTATGCAAACTTAATTAGTACTTTTGCATCAAAGACAGCAAGACGAGTAATATTTAAGTGACTACGTACGCATTGAGGAAATGTTTGATGGCCTAAGTTATTTTTATTGTTATTACCATTATGAACTACCCCAAACATTTTTAGCTTTATTTTTATTTATTTGTCTGGAGTATCAGTTTTATTTTTTTGGGGTTTGGAACATCTTCAGTTTTATTAATATTGCATTATAACATATATTCTTTTGGATATTAAATTTTGTTTATTATTTTTTATTTCTTGAATTTTGGGTTGAAAATACTATTGTATCAATATCGATAAAAATAATAATATAATATGAACATTAAACTTTGAGGGCACCACTTTTACAGTTCGTTTCAGGCTTCAAAAATCTAAAGTACGGTACTGGAAGAAAGTTTGCGACATGTGTTGTCCATTCATATGTCCAATCACAACCTTCTCTTGGTGCTTTGCTTACCAATATATATGGTTGAATATAATCACTAATTGGTGATTCAATCTAAGTTCATGTGACTATTTAGTTTCTTTAAATATTGAAAATGACTATAATTAGGATACTTTCTTTCGGATAGCCCCAAAATTTTGAGATAAAGGCTATGTTGTTGTTTGGATACAATATGATGTACAATGCAAATAACAGAAGACGGATCCTGATATATATCTTAAAATATCATAATTCTTTTATACTTGAAAGGACATGAATATAGCAAGCACCGTAAGCAACATCCTAATAATAGAGGAGAGTAATAGACTTAACAACCACTTAAACGAATTTATAATCCTTTAGAGGATCTTGTACGTGCTACATCATCTCTAGTAGTATGCGATGAAGTATGTTCTTGTTAGGATATTTCAACTTCTGAAGTTCTTCGGTGATGAACTAGAAATACAAACATTACGCCTGGTTGAAGCAAGGATAACACGGCAACACATGGCCAGCCAGGAAGTCAGTTTCAGTACAAAATTATTTAATGCCTCCTGGATTCTGTTGACGTGCATTTATCTATCAATTTGCATGTAGTATTACCTGTGAAGAGCTTACACAATTAATTGTGTCAATAAGATATCTTATCGACATGTTGTAGCATGTCGATCTTCGGCAAAATTGAACCATCGTGCCAACACTACATTTTTGTACTTTTTTTCCTTTGCTGAATTGACCGGAAAGAGATCTCAAATGTCGGAATTGGCCAGTATCGATAGGGTCAATATTGGACCGAACATAGTTTTAAAAGGCGAAAGGCGCACCAAGGCGCAAAGGTTCCTGGAGCCTGAGGCGCTAGGCTCAAGGCGCGTCTTTTGAAAGCTAGACGCATTTTTTTCTTTATATGTAAAAAATATCTACAATTAAAAACTTAGCTACATAGAGGTCCAAAATCCTTGAAAATATCACTAATTATAGGCACAAAATTATTCTTTATATATATATATATATATATATATATATATATATATATAAAACAATCTAAAAGTCCATTAGATATAAATAACCCAAACTATATACATATAATATACAAACCACATATATATAAGCCTTTAAATATAGAAGTACATTCTAATTTAGAAAACAATCTAAAACCCACAATAATATTAATGACAATAATTTCTATACTTTCCAATAAAGCCCATAAACTATATAACATGTATATAGAAGGTTGAAATTTAATATATATATATATATATATATATATATATATATATATATATATATATATATATATATATTAATTAAAGTAACTTTACGCCTAGGCGAGCCTTGTTGAGCGCCTGGAGCCTGTGCCTTTCTACACTAGGCGCGCGTTTTTTTTAAGGTGGTGCGCCTGGCTTGTTCCTAGGCGCTGTCCCTGCGCATCGATGCGCCTTGAGCTTAGGCGCGCTTTTTAATTCAATGGGACCGAAGCATGTCAAAACGATATGATATGACTGATACTTGCCGGTATTAGCTGATAATGTAAACCTTGGTTTTGATACCAAACAGATTCCACAATATGTGTAGCAAGATCCGCAGGAAAGAGTAGGGACTCTTATGGTGCAATTAGAATACTTTGAATCAGCATTACAACTGATATCCCAAAAGGACAGCAGGGCTGTGTGGGAGACGTGGGATGAGTGTCAGACATGCACATTCAGTAGATATTGTATGCTTTCATCATATTGGACACCTTTGTGTTTGAGGAAGCATTTGACAAACGAATTAGAGGCCAGATTAAGAAGTTTTATGCTGCCAAGCACTTAGTAACCCTGAATATGTTGCCAAACAGAAATTGGTGATCCAAAAGATTCTTACACACTAAAGATTGAAGGTATTAGATGATTTGGGCCTATGGATAAAGCAATTTTCTCAGGAACCTGGATTCTCTTAGTCAAGTCCCTACTTGGATTAGTTTTAACTGCCAAGTTGAACCTAATTCTCATCGATCCCATATCTGAACTCAGGATTCCAATTTATCTTGCTGAGCTATGTATAAGATAGACTTAATTTTGTGGTTGATCATTAACCTACATTCCAATATTTCATCTTCATTTACCTACTCTCTGTGGTTTGTCGATGTTCATGGCTTCTATTGGGACTCTATTCAAATCTATACAAATTTAAATATATTTAGCGTACATGCTAAAAAAATACCATCTTGTTGTGTGCAATTCTCCTAGGAAAGATGACAAGACAACCGAGGAGCCAAATCTGTACCAATTGTTCAAATTTGATTCTTCTGCCCTCGAAGGTTGAAGGCCCGTTTGATTATTCTAAAAGCACTGTTCTAAAAATCGGTCCAGGGTGCCCCATGATGTCCGACTATGCCTGTTTTGGGGTTTGTTGGACAATTGCCGCAATTTTCAGCATGATTTTTGTTTTGTTTTGTTATTGTTTTGTTTTTGTTTTGAACCACCTAGAACTAGGCGGGCTAGGCGTCCATCCGGTGCTGTCCGACTAGCGTCTAGTGCCTTTTACAACCTTGTATAAAAGTCATATTCCCTTTACAATCCTTTCCCAATTGAAACTTAAAACCCTAAATAACTTCTTTCTCACAACATATAGAAATTTCGAAGTTTTTACCTTATAATCCAGCAGCATTTGCGGCATCTTCTTCATCAACTCCACAGTGTTCGCCCTCCTGATGAAAAAAAAATTCAAACATCCAATATCAAAACCCTAAACCTCCAGTAAGCCCTAAAAAACGAGTAGAAAATAAGCAAATTTCTCACTTTTCCGCGGAAATCCGGTCGCACTTGTGCCCCTTCCTCTTGGTCTTCGTCTCCCCCTTGGGCGGATCATACGACCAATCCCTAAAACCCTAACCCTAAATTAATCACCAAAAAGGAACGAAGAAATTTTGATAAAAAGATTGGACCTTTACGTACTCTCCGGCGAGGAGGACCTCCTTCCGGAGCCGAGCGCGCTTGCGGGCGCTAATTCCTATGGGTTTCCATGCTCCTAGATGCCAGTAGCCCCAAACCCCTTTCGAGAGATCTCCCTTGAACTTATCAAGCTTCTCTTTCCATGGGTACTGATACCCCTCCGCCGAAGCTGAAGTTGCCGGAGCTATCGGTGGCGGTGGTGCTCTCGCCGCTACCGCTCTCGCCGCCGCTGCTCTCGCCGCCATTATGTGTTTAGTTTGGAAGAAAACGAGAGAGAAAATGAAAAAGAATGAACTTGTTTTTAGCATATGAACCCCTGTAAAGCTTTCCGTTTGCAGAGATTTCAGCATTATTCAGAAATTGCTAAAGAATAACTTATAGATTTTTTTTCTTTTTTTTTCTTTTTTTCTTCTCAAAATCCTGCACGTGCCGGCTCAGTTAAATCGTGTGTCTTTCCGTACACGATTTTTAGCCGATTGTCATATCATTTCGAACTCTTCGTATGGAACTTGTCTGCACTGGCTGTCATCATCGTCCCACAGGCACACCTCGCGCACTCTGCGCGCTCCAGAGCTCCACAAGACGGCCACGACGTCTTTCGACGTCCGCAACTCAACGTCTCACTTTGCTCATGACGTCGAAGGCGCCCTCGACGTCTTCACGACGAACACCCTCAACTTTTACACGTTTGCAGTTTCCTACCAAGCATGAATATTATTTTTCTTAGCTCTTTACTATATTGAAGATCTTTATGGACAAAATTGTTTTAAATTAGTCGTATGTTTTATATTTGTCTATTAGATCATCAAATTTAAATGAAGGGTAACAAAGAATAGTTAATTTCACACGTTTAAGATAATAATTTTGCTAATAAAAATAGTAATAATCGAATAAGATCCTTCAAAAGAAAGTTGAAGTTAAACACAAATAACCCATTGTTAAATGAAAATTAATGTTAAAATTTTAATTTATTTTTTTTACTTCAACTTTAGTTTGGGACCATACAATTCATTTTGTTTTTTTATTTGTAGATTACAGTGATTGGATTGGCATTTAAGTACATGTACATTGAGGGACTGTACATGTGCATGTAGTGAATATTTCGCATTTTGACTTTTAACTTAGTTCTCTTATTCTCTTTCTTCCATCATATGTTTGGTTGGCTAAACATAAAGTAAAAAAACTAAAAGCACTAATAAAAACTAATTAGTTATATAACTAAATTTATAGTTAACTATTAGTGACATTCATTTGCTTAATGTTAATTAAGTAATAATAACAAATAATTTATTGATTATTAAAATAGTGAAAGTAATGACTACATTTTGTAATGACTACAAGAGTTCTTATCTACACATCTTTTGTATCCAACCACTTTAACTCTCTAAATATGCATACATATGCGCAAAAAAGTATGAGTTTTACTCCACTTTCAAGTATCCAAACAACCGGTAAGTTCAACAGAACTTTTCTATATTACAAAATTATCTTATGCATTCTTTGATCAGTTTATATTAACATCAGTGAATATTAGTAATATGAAGAATAGATTTAAATCTGGTATGAAGCTAACTTCAATAGTGGGAGGCCAAATTGTATGACATGGTTTCTTTGACATGATTTGGATTCTATCCTAGTTTCTTTATAATGGTTAGGTTTATTGTCACGCCCCAGAACCAGAATACTGGAGAGCGGGGGCAGACATAGCCAGCTACGTATATTGAAATAGAATATATCTCAACTATACGGTCACGGCTGTCTAGATATGAGGGTTTACTACAAGCCAGCAGTCTCTTAAGGTCAAGCCTATTGTCTCAATCTTAAACAATTAACAGAGTTATAAGATGTTAGAGCATCAAATATATATATAAGGCATCCCAAATATTATATATCGGATGATCATGAAGCTAGTCGTACAAAATGATAGGACTAGCAAGAGTTCGGTCATACATGATCAACCCTAGGATTTGTTAATCATGTTTACAGCCCGTAGGCAGACAGTAAGTAAATGTGCATCGAGCTAACAGGTGCTCGTCGGCTAAACGCCTCAAAAGAATAAATTTACATATAAGTGGGTGAAAATAAAAAAAGGAAAACCCACTCGTAGCCCGGGTTCCGTCTAGTGTTCACCATTGGGCTGGAAGCTTGGTAGATCCTCGGGAGCTGCTCCGAAATCTGGCCACACAAAACCAGCTGGGTCAAACCCCAGAAAGAGCAAGTGCCACAAGGAGGCCACAAATAAGAACAAAAGCCAGCATATCAGAACATAAAGAAATAAAGGAAGTACAAGTAATAAAAGTACACAGAGCGATAAACGACTAGGGACGTGGAACCATTCCGTGAGCCAGGTTACAATCCTTAAACCAAACAAGGACCGGGATTGTACCCCTTCGCCTGAATAGCTCACTGTCTCTACCCATTTATCGATAGAGATAAATAAAATAATCATGATCAAGAGTTCCAGGTACAAGGGCTAGACAAGACTTAGACAGGGCTGGACACCATTCATTCACAATCGGCCAAGTAAGTACTACGGCTTACTACTTTAACTAACTAGGGTTATCACAAGCCTAATTACTAACAAGATGCAAGTGAGAAACTCCCAGTCCCAAGCCCTGCAGACTATCCAGTTATCCTTTCGCGGGTTGAGAGTTATAGGTGGGTACATTGCCCGGGAGACAAATGTACCCTTAGGTGACTTAGATGGGCAACACATGACAGTGTACTGGAAATGTGCTCTACTCGTCGGCAAGCTACAAGTCCATTAAAGCACCCAGATAACGAGATTGCCTGTGACTGGGAATTCTCCATGTTCTAGTTTGATCTAATCATTAGCCTAATCCAATTTAGCACGAGTCCCTGGCCGTGGTACCCAGGAAGTCACGTCCTAGACATGATGCAAGACAAGACAAGTGGATTGTACAGGCAAGCAAGCAGGAGCACCCACGGTGTCAAGGCAGGTCAAGTTAAGTTATCAAGTCAAGTCAAGTCAGGAGTGCACCGCCACGGCCACTATCAAGTTATCAAGATAATTCATGCCAGGTTGGTCATGTCAGGAGTGCACCACTACGGGTCACTGTCATGTTATGCTAGGTCCTTGTCATACCAGGCCATGTACAACAGTCATTCCAAGTATATTAAGTAAAATCAAGTTCATGACAAAAGGCGTAAGGATATAAAATGGACGTAAAATATCTAATAAAATACCAATATATATAGGACTATAGAAGAGCCAAGCTTAAAGAAATAAACAAATTCATCATAGACAAGTAGGTTGTGCAAGGGGGTCAGGGGTTGGGCTGCGCAGGGTATGTACTGCGCATGGAAGAGCTGCGCAAGAGTTGCCTTGCGCAAGGGTTACTTTGCGCAAGGGTAGACTGCGCAGGAGGTCAAGGGGCACAGGGTTACAGGAGCACAGGGGATGCCTTGTGCATCAATTGGATTGCGCAAGGGAGGATTGCGCGAGGGTAGACTGCGCAGAGTTTGGACTGCGCAAGGGGTCAAGTGCGCAGGGGTTACTTTGCGCATGGCTGGCTTGCGCATGGCTAGCTTGCGCCAGCACAATCCAGCGCAACGCAAAGCACTGGCTGAGCCTATGCGCAATCGGCCATGCGCTAAAGAGCACAGGCCGGGGTGCGCAAACGATCAAGTGCTAAAGAGCACTGGCCGAGAGCCTTCACCAAGGCTGAGATGAACTCCTCAAGAACACCAAAAACTTCAAATCTTCATAACTTAGCCAAATCAAAACCAAATCTAGATTTTCAAAGTTCTAACTTGAGTAAAATCGAATTCTCTTCCATATGGAAGCATCAAAACATGCAAAAATCGAAGTTTAATAGATTAAAACCAAGGATTTTCGAAAATGGTTAAAACCTAGATCTAGAAGAATGAAAGCTCCAAATCACAAAATGTCAAGTTCTAAAGTTGTTCTCTATGGCCTAATCTAGTTAATGGATAAATAAAAAGTAGTGCTTATTTGATGGCAAGGTGCACTTGCCTATGGGTTGGGGAGTTGTGTTGAAGAAGTTAGAAATTAATGGAGAAGTAATGAGGAGAGAGAATGGTAGGTGGAGTTTTAATGAGGGTGGGTTGTGGTGTGTTGAGGGAGGAGTGTAGGTTAAGGTGTTCCATTTATAATAAACCAAACCAAACCAATCCTACTCCAAAAAAATAAAACCAAGCCATGGTCGAAACCCATTTACGAGAAACCAAAATCCGCAAGTCGAGAAAATAAAATACGTGCCAAAATCCAAATACGAGCATAAATACGAAATACGGGAAATGAGGGAGACAACTCTACCCACCTTCAAAGAATTCCGTCCTCGAAATTTAATCAAGGAGCTAGAGATTGCCACGACAAGCTATACTAAGCACAGGCAAGCTACACTAAGCAGTTCAATCATACAATCATACAATGCAAGCAAGGAAGGGAAAGCGTAAGGCATAAGAAAGACATTATACCTCACGAGTCAAACAGGTAGGGATATCGCGATCGGATGTCGTCCTCACGCTCCCACGTTGACTCACCTAGAGAGTGATGACCCCAAGCAACACGGACTAAGTTAATAGTCTTGTTCTTGAGCGTCTTTTCTCTCCGGTCCAATATAGACACGGGCCTCTTCTCATACGAAAGGTTGGTACCAACAACCAATTCCGAATGATTTAGGATATGGCTCGGGTCCGGGATGTACCATCTTAATTGGGATACATAGAATACATCATGTACCTCACTTAGCGACGGCAGAAGAGCGAGACGATAGGACACATCACCTACTCGCTCTAGAATATCGAACGGCCCTATATACCTAGGACTAAGCTTTTTCCGTATGCCAAAACGAATGACGCCACGGGTAGGCGAAATCCTAAGGAATATATGGTCGCCGACAGCAAATTCTAAGGGACGCCGATGAGCATCGGCCCAATGGCGCTGGCGATCCTGAGCAACTTGGAGGTGATCTCTGACTTTCCTAACCACTTCAACCGTCTGGGCAATCAGTTCTGGACCGAGCATCTGCCTCTCTCCGATATCGTCCCATGCTAACGGGGATCTGCACTTCCTACCATACAGGGCCTCGAAGGGTGCCATCCGGATACTGGCCTGGAAACTATTGTTGTACGAGAATTCCACCAGGTGCAGGTGATCCTCCCACGAACCACCGAAGTCAAGGGTACATGACCGTAACATATCTTCGAGAGTTTGTATAGTACGCTCTGACTGCCCATCTGTCTGCGGATGATACGCTGAGCTAAACTTGAGACGAGTCCCCAAACTTTTATGAAGACTGCGCCAGAAGTGCGATATGAATCTCGTATCCCTGTCTGATACTATGCTGACTGGCACTCCGTGAAGTCGGACGATCTGCCTGAGATACATCTCTGCTAGCTGCGCCGTCGACTGTCCAACTCTAAATGGAAGAAAGTGTGCCACCTTGGTAAGCCTGTCTACAATGACCCAAATAGCATCTCTGCCTGCCGGAGATCTGGGTAACCCAGTCACGAAATCCATGGTTATGTGTTTCCATTTCCATTCTGGGATCGGTAAAGGTTGAAGAAGTCCAGCTGGCCTCTGATGTTCAGCCTTGACTTGTTGGCAAACCAAACATCGAGAGACATACCGGGCTATCTCCCTCTTCATACCATTCCACCAAAAGTGCTGACGAATATCTCGGTACATCTTCGTGCCGCCTGGGTGAATGGAATACTGCGAACTGTGAGCCTCTGCCATGACTTCCTATCTGATATCTCCGCTGGGTACACAAAGATGCGTGCCATGTCGAAGCGTACCATCTTCATGAATACATAACTCTGGCCTTCTTTCTGCCTCGTACTCTGCTCTGAGCCGCTGAATCTTGGAATCTGCTAACTGTGCTGTCCGGATCCTCTCAACTATGGTGGACTGGATCTGTAGGCTAGCCATCAACGCCACGTTGGAAGGTAGGACAACTTCAATACCCATCTTCTGAAGATCTGCCAATAGCTCTGGTTGTGCTGTCAGAAGGTAGACTCCGGCTCTCCTGCTCAATGCATCTGCTACTACGTTGGCCTTCCCTGGGTGATACTGCAAGTCCACATCATAGTCCACAAGTAGCTCAAGCCATCTTCTCTGCCGCATATTAAGGTCCTTCTGGGTGAAAACATACTTCAGGCTCTTATGATCAGTAAATATCTCCACTCTGTCTCCGTACAAGTAGTGCCTCCACAACTTAAGTGTAAACACTACTGCTGCTAGCTCCAAGTCGTAGGTCGGGTAATTCTTCTCATGATCACGGAGTTGACGTGACGCATAAGCAATTACCTTCCCATGCTGCATCAAAACACATCCCAATCCTCTGCCTGAAGCATCGCAGTAAACTGTGAATCCTCCGGTCCCATCTGGAAGTGTGAGAATGGGAGCCGTTATCAAACCTCGCTTCAACTTCTCAAATGATTCCTGACATTCTGCTGTCCAAACGAACGGCACATCCTTGCGGGTCAACTGGGTCATCGGTACTGAAATCCTTGCAAAATCTGAGACAAACCGCCGGTAGTAGCCGGCCAATCCAAGAAAGCTGCGAACCTCTGCCACTGAGCTAGGTACTGGCCATGACTCGATAGCCACAATCTTTTGGGGATCCACTTCTACTCCTCTTCGAGTAATGATGTGACCTAAGTACGAAATGCGATCGAGCCAGAACTCGCATTTACTAAACTTGGCGTACAACTGGTGCTCTCTGAGAATCTGGAGAACCACACGGAGATGCTGCTCATGCTCTACTTCGCTCTTGCTGTAGACCAGGATGTCATCAAGGAATACTATCACAAACTGATCCAAGTAAGGCATGAAAATACGGTTCATGAGGTCCATGAACACTGCCGGCACATTGGTCGCTCCAAAGGGCATAACTAGAAACTCCCAATGCCCGTACCTAGATCTGAACGCCGTCTTCGGGATGTCCTGCTCTCTGACTCTGATCTGGTGGTATCCTGACCGCAAGTCTATCTTCGAGAAAACTGAAGCCCCCTTGAGTTGATCAAACAAGTCATCTATCCTCGGGAGAGGGTATCTGTTCTTGATTGTCACTGAGTTCAAGGTACGATAATCAACACATAGCCTGGACGTACCATCCTTCTTTTTCACAAGAAGCATTGGGGCTCCCCAAGGCGATCCACTAGCACGTATGAATCCCTTGGTCCTGAGTTCTTCAATCATCTTGTACAAAATCTCCAACTCTGAAGGCGCCATTCTGTAGACTCGCTCTGATACTGGTGCTGTTCCGGGAATCAAGTCGATGGTGAACTCAATCTCCCGCTCTGGTGGCATCCCTGGAAGTTCCTCTGGGAAGACATCTGGAAACTCTTCAACTATCCGGGGCAACTGCATTGCTGCTACTGCCATCCGCAATACTGGAGGAGATGGCTCTACTGTGCCTCTGGAAAATAAAAACTCTGGCTCTCCGGGAATACTAAAGACAACTCTGCCAACATGGCAGTCTATCCTAGCATAATGGTTCCTCAACCAATCCATGCCTAGGACTACATCATAGTCTGCCATAGGGAACTCTATGAGCCTAGCGGGGAACTCTCTACCGCTAACTACGATCCGACACGAGGAAAACACTCGATCTACTCCCACAAGACCATTACCAGTAAGTATATTGAGCCTTACTGATAACGACTCGGGCTCCAATCCTATCCGTGTCGCGAATCGTGCAGACATGAATGAATGCGATACACCAGAATCAAATAATACAGATGCTGGAAAGGTGTTGACGAGAATAGTACCTGCCACTACCTCACCTGGTGCAACTTCTTCTTCCATGGTCATCATCATAGCCTGACCTCTAGCTGCGGGTACCCTCTGCTGGAAACCCCTCTGTCGGTTCTGTGCTGGAGCCTGGGTGAACTCCTGCTGGTTCTGCTGCTGAAAGGCCTGGGCCTGGGGCGCCAATGGCCTCGGGTACTGCTGTTGCTGCTGCTGCTGGACTGGAACTGGGGCTGGTCCTCTCACCGAAGAACTAGAAAGGTTGGATGATGATGGACCTCCCCTATTCGGGCAGGTCCCTATCTTATGATCTGCTCCTCCGTAAGCCAGGCACAATCCCTGTGCCCTTCGACACTCTGCCACTATATGGCCCGACTTCCCGCAATGAGAACATCCCACCGCGGAAGGCTGCTTCTGCTTCTGCTACTGCGGGTACGTCGGGGTTGAATGCTGAACTGACGTCACTGAGGCCGCCCGCCTCGGAGTTCCAATGGTTAATCCCCTAGCTGTCGGGGCTGGAGCTGAAGATTGGTGCATCAGGTTGTGGGACCGCTTCCTGCCTTCGGTCCTGTCTACAATTCTCTGGGAGGTATACTCATGCCTCCTAGCTGCCCTCAATACTGCATCGAACGTCTGGTGCTCGAACTGTTCAACAGCCAACAAGATCTCCAAATGCAGCCCCTGCTGGAATCGCTGGGCCCTATCAAACTCGGTCGCCACCAAGGTGGGGGCAAACCTACTGAGTCTAGAAAACTCAGACGCATAACTGTCGACTGTTCTGCCTCCTTGCTTCAAGTTGGTGAACCGGGTCTGCAGGTCGTACCGTGCCACCGCATCAAAGTACTTTGTCTGGAATCTCTCTCTGAACGTCGCCCAAGTAACTGGTGCCGCTAACCCCATGGCCTGAGCTGCCCACCAATCGCGAGCCAAGTCCAGTAACTGTAGCCGTACCACGGCCACCTTCTCATTCTCAGGTGTCCTAGCTGCTTCTAGAACCACCTCGGTATCCTGAAGCCAAGCGTCCGCGGCAATCGCATTTTCACTGCCGTCAAAGAAGAGAGGGTTCAAGCGCTTGAAACTGTTGGCCGCCTGATTCCCTTGGGGACCTCCTCGGTTTAGTGCATCATGAACTTCCTGGTGCAAGGCGTCGCCTCGGCGATCTTGGGATGCAAGCAGTTCTCTGATAAGCCCTACCAAAGGTCCCTCATCCTGTCTAGCTGGTTGAACGGGCGGAGCTGCCTGAACTGGAGGTTCCGAGCCTCCGGGAAGCATAACTCGGGAGGCTACTCCAGAGTGCTGAGCTTGATCTTCCTGGCGCTGGGGTGCTTGCTGAGCTTCTTCTGGTTGGTTGGCAGGTCCGGGAGCAATGCCGCTGAAGAAGACGACATAGAGAAATAATAAGGAAGGACCAGGACGGATCAATGATACAAGCATGTGATCAGGTCGAGATTCTCAGGGATTTGAAGATACGAGCAGAGATCAAGGACGAATATTGATTGAGACATCTATTCGGTAAACCCTCACATTTCTTGAATGCCAAGACCTGCATGGGCTACCACTTAAACCATGTCACGTCCCAGAACCAGAATACTGGAGAGCGGGGGCAGACATAGCCAGCTACGTATATTGAAATAGAATACATCTCAACTATACGGTCACGGCTGTCTAGATATGAGGGTTTACTACAAGCCAGCAGTCTCTTAAGGTCAAGCCTATTGTCTCGATCTCAAACAATTAACAGAGTTACAAGATGTTAGAGCATCAAATATATATATATATAAGGCGTCCCAAATATTACATATCGGATGATCATGAAGCTAGTCGTATAAAATGATAGGACTAGCAAGAGTTCGGTCATACATGATCAACCCTAGGATTTGTTAATCATGTTTACAGCCCGTAGGCAGACAGTAAGTAAATGTGCATCGAGCTAACAGGTGCTCGTCGGCTAAACGCCTCAAAAGAATAAATTTACATATAAGTGGGTGAAAACAAAAAAAGGAAAACCCACTCGTAGCCCGGGTTCCGTCTAGTGTTCACCATTGGGCTGGAAGCTTGGTAGATCCTCGGGAGCTGCTCCGAAATCTGGCCACACAAAACCAGCTGGGTCAAACCCCAGAAAGAGCAAGTGCCACAAGGAGGCCACAAATAAGAACAAAAGCCAGCATATCAGAACATAAAGAAATAAAGGAAGTACAAGTAATAAAAGTACACAGAGCGATAAACGACTAGGGACGTGGAACCATTCCGTGAGCCAGGTTACAATCCTTAAACCAAATAAGGACCGGGATTGTACCCCTTCGCCTGAATAGCTCACTGTCTCTACCCATTTATCGTTAGAGATAAATAAAACAATCATGATCAAGAGTTCCAGGTACAAGGGCTAGACAAGACTTAGACAGGGCTGGACACCATTCATTCACAATCGGCCAAGCAAGTACTACGGCTTACTACTTTAACTAACTAGGGTTATCACAAGCCTAATTACTAACAAGATGCAAATGAGAAACTCGCAGTCCCAAGCCCTGCAGACTATCCAGTTATCCTTCCGCGGGTTGAGAGTTATAGGTGGGTACATTGCCCGGGAGACAAATGTACCCTTAGGTGACTTAGATGGGCAACACATGACAGTGTACTGGAAATGTGCTCTACTCGTCGGCAAGCTACAAGTCCATTAAAGCACCCAGATAACGAGATTGCCTGTGACTGGGAATTCTCCATGTTCTAGTTTGATCTAATCATTAGCCTAATCCAATTTAGCGCGAGTCCCTGGCCGTGGTACCCAGGAAGTCACGTCCTAGACATGATGCAAGACAAGACAAGTGGATTGTACAGGCAAGCAAGCAGGAGCACCCACGGTGTCAAGGCAGGTCAAGTTAAGTTATCAAGTCAAGTCAAGTCAGGAGTGCGCCGCCACGGCCACTATCAAGTTATCAAGATAATTCATGCCAGGTTGGTCATGTCAGGAGTGCACCACTACGGGTCACTGTCATGTTATGCTAGTTCCTTGTCATACCAGGCCATATACAACAGTCATTCCAAGTATATTAAGTAAAATCAAGTTCATGACAAAAGACGTAAGGATATAAAATGGACGTAAAATATCTAATAAAATACCAATATATATAGGACTATAGAAGAGCCAAGCTTAAAGAAATAAACAAATTCATCATAGACAAGTAGGTTGTGCAAGGGGGTCTGCGCAGGGTATGTACTGCGCATGGAAGAGCTGCGCAAGAGTTGCCTTGCGCAAGGGTTACTTTGCGCAAGGGTAGACTGCGCAGGGGGTCAAGGGGCACAGGGTTACAGGAGCACAGGGGATGCCTTGTGCATCAATTGGATTGCGCAAGGGAGGATTGCGCGAGGGTAGACTGCGCAGAGTTTGGACTGCGCAAGGGGTCAAGTGCGCAGGGGTTACTTTGCGCATGGCTGGCTTGCGCATGGCTAGCTTGCGCCAGCGCAATCCAGCGCAGCACAAAGCACTGGCTGAGCCTATGCGCAATCGGCCATGCGCTAAAGAGCACAGTCCGGGGTGCGCATACAGTCAAGTGCTAAAGAGCACTGGCCGAGAGCCTTCACCAAGGCTGAGATGAACTCCTCAAGAACACCAAAAACTTCAAATCTTCATAACTTAGCCAAATCAAAACCAAATCTAGATTTTCAAAGTTCTAACTTGAGTAAAATCGAATTCTCTTCCATATGGAAGCATCAAAACATGCAAAAATCGAAGTTTAATAGATCAAAACTAAGGATTTTCAAAAATGGTTAAAACCTAGATCTAGAAGAATGAAAGCTCCAAATCACAAAATGTCAAGTTCTAAAGTTGTTCTCCATGGCCTAATCTAGTTAATGGACAAATAAAAAGTAGTGCTTATTTGATGGCAAGGTACACTTGCCTATGGGTTGGGGAGTTGTGTGGAAGAAGGAAGAAGAAAAAGTTAGAAATTAATGAAGAAGTAATGAGGAGAGAGAATGGTAGGTGGAGTTTTAATGAGGGTGGGTTGTGGTGTGTTGAGGGAGGAGTGTAGGTTAAGGTGTTCCATTTATAATAAACCAAACCAAACCAATCCTACTCCAAAAAAATAAAACCAAGCCATGGTCCAAACCCATTTACGAGAAACCAAAATCCGCAAGTCGAGAAAATAAAATACGTGCCAAAATCCAAATACGAGCATAAATACGACATACGGGAAATGAGGGTGACATTTATAATAGTTTGGATCCTATATATATTCTCTGTTCTGTCCGCAATGAAGAAACTCTACACTAATCTTTTCCACTGAAATTAAGTGTAAACAACTGCTGTTAAAGAACAAAAGACATTATTATCTTCTTCTTTTCCCAATCAATCTCGACTACATTCAGGAAAATGGGCATTTGATGAAAACTGCATTCAGGACCGGCCCTGAGAGTTTTAATGCCCAGGGCAAAATTTTAAATTGTGCCCCTAAGGTATTACTGTGGGTGTATTAGAAAGTATAGTATGAAACTAAATTTTAGTCAAACAGCATAATTAGTGCACATGCCCTAGCAAATTCTTGGCATTGGCCTTCTTCACATGATTCCAAAGCCTCCTCAATACAATCACCATTAGAAGTTAAAACAAAAGTACGAAAAGATTCTAAACAATAAATATATAAATAGATCAACAAAACAAATATTTAAACCACTATTCTGAAACTTTGTTACAGCACCGAAAAAATTGTCATATAGGTATTCTATAAAGCAAACAAAATTTATTTTAAATATCTTTTGTCCATAGAAACAATTTTCTTGTTCTTATGTTGTGTTGTGACCATCAAATCTAAATAAAGTTCAATGAACAATACATAATTGCAAACAACAAATGGGTTCCTGGTAGTGATTTAGATGTAATATAATCTAGTTAAAAATTTAGGAAGAAGTAAGAACATTTCTAAATTTCATAAATAAAACAATAAAAAGTAAGATTTATACCAGTAAATTATATTAATCTTGGTTGTTCAAGATCAAAACGAAGGAAGAGAGCCCGAGCAAAAGAGGAGAAAACTGAGAAGAAAGGGTGAAGATAGAAAAAAATAATAATTAGACATGCTTCAATTATAAACAAAATAAAATCGAAGAAATTAATGTTGGACTTGGGGAGAAGAATCTCCATCAAAGAAATAGAGGAGGCAACCTTTTATTTTCTCGGACGGAAAAGGAAACCGAGGAGAGGAAGAGAATACGAGGCGACAAATGAATTAATTGGGGGCGGTTATTTAATGGTTGCTTGTGATTTTTATGTGTGGCTGTTACTTGGTTTTAGGTTTACTACTTTACTAGTTAAGTATTAAGCAAAGTTAGCCCAGGCGGCAGCCCATAATAGGGAACTTGAAGCCAATATATACTACACTACAAATTTTTTGGTGCCCCCCAACAATATGGTGCCCCGGGCCTGGGCCCTGCCTGCCCTGGGTCTGGGCCGGCTTTGACTACATTTAGGAAAATATGCATTTGATGTAATCATGGAGTTGGAAAACAAAAGACGTTACTTTTGGAGTCAAAAGAATTGAAAGCAAAGGAGAGTGATTTCCAAAGGAAAAAAATTATGAAAAAAATGATTTCATTCATCCAATCAAGAATTTACTTTTCCTTGGCATTTCTAAATATCGAAAAAAAATTGATGGAAATTATAATTTTTTAAAGGAATGCAAAGATATTGATTTCTTTTCTTTTCCTTTCCTTCCCTTCCCTTTCCTTTCCTTTCCGCGTACCAAACGAGGCCTAATGCAATCAAAACAAAATCTTAGCCAAAGATACCACACAATGGCATCGACTTGACTCGAAAAAAAGGCCTTGTCGACTATAAATAAATGTTATCAGAACCGGACCGACGGTTGGACCAGGTCCGACCGATTTTGTAATGCCCTTCTCCGCACGGTGCATTATGCTGAGTCGTTGACTCGAAGAGTTGCGTTGACCCGATTACGCATCGATGCGAATCGATACAAAGTGTTGAGTTGTCCCGAGGAATGCATCAAACTAAGTCGATGCGAAGTGTTGCCTTGTCCCAAAGAATGCATCGAGTGAATCGATGTGAAGCGCCGCGTTGCCTCGAAGGATAAGTGCGTTGAGACGGCTCGAAGATTCTAAGAAATCGAATCGACCAAGGCGCAAGTCCGAATCGATGCAAGTATTGATTTTAGTTGGTTTTATGTGCAAGCTATACGTTTACGCTGAAATGTTAGAGGTCGATCTTTTGCCTTATTCAGTAAGGGGTCCGTGAAAGCAAATCGTCGCCTTGCGACGGACTGAAGCGTTGGCACGCTAAGGCAAATCGGACGTACAAACTCAATAAGCACGAAGTGCTCGAATGGTTAAGTCAGGAGAGTGGCCGTGCAACAAAGTTATGAAATCGAGCCGCATCAGCTCGGCAAAAAGACAAAGGCGTATCGACTCAAGGTGGGAGGATTGACTTCTTTTTACTCCTTCATTCGATAAGTCAAATATATCATTGTATGCTGAGTTAACCTATCAACGCCACGGGCGTGGCTCGATGGTGAGATAAACGTAGTGCGTGTCAAACACTAGATAGAACAATTGAAATGAATCGTACAGCAAACGTACGAGTCGCTATGGAACATTGGATATCGCAAAGGCGAGCGCCTCGGTGCGCAAGCCGCAAGAACATGGGATAACTGTACTCGGCGAGTGCCTTAGTGCACGAACCATACCGTGCCTTTGCGCACGCGTTAGAACGGCTAGAACATCGAAAGACAATAGGCGAGCGCCCTAGCGCGCAAGCCACGGACATTGAATGTTAATTCATAGAACATCGGAATACGTCGAAACGTGTCTACGTGCACGGGATAATAAAAGATGGCTTCGTTGCGAAAGAATACAGTTATGGCATGAATGTGGCGGAACTGTCGGATATGACATAATGCCTCGAAAGGTGTTCGAGACCTTCGGGTCGTTCGGTTGACGAGCATTGAGTTGAGGCATGATGCCATTGAACCATTGAAACGAAGAATGAAACGTAAGAACATAGAAAGTTAACGGGAGAAATACGAGATGATAATGCGGCATGGTGCCCTTCGAGATGTTCGCGGCCTACGGGCGTTCGTTGAGAACATTCGGGCGTTGTGCCAATTGAAATAGAGATAAGCAAACTTGCTTGGTTGTATGAAATATAAGATTCGTTGCATGGTCAAATAGACTTAAAGATATAAAAGCCCGTGCATGGGTATTCCCTCGAACGCAGTGCGCCAGGGCGCTGGGACCGTTCGGCCTAGGAGGGATTCGTTTTCGGTATTGTTGGTGCACTTCATTTAGAAGGGTAGCGACCTTCTGGTGAATATGATAAGCCACTTGTTGCGATTATTTCGGTGGCCTCTGATGTTGGTTAGCAACCGCACAGAGTTAACATCGTCTTATGTTTCGATTCGATGAATATAAGTCCATTCTAGTCCGAAAAGCTAGTGACCTTCATATAGATAAGGGCGATGGGTTTGGAAGTGCAAGGTATGCGTATATCCTGCATGGACGGATTTCGAATAGAGAGCACTTATAACATGACAGGAAAAACAGATAGGCGTATTCACCTTGCGTCGGTGCAAGGGCGAGTGCGTCGATATTGCTAAGTTGTGCCACGAATCAAACACGAGAATGCTTGCTTGCCTATTCAATTCGATAACATGCTTGCTATGATAACATGCTTTACGCCTTCGAATATGCCATGAAATTGACCCTAAGGAGAACATAGCAAGATCATAAGCTAAGTTGCATGATTCAACATAAATATTAAAATGTCGGTTTGAAAAGAAGATCTTTGCTTCAGTACATGCGAGGACGAACGTACTGATCCCCCACCAGCTTCATGCAGGGTGCAGAAAATGGATTGCTCGCGGCGAAGCGTTGCTTGAACGCGTTGAGACTTGGAATGCCGAAGCGTATTGAAGCGTGCGATCGCATTGACGCTCGGACTCGCGACAGGATTGATGCGGCCGAGATATAGAAGGCATGATGTATGGAACGACGAAATCCTTTGTGGACAAGAGAGAACCTGAGTGTTGTAGCCAATCTGGCAAATTCCGTTGGGCTATCGAAAGCCTTTGTAATCTGATTTCGAATATCAATAAAGAGAATCGTTTTCGTATACTCTGTTTTCCTTTCATTGTTAACGTTCAATTCAAAGATAACCATTTGAGAACTTGTCATCTTGCCTTGCACGAGCGCAACTCCAGGCTCGTGCGGCATCACGCCCCAGCGAGGACGATGATTCGGGTGATTCCGGGTCGGGGCGTGACAGATTTTGCCAAAAAAATGGTCTGATCTGACTTGAATCGGGTTTAACCGGTGAACAGGCCGAACCAGTTCATAATTGAACCGGTCAATCAATTTTTTTTAACTCAAAAATATTTAGGGATATTTAGTTTTAGGGTCTCACATATACATGGATATTAGGGTTTGGATCTCGAAATTGACTGACATTAGAGTTTGGGTCTCGAAATCACTGTTCACATAGGCTAATGAATAGTTATTTCGAGACCAAAATCCTAACATCGTTCAACTTTGAGACCCAAACCCTAATATCCATATATATGTGAGACCCTAAAACTAAATAACCCAAATATTTATCGCATGAGATTTTGACCATTTGGGTCTTGGTTAGGTTTTGAGAGAACTTATAATTGTAAAATTAAACCAAACCAAACATACTAAGAACCAAACCAAACCAAACCAAATCGAGAAGTAAATGTGAATATTTTATCTATTTGAACCAAACCAAACCAAATCTATTTGAATTCCCGGTTGAACTCCATCCGACCTATAAAAAAAATTGGTTCAATCACCGGTCCTTTACATTTGAAATCAGACAACGGAGGTCAGTGTAAAGTAATCAAGGGAGACATAACATACAACATGTATATTCTTTGAAGAAGTGGATTTTGGATGTTTAAATATGCATTACATCAGGAACTGGAATATGGGGTTCTGTCTGGTAATACAACCTTAAGTTCTGTTCATAACATTCAGAAATTACTCAAAGCCTTCGTAACCCAAGAAAAACATAAGATTCTTTCAAGTTCACTATTCAACCTCTCAGGTCACACATTCAGACTCTGTTGGAAGGAGGCAAAGATGGAGGGGGCGCGAACGCACGAGCAGGTCCCTGCTGCCCTTCGTCTCCCACCTGTACTCCAAACAGAAGGGCTGGCGAGCAGCAAGCGAAGAAGCGGAGGGAGGGAGGTCGAGAGTTACCCTTACGTCCTAGAAGGAGGAGACAATGTGATGACAAGTCGAGGACCAAGAGGAGATGGTAAGGGTCAGCATTGAATGTCTGGTAGATGAAGTTAGGGGTGGCAACACAAGGAGAGACTATTGACACATGACAACCATCTTGTTGAGACTACAACGACGATATATAATAAAAACCCAAGAACAAATATCACCACAACCCACTTCTTCTCAGGCACAGACAACATGGCTTCCAAAAGTTTCTCGGCCACAACATACTGAAATCATGCCTACTGGAAGCTTATTCACTAACACCAATACGCATTGAGCAAACACATCTATCATAAATCATCCGTGCTAGTCCATAACAAGTACAATTTGTAAATCTTGTAACAAAATGCTTCCCTCTAGGTCTCTCAAACTAAGAATCTAATGTCGATTTGATGAATGATTCGAGTGCTATTGTATCCAAAAAGTTTGGATAAGAATAAGATTCTGGCTTTCTAGCTTTCTTCTAAGCAACGTTTACTTTTTACGGGCGTAAAAGAGGGCAGCTACTACCACCGAGATCCCCAGGGCGGCTGCGGGATATGCCCAGTACTGTGTCGTGATGTCCATAAGCTTATGGGTGAGACTCGAAGGTTCTTCTTCCTTTGTGAATATCTCCAGCTCAGCAATGGCGGGAGGGGACGCGTCTAGCTCCCCAATGGCATACTGTTTCATGAGCTCTCTAGCATCTTTACTGTGCCCAGCATCTTCAAAATCTTCAGTAGAGTCCTTCCCTTCACAGAATCGAACATAAAGATGAGAACAATGACAACACAAATAATCGGAAACTTGGAACCCGACATGTAGTCTACATTTAGAGAAGATGCATGGTAAGAGAGATACCGGTTGCAGAAAGGAGAACATCATCACCACCAGGGTGGTCATCCAGATACTTCGTCACATCATATACCTGCAGCAAATCAAAAGAACGAGATTTTAAGCCTCGTAAACTAGCATTTTCTAATCCAGTTAACAAAGTAGGCTACAATTTATTGATATAATCCATCTTCTAAGTGAAAAATGCAATCCTTTCAGTGCTTCATTAGTGCAGATAACAGAGGATTAAGGGTTTGTTGTTAACTCGTCCAAAGGAGAGAGACTCAGTATTTTGTGGTCTCCAACTTAACTAAGTTAACAACAATATATGCCCCATAGTTCACCGTATCGGCCGATACGTATCAGTTTTGGCATGTCACGATCAGATACGGACCGCTACCAATATAGACTTTGGGGATCTCTCGGTCAATTCGATTGAGAAAAATTGAATGAAAAAGATACTAGTATTGAAAATAGTGTCAAACACCATGATTAAGTTGTGCCGAATATTGACAATGATATAGTACGTCAATAAGATTCATTATCGATAAACTGTAACTATTATCTTTTGTCGAAGTTGTATATTTATAAATTCATAACATTCATCCATATTAGCATTATTCCATTCTAAATTATTCATTGTGGTTGAACTATGTCTAAAGGCCAGTAAATAAACAACAGTATCTATTGCAAGTGAAATATTATTTTATTTTAAAATATCGAGAAACAACATACAATATATTCAATTACGTCTAAATTTATCAAATATTTTTCCAGATTTTTTATACATCTGAAAAGAAGAAACCCCGATACTCCGATCTATCGATCCGAAAGTGCTCATACCGCAGAAACCGATACTCTGATACTCATAGGAAGGGTCCAACCCAGATTTTGATACCGATATTTCGAACCTTAATATTGCCCACCTATTGTACTTCATACTAGGCTTAATACAACTATAGCAAGAGTTCTGGTAAATATGTAGGGCCAATCAACCAATCTTTTCATCTGTCTGGATGGTTGGTTACCCATTTCAGCTGGACTTCTCCATCCCTAGGAGGATATTGGATAATTCACTACACAATAATATTGCTAAGGAAGCAAGACATTCTAAAAACTTGTAAGGAACCAACAAAACCTTTCTAAATGATATAATCTCAAGGGGGGGAAAAAATGAAATTTTCCACACAAGTTGAGCCAAATGCGCTGAGTTATCAAAAGCATTGCAACTAGAAGTGGACAAATTACTGTTCTCTTCTTGGAATGAATCCAAATTTGCACTGTTACTGATATTCCATAAGTCAAGGCCTGCACTAGACACCCCACAAGGATCCTCAATCCTAAAGTAAAATGTGCAATGTTTCTTCCCATCGACTGTTACTGATATTCCCTTCTTTCTCTATTCTCAATCTAGTCAAAATTTTCTTTAGTCCCTTGTTTCTTTCCTTTTCCTAAGTTCTCAATCAATTTCAAGGATAAATTACAACTTGATACCCTCATTTCAAGTTTTTCAACTTGATACCACAACTTTGATAGGTATCAACTTGATACTCTAAAAAAATAACGAAACTACCCCCGCCCCTCCCCTCTCTCCCCCATCCCCCCCACCAGGCAGCCCTCTCCCCGCCCCGGCTGCACCACCCCGGCGCCACCGCCTCCCCCCACCCACCACCACCCCGTGCCACTACCCCAACCATGCCCCCCCCCCCTTCTCTCCGCAGCGGCGGCAACGCGTGGCGGAGAGGGGGGGGGCGGGGTTAGGGGCGCAGCGTGCGACGGAGAGAAGGGGGGCAGGGTTGGGGGCACGACACAGGGGAGGGGCGCAGTGCAAGGGTGGTGCAACTGGGGGAGAGGGCTGCCGGGTGGGGGAGGGGGTTAGGTGGGGAAAGGGTGTAGTTTCGTCAATTTTATTTTTTTAGGATATCAAGTTGATACCTATCAAAGTTGAGGATATTAAGTTGAAAAACTTGAATAGGAGATTGCCCAATTTCAATATTTTTTTTTTCATATATGGCATAATAAACAGGAGAAATAGGCATCTACATAGCCTTCGTATGTATTTTTCTTTTCCTACATGGGGTCCCTTTCTAACTATAGTGTTAACATGATGAATTCAACCTTAAACTTAGTTCGAGTTTTATATTACATTCTAGAACTACTTATGTCATAGCTGCATTCGAAATACGAAATCCGACATCGAATTTCCTGGTAGCCACAAGAATTAATTATTTCAAAAAAAATTATTTTTGTTCATTGAATTATTAGCTTTAATTAAATCATATTAACTCTTTTATAAGTATTAACTAATTTCTTATATATATATATATTGCAACTTTGGTCATTGGGAAAAAAAATGTAATTGCATATTTTCTATGACACATCATCATCCACTTGTCCCTTTGCATGAAGCTAGAAGGATATTTAGGTAAATTCACATGAAGACACTTGTCTTCATGCATGAGGAGGATTAGGACATTTTGGTCTTTGCCATTTTTGTTTTCTTTTTGTTTTCTTTTCTTTAAAAAGAGAATTAGAGAGAGAGAGAGGGAGCAGCAACCTTCTTCCTCTCTCTCTCGTGCTCCCTCTCCCGACTCTCTCCCTCTCGGCTTCCTCTCTCCCCTCAACTGATCTTCTCCCCTCTTCATCTCTCTCACACTCTCCTCATCTCTCTATTTCTCTCATCTCTCCATCACCCAGGCAGTCGGACCCGTCGTCCCACGCGCGCGGGCGCGCCCGCCGGCGCTGCCCCGGCGGCTGCTGCCGTCGGCTAGCCGGCCGGCCCCTCCACCTCCGGCCGCCTCCAAGCTCTCCGGCCGACCAACTCCATCACCACCTCCAACACTACCATCATCATCTCCCTCTCCATCTCCTTCATCAAAACCTAAACCCAAAATTCATTTTCTACAAAAGAAATTGGAGAGGAAGATACTTGGAGAAGGAGATCCAAGTCCTAAATCCCAATTTCCAAATCCCTAATTTTTCAAGGCAAGCCCTCTCCCAACTCTTTTTATTTAATTCAATTTTACCTACTTGACATGTTCTTTTAGAATTATTTCCTTGTAAGTATGAATCTAGAATGATATATATATATATCATATAGGTAGGACACATATATGTGCCGGCAGTAATATAGACACGGGGACAAGATTTATTAGAAATAATTGGTTGTAGAAGTGTTGGAAGTGACTCGGACACATCGACACGAAATTAGGACACGATACGGATACTTTGGTATAAATTGGTAATGGAATTATATGTTGTTGTTTTATATTTATATATAGTTACTAATACCCTATGACTATTCATGGAAAGTGGTTTTATAAGCAATATTAGGTTATATCGGCCATTTTGGACTCGATTATGAAGTTGTTCATATAATTCAATATTTATTGTTGGAGTTATATTATTTTAGGGATGTATCATGGAAAATGTAAGAAAAGAAATCATAAGAGTAATTATGGGATTGTTCAAGATATGCAACGTTGACCATATTACTCAAAAATGAGTATTAACTTATGGAAATGCCCTTGTAGGTTTAGAATTCAGAAGAAGCTGAAATTGAGATAACATAATTAGGTTGTATAATTTGAGAACCTTTAGCTTAAGATATAAAATTATCATATCTTAGTTTTTCGAGGTTGAATCTACTCAAATTTGACAATGTTGGGAAATAGGATTGTATTGATGTACATTTTCAGCATCCGCGTAAGTTGGAATTCAAAATTTGAAAAGCATTGAATGTCAATATCTTAGACAAGTTAACTAGGTACCTATGTCCTATTATATGACTAGTGTATCAAACCCAAAATCAGCATTTTTGATGAATTTGACTTGAATCTTATATAATTCATAAAAAATATTTATTTAGAATAATGGATTTTGATTTGCTATCAATTGAAGATTTTCTAAACTTACAAGAACTACCAAAACATGAAATATTATTCCTAGATATGTGTTTATTTAGTACTCCTTTGTTGAGTAGAATTAGTGCATGAATATAAATGATCAATATCTTATAATTAAGATATTTAGTTATTACTATCAAATTTAGAGTTGTATTCTCATTTCGTTATGATTTTGTTATCTAGGTTTGTAAAGTTTTGATTTCTAACTTGTATTGAGTTTTCTGGACTTTGTAGCTAACCCGGATCAATACTAAATGGTTAAAAATAGCTAATTGCAAAGGTAAAATATACCATCGGTAAGAAAGGTTATTGCTTTATCATTGAAATATATATAAACTGCGTGTGAGTTCCGGTGTTGAGGGTTGCTCCACCGAAGGGGTCGACGTACCCGATTATATAAATTGCGTGTTGCCGGTATTGAGGGTTGCTCCATCGAAGGGGTCGGCGTGCCCATATATATTATTCTTTTGTGTTTACTTGTATCGGATTGATTTCCGGGTCAGTAAATACAAAAGAGACTGCCGAAATTTTTGAGAATTTCCAGAGTTAGTCTATTTCCGACAATTCGGACTCTTTAGAAACTTTTGACTCAAGTTCTAGACCATTTGAACCATCCATCTCCGACCTATAATATCGGAGGAATTTTTGAAAATCATGTCCAATTAGATACCTTGGAATTTTACCTTGGTTCTAACATTTCTCGGACTACTTTAGTTTCGGAAAAGACGAAACTATTATTTGAATGCGACTTGACTTCTAGGACTCCCGTTTAGGGGATAGTTTCTCTGAAGCCTGAATGTCTAGAATAGGTTGCATGGGGTTTGGGAGAGAAACCGTTGGATCACACCCGGCTGACTTCTTTGCAATATAATTTTCATTTTCGTACTGATCAGTCCCTGATACGGTGTTCGTGCGGCCGCACGAATATCCGGGGTGAGGCTTAGCTCACTTTCTTGATCGCAATTGGACATCCAGGCCCTGAGTTTCAGCTCAGCTATCCATTTGCACATTACCCTGAGTTTTCAGCTCAGAATACTTATTAATTCATTAGATATCCAGACCCTGAGTTCAGCTCAGCTCTCTAATGAATGGGTTCGATATTCTTGAAAAAGTCCAAGTCATACGAACTAGTTGTTATAACACATGATGCGATGACTCGACCCAGATGATTCGGAAACCACTCATGATGTTATCTTGCTTGTAATCACATCAATATGTGATAGTACAGACGGATGGAGCATCTAAGCACCATCCGTTTTGTACGAGCCTGATCCCGGGCCAATGGGGTTATTGTTGAGATGCTAGGCATGTGTGTGTGATCCAGAAAGTTTCTCTAAACTGCATATTGGTCTAGAAAGATCGCATTTGTATTCTTTGTGACATTAATTTGAGAACTATTTACCTCTTGACTGATATCACAAGGTGAGAGTCTAATTGTTCAAGTTTACTTTATTTTGTATTCATTTATCTTATCTTTCCACATTCGTAACTCTCTCCTTTGACCGAGGGCTTGCTCGTCGTATTGACGACCTAGTTTTGTTCACTAGGGTTTGATGAAGGTCAGGAGGGGATGCTAGTGCACACTGAGGAGGAGCTTAATGAATGAGACAAAGAGAAGGTCTATCCTGGGCATCAACTGGGTAGTTTTTTTTTTTTTTTTTTTTTTTGTAGCTGGTTATGTTCTGTATGTATTGGGTTAATGTTTGTAATCGGATAGTATCATAAAATTTTCTATTTATAGTTAGAAGTCCTGTAATCAATTGTTAAATTAATTGTATATTGTACCATGTGACATGTGGTAATCCTATCCTAGAACCTTACGGGCGACAATCGCGAATATGGGTACTCGAGTATTCGTATGTCGCGTAGCCTGGGGATGTTGTTACGTACTCGGCTCGCCGTATTCTGGGAGCGGGGCGTGACAACTTATATAAAATAGGCATCGATCTGAAAATATACTTTAATCATTGGGCAAAGGTTGGAATTCCTTAGTTTTCTAACCGCTTTCTATAGGTTTAGTTGGTCAAAGATTTCTCTAGACTTAGTTGGTGAATACTAATGATAAGTTCAAACATGCAAAAAGCATCATGTAGATAAGTCATATATGTCATAACTTCAGTTTTCAGAGAAGATGAAAATCTAACCAGAACCATCCATAGCAGAAACAAAAAAAATAGAACTTAAACTTAAATGTGTCTTTAGTTCAAACATGCACAAACCTTCATCTAGATAGGTCATATATGTCAGACTTCAGTTTAGGAGGAGATGAAAATCTAACCAGAAGCATCCATAACGAAAACAAAAGGCAACTAAATAGAACTTCACTTGAACTTAAATGAGTCTGGCTCAGTGTGACTCAACCTTGGCTTGTTAATAAAATTAATAATAAAAGCTCAAAATCAAGCTTAAGCTTGATTTTATAAATAAGTGAACAGAATCAAGTTAATGTTGATCCATGCACTTCATTAATGGATTTGCTCCTATTTTACGAACATATTGGAATTGATAGCCCGAACCACACCAGATAACACTTTCAACAAAAAGCTGCAAATGATTAACAACATGCAAACATGATCATCCTTTTTAGTTGTCTAATATTGAAGATTTTAGACTTCAGTAGAAGGGTTTGACAAGAGATTGTCATAAATACATATGAATCTGGTTGGATGTCAGAAAAGTTGTGACTAGGAAAAGTAAAACTAAAAGGACCACTACTCAGGTCTGCATTAAGCTTATGATGTAATCCTAATCTAGATCATCTAGAATTGATGCTTCGCTCATGGCATCAATATTCTGATGCATTTTGAATCTAGCATGTATAAAACCCAAATTCTCACATGTGATTAGAATATAAAACCCAAATTCTCACATGGATAGTCATGGCATCAATATTCTGATGCATTTTGAATCTAGCATGTATAAAACCCAAACTATTGAAAACACTTCAATATAAGAGATCAAGTGTGTGGAGGAATTAACCCTCTAGGCTTGAGGCTTCCTAACCAAATTGTGTTAAGTGTTGTCACCACTTCTCTGAGCTTCAGTCAAGATGGGTGGGAAGCCTTGCTGCTCAGAAGAGCTCAATATTGGAGCTTGGACTGCAGAAGAGGATAGGATACTTAGAGCGTACATAAAAATCCATGGAAAAGGGAAATGGAGAAGCCTCCCATAAAAAGCAGGCAATATTGTAAAAATCGCTAGGCGGACTCGGTGCGGCGGAGATCCGCCTAGCGCCTAGCCCGCCTAGCCGGCGCCTAGGCGGCCGCCTAGAATTTTTTTTTTTTTTTTTTTTTTTGAAAATTTTGAAAATTTTGAAAATTTTGAAATTTGAAATTTGAAATTTCAATGTTCTAAAATCCAAATACTATCTTAAAACCCAAACAAATATCCAAAATACAACTAAGAATAAACAAAATAAAAAAAAATTCAAAAAAATTCAAAAAATCTACCGCCTAGGGGCGCCTAGGGCCCGCCTAGCCGCCTAGCCCACCGCCTAGGGGGTTTTCGGTGCGGTGGGCCGGCGCCTAGCGCCTAGGCGGCGCCTAGGCGGGCGCCTAGGCCGATTTTTAGAACACTGAAAGCAGGTGCTATATTAACGCATTAGCTTATGTAGTTGATCTTGCATGCAGCTGTAGTAAGTAGTATAACCAAACAAGAACTACTTTAATGCACATCAACTCGTTACGGAGGTGCACATTGATCAACAAGAAGACAACTTTGCAGAAGAAAGTGCACATTGATCAACAATCAGTGACAGAGGTGAAAATAGCCCACTACCTCTCTCTCAGACAAGGAAGAGCATGACCAATACAAAGTATTAGATGCACTACAGGACATAATACTATCTACTTTCATATTACAGACAGAGAGTTGGCCACCGAGAAGGAAAGCACCAGAACTCAAAGAAGAAGAGACAGAGTGGAGGAATCCTGATGAGTTTGAATGGAGTTAACGAGAGATTTTACCATGAAACCCGACATCAGATTTAAATGAGTCTCTGCCACACTAGCTAGAGACAATAAAACCTCAAAATTCAGGCGACACGTAAGGTGTATCAAGGTCTTGTAACCAAATAACCAACCCTGCAAAATCCTCTACTTCAGTTTTTTTTTTTTTTTGAATGAGAAGGTTGAGATAATAGTCCTATTGTTTCATCAATTCTCTCTTTAGGCAGAAAGCAACAACTACATTTTCTATGCAGTTCCAATTGTGTTAACGTTTGTGTATCAAGTAGTACAGTTAAGTAAAATGTAGCTAGCTCACGGCCGTGCAGTTTAAGGATGCGTGATTTCCGATACCAACCCCTCAAAATGACCATCTATCTTATCTTAGCCCAAAGATCATATTATGAAGCTTGAAGAAATCTTGACAAATTTGGTTTCTTAAAACGTTTAGAAGCCTTTACATCCTCTTCTCTCCTCCCATCCCCAGAAAGAGGAGAAAAATGGATGATCGTTAAATGATATTTTGAGATATAATGTTACAGGAAATTAAGCAAACACACTGGGTAACTCCATAATCCCCTAAAATTATCCGATTCAGTACTTACCAATCAATTAAGGGTTATTTAGTTCTAGGGTCTCGTATAATATTCAAAATTTGTATTTAGTTCTCCGTATTGTCGAGAAGAGGGTGTGGGTCTTGTCCTGACGGTGGACTGGACTTGGGATGACCGACATAAATGCAAATTTTGAATATTATACGAGACCATAAAACTAAACGAAAATATTGAATACGAATGATACATGAAACCAAATCTAACTTCTGGACAATATCAAAACCTAAACAAATTCTGAATATTATAGGAGACCCTAAAACTAAATAACCCATCAATTATTAATAATAACATACCCAAAGGAAGGTATCATAGATCCATCCATTAATTTATGAAGACAAACAAGAGATAACAAATGAAGGCAAGAATGAACTGAAGATGTAATGATGAGTAAAATTAAACAACTACAGCTACAAATATCAAAAGGGGTTTCTGAAATCCCCATCCATGACTCAAACATTACAAATCTAAAAGGAACCCAAGAATTAATTTTCAAAGAAACTCATCTATGTACTGTAATAAATGAAGATAGATAAAATATTAAAAATTAAAAATTTTAAAAAAGAAAAGCCCAATCAACCCCATGACCCTAAATTAATTTGTGTATATACCTTGCCATCAATGACTATCCAGCAGTCCTCCTTGGTGCTGTGCTGGGAGGCTTCTTGCATCGAGTACAGATTTGTTATAGTTGACATCTCTCTCTCTCTCTCTCTCTCTCTCCTCGACCACAAAATAAAATTGGGGGGTTTATTTTTTGGTTTGCAGCATTGGGTTATTTTGCTATGGGTTATTTTGCTATGTAAAGACTTTGGATTGGTCAATGTGGCGTCTGTTTTTTCTTCTTCTTTTCCAAGAAATAAAAAGTTCCTTAAAAGGAAGACCCAACCAAATGTGGGAGGTAGGTGAAGGGAAGCATGGTACAGGCTAGACCCAACCCAAGTCAACCCCAACCATGTTCTTTTCAGAAACCACGCCAATTCTCAGTTTATTATAAGCTAACCATTTTTTCTTTTCTCTTTCTTTTTTTTCAGGAAAAAAGTCTTGGTCAACAAGAAAAGAATTTTTTTTATCTAAATATTCTTTTTATATATCTTTGTCACGGTACCCTCCGAACTACTTGCATACTCTCTAGTCTTCCACTGATATACAACCAACGACCAACGAAAGACCCTAGAAAACACAATATATACTGAAAAATGAGCTTAGAATTCGTATATGATCCAATTGGATATGAAATACACATTTGATATGTTTGAATACATGTAGATATGTATTTTTTTTGTATCCTAAGTTTTAATTAAAAAAATTTGTTAGTAAATATGTATCAGAAATGTGTGTAGGGCTGAAAATCGAACGAACGAGCTCGAACAAAGAGTGTTCAAGCTTGGTTTGACTTAACTATTGAACGAGTTTGATTCGAGCCGAGCTTGGACCGAGCCGAATGCGAACGGTTTGTATTGTTTTACAGCCCTAGTAGTAAGTATTTATAGGACATGTTATATAGACTATCACATTGTTTCTCTCAAATTTTAAAGACTTTTTTTTATGAATTACTTGTGCTCTTTACATCATAAATTTACCACCATATAAAGAACAGAAAAATGAATAAAATGTCTAAGACAAAATATATTTCTCTATTAAAAAAAGGTATTACATATAGAAAAAGTCCCAATATGAGAGACCGAACCGAGCTCGAGCCTGTTTGCGAACAAGATCGAGTCGAACAACCTATGGTCGAACTCGGTATCGATTAGTCCACGAACGAGCTTAAACCGAGCTTGAACCGAGCCGAGCACGAGCCGAATGCGAACGGTTTGAATCGTTTACAGCCCTAAATGTGTACATACGTCATCGGACCAACTACACTTTCAATTTACACAATCCATCCCGTTAAATTAAGCTAAACCTAAATCGATTGATTCGATTACGTAAGTAGTGAGTACATAACTATTACCTTATTATCTCTCTCTCTCTCTCTCTCTCTCTCTCTCTCTCTTATTGCATCCAAAACCCTTATTCTTTGTTTCCTTTTTTTTCTCTCTCTTGCTTCTTATGATACACATATTCTTTGTCTCCCTCTTCTTCTCTCTCTTGCCATAATTGATACCCTATTCCCCGATGTCTTATGGTCGACCATGGACATGGACGGAGTACACGATAGTCCAAGACTAATAGGGACACCAATGTGTATGTATAAAATAATGTGAAATCGATTAGCGCTAAGGAAAGACTTGCTCTTTTTGGTACTCACGTAGAAAATGTGGGGTATATGTTATGTGGTGGAAAGTAGAGACCACCTCTTTTTTCAGTGTCAATCAACTTAGAGCTTGTTGGAGCACAACATGAAAATGTTGGGTATCCCTTGTTAGTCCCGGGGCTTGATCAAAGATGGAAAAAACTGATGCAATCGAGATCTGAGATGTCACACAAAAACTTTGCAGTGATCAAACTCAAGATCTACGATGATACAATAAAAACAAATAGCCAAATTACAATCTGAAGGAGAAAAATAGAGAAGAGAAGATCTCTCGTTCTTCCTTGCAAACGTGTTGCAATTGGGACAGAACGAGTTACAATAATCTGGAGGAAGATTAGATGAAGAACAGTTGCTGGGGTGTCAAAACACCGTTGCTCAAAGCAAGATTCGCCCCACACGATCTGCTTCCAGGAACCAGCAAGTTTGAAGAACTTGTGGAACGCTCGAAGTCACCTCTGTTCTGACTCCTCGGATGGACTTGCAATGGCGGCAGCAACTCTCTCTCTCTTTCTCCTTTTCTGACTTGTAATTTCCGTAGTAGTCACAAAGGAGGCCAGAAGAGAGTATTTATAGAGAAAGGGTGGAAACCCTAACCGCCTCTTCAGTTATGGAAAGAATGAATCAAATCCCAAAAGATAGCAACGAGATTTAATTCAAATCCCACGAAATTAATTCAAATCCCACAAAGATATGATCTGAATTAATTCAAATCCCACAAAGATATGATCTGAATTAATTCAAATCCCACAAAGATAGGATCTGATTTAATCGCATTGATTCAGCCTTTCCATAACTGATTTGTAATCTGCACAGTCAGCAGATCCCTTCATGCGGCAGCAGCAACAGCCTGGCCGCATGAGCCTAATGGCCGCATGGACCGCATGAGCCGCATGGACCGCATGAACCGCATGGACCGCATGGGCCGCATGAGCCACATGGACCGCATGGACCGCATGTGCCGCATGAGCCGCATGAGCCGCATGTGCCGCATGAGCCGCATGGCCGCATGAGGCCGCATATGAGCCGCATGCCGCATAAGACCGCATGGCCGCATATGAGCCGCATAAAGACCGCATGACTGCTGACGTGCTAAGTGCAAAGTGCGCCAACAAAATGCCACATTACGCCTCATGAGCCCATGAGCCCGAGTCCGAGTCCGAGTCCGAGTCGCTAAGCCCCTTTGGGGCTTAGCTCCAAATGGAATTAATCCAAGAGAATGACAAAAGCATTAATGCTTAATCCTTGGAGCCTTATTCTTACCTCCTTGTAAAATCATCCACATGGTTCCTTCCTTAGGGTCACCACCCCATGTGCATCTCTCAACAACACACCCAAGTATATATGTTGAGATAACTCATGGTGCATTTCCGATGTGGGACTAAAATTTACAAGGCATGTTGAGAGCAAGCTCTCTCCATGTAAAGAAAGTACCAACAATCCCCCACATATCACAACATATATATATGTATCCAGGGTTGAGCGTTCCCCACAGTAACTATCCATTTTGCATTAGGATAGATGTCGCTAACGACTTGAATCTTCCCGCATGGGTTAAATAATAATATGATACAAGAATGGACTACGCCTTGAATTCTGTACCATAATTGTAATTCTTCCCACTCACAAAGTGTAGTTACGTGTGCTTCTGGCTGCACGTTAAAGGCCCTGTGCCAGCCTGGTTTCAGTGTATAATTTTGGGCATCTGCAAGTTTACCCTCAAGAGACGGCCTGATATCTCTTTCCATACACTATAGGTGAGTTCTTTATTAAAGAGATATGGCATGAAGCCTTGCGCTTCCTTGCGGTGCTACGCCGCTATGACATGGCTTGAAGCCGAGGCATTACCCCTACCTAGGAACCTCATCGTAGTGTCATACTACTGTAGCATGAGGTCACAAGCCTCTTTGTAGTGCCAAACTATCCAGCATGAAGCCTAAGGCTTCCTTGCGGTGTTACGCCGCAACGACATGGCTTACAATGCCGAGGCTTTACCCCTACCTGGGTACCTCATCGTGGTGTCGTGCCACTGTAACATGGGGCCATCCTCCCTTTTGTAGTGCTGTCTACAACTCTTTAATTACGTTATACAGCATTAGGCTACCTGCCTATTTGCGGTGCTACGCCGCTGTGACTTGGCTTGCAAAGCCGAGGCATTACCCCTACCTGGGAACCTCATGGTGGAGTCACCCTACTATAGCATGGAGTTTCACTCCTTGTAATGCTGCTCTACCGTGCTTCCTGTAAAGCACACCAGGCATTCACTCTGCCCGAGAACTCATTAAGGCGTTTAAGCCAACCTTCCACAGGATCTGTTTTTTCTGCAGAAAAACACATAGTAGACAACAGTGGTTATGGGTCCGTATCCCTTCCATGTTCCAGAGAACAAGTACCCACTGTTACCTGATAGTTTCCCAGTCAGTGATCCTCCTTTGAACCAAAAGTTAGATGCCTAGTAGATTTCTCTTTGAACTAATAGCATAAAACTTTATGGTAGGATTACAAAGACACACTATCAGAATGCCTTCAAGCCCATTTTACAAGCTGTGTGATCGACCAACTGGCGCTTGAGGCCCTTTGTGAACGGATCTGCCAGGTTCTCCTGACTCCGAACATCAACCACTGCAATTACACCTCTTTTGATAAGATCGTGTACTGCCATGTGCTTCAACCGCACAGTCCTCTTCTTCCCGTTGAAGAGGTCATTTGATGCCACCGCCGCAGTCGCCTGGTTGTCACAGTATATCGGTATCGCCGGTATCTGAGCCCCAACCACTGGAAGATCATACATGAGCTCCCGAAGCCATTCTGCTTCATCTGCTGCAGTTTCAAGTGCATAGAATTCAGATTCCATGGAGGAACGAGAGAGTATAGTCTGCTTCTTCGACTTCCACGATATAGCAGCTCCATCCAAGGAAAAGACATATCCACCTGTGGATCTCTCGCTTTCCACCTCTGAACACCAGCTAGCATCACTGAAGCCTTCCACTACTGTCGGATACCCGTTGTAGTGCAGTGCATATGTCTAAGTTTTCTTGAGATATCTCATCATCCGCTTCACAGCTTTCCAGTGCTCAACCCCTGGGTTGCTTGTGAACCGACTCAGCATTCCCACGACGAAAGCTATGTCAGGCCTTGTGGTAGTGGTTGCGTACATCAAACTTTCGATAACGCTAGAATACTCCAGCTGCCTGACGCTTTTCCTTGAATTTGGCTTCAGCTTCTGATCACACCTGTATGGCGTATCGATCCCTGGAAGATCCTTATACCCATAGCGTGTGAGCATCTTCTCAATGTAGTGAGATTGTGACAGTACAATTCCAGTGTCTGTCCGGATGATCTTTATGCCCAAGATGACATCTGCATCCCCCAAGTCCTTCATACTGAACTTGGTTGAGAGAAACTTCTTTGTCTCTGTGACACAGCCTATATCCGTACCTAGGATTAGCATGTCGTCCACGTACAGACAAACGATGACTCCTCTTCCATCAGCAAACTTTGTGTAAACATATTTGTCCGTCTCGCTGACTCTGTAGCCGTTTGACCTAATAACTTTGTCAAACTTCTCATGCCACATCTTGGGAGCTTGCTTCAAACCATACAATGATTTCACCAACTTGCAGACTTTGTCTTCAAGACCTTTGACGACAAATCCATCTGGCTGTTGCATGTAAATCTCTTCGGTCAGCTCCCCATTCAGGAATACGGTCTTTACATCCATCTGATGTATCACCAACTTATGTATAGCTGTTAGAGCGATTAACATCCTGATGGTGGTCATCCGAGCTACTGGAGCGTACGTGTCAAAGTAGTCTATCCCCTGTTTCTGAGAAAATCTCTTGGCTACCAGCCTGGCCTTGAACTTGTCAATAGTTCCATCTGCCTTCATCTTCTTCTTGAAGATCTATTTACATCCGATGGGCTTCTCTCCTTCAGGTAGATCTACTAACACCCATGTATTATTGGAGGTGATAGAGTCAAACTCGTCATTCACTGCCTCCTTCCAGAAGATAGCATCTCTGGTCTTCATCGCCTCATCATAGGTAAGCGGATCTGCTTCCACATGATAGGTGACAAAGTCATTTCCGAAATCTTTCGGTCTCCTTGCTCGCTTAGCTGACGGCTCTGCGAGTTCTGGTACAAGAGTTGTTTCCTCAACAACAGCTTCTTCTTGGACTACTGGCCCATATGAGATTTCAGTCTCATTTGCACCTACATCATTTTCCGGAATGTCCGAAAGAATAATATTTTTGTCTTTTGCAAACTTGTCTTCAAAGTATTCAGCATCGCGAGATTCGATGATATGATTTGACTCAATATCAAGAAATCTCTTAGCATCACTTTTCTCGGCATACCCCAAGAAGATCGCCTTCGTAGTCCTTGTCCCTAGCTTCTGAATCTTCAGATCTGGGAGCTTCACATACGCCAGACACCCCCACACTCGAATGACATTCAAGTTTGGTCTGACTTTGAACCAGAGTTCATGAGGAGTTACGTCCGAAGTTGCATATGGCACTCTATTTAGAATAAAAGTGTCCGTCAATGCAGCTTCTCCCCAGTAGCATTTAGGAAGACCCGCGGTTAGCAGCATTGAGTTCATCATTTCTGTCAACGTTCTGTTCTTTCTCTCCGCTACTCCGTTGGATTGAGGAGAATATGGAGCAGTAGTCTCACATATAATTCCATGTTCTTTGCAGAACGATGCGAATTCATGAGACCTGTACTCCCCACCTCGATCACTCCTTAACCTCTTGAGTTGTTGTCCAGTCTGTCGTTCAGCTTCGGCCCTGAACTCTCTTAACTTCTCGAAAGCTTCGTCTTTAGACTTAAGCAAGTAGACGAACGCGTATTTTGAAAAGTCGTCGATGAAGGTTATGAAATACTTCATCCCGGCCTTCGTGGAGAAATGTTTGAAGTCACAGATATCGGAGTGCACCAACTCCAGAAGATCTGTGCTTCGATTGACCCGATAAAAGGGTTTCCTTGTGATCTTCGTCTGAGCACACACTTCACACTTCTCCACCTTACCCCCACATTTGGAGATAAGTCCTAGACTAGACATTTTGTTAATTCTTTTACAATGAACATGTCCTAGTCTATTATGCCACAACTCAAAAGAATAATCAGAAAAAGCAACTGCATTAATGTCTTCAAACTGGTTGACAAGCTGAATTTTAAACATTCCTTCGGTTTGATAAGCCTTCCCGAAGTATGTTCCTTTCTTGGACATCACCATCTGACCAGCATTGATGTCCATCCTCAAGCCTGTATTGCAGAGCAGGCTCCCAGAGATCAGGTTCTTGGCAATCGTCGGAACATGCTTCACACCTTGAAGCGTCAGAGTGTTCCCAGAAGTGAGTTTCAGTTCCACGGTCCCGATCCCCAGAACTTCAACTTGGGCCTGGTTCGCCATGACAACCTTCTGAGATATCGGCTGGTACGTGATGAACCATTCCTTGCCAGAACAGACATGGCAAGTTGTACCAGTGTCTATCCACCAGTCAGAGTCAACCCCCACATTTGTGACCTGTGCGATCATAGCAACAAAGGTAGAAACCAATGAAACCTTATTAGGCTCACCTTTCTCTGATTGTTTAGGCTTAGATCTGCATTCACTCTTGTAGTGGCCTTTCTTGCCACAATTGTAACAAGTCACGTGGGACTTAGTCTTCTGTTGCTTGAAAGAAGGACCCTTCACTTTTAGATTAGTGAAGTCCTTCTTGTTGGGATGAGAAGCCGCCTGCTTTCCCTTTGGATCTCTCGTCTGCACAAGATTGGCTTTAGCCAACTGTTTGGACAGTGTGTCCACCTTCTGTTGGGAACGCATCTCGTCCTCAACATGGATCTCTTGCAGTAGATCTCCCAAGCTAATGTCTAGCTTCTTTCTGTGCATCCTTGCATAGAAGGTACTCCATCCAGCAGGAAGTTTTGAGACGATCCCTCCGACGACAAACTTGTCGGGAAGGGGCATCTCTTCGTCTTCCAGTTTCTGACGCAACTTCAGAAATTCCTTCACCTGTGGCAGCATGGACTTTTCGTCCTCAAAGAGCAATTTGTGATATTTTTCAACCACAAACATTTTGCTCCTGTTCTTGTCTTCTTTATACAGATTTTCCACAGACTCCCATATGTCTCTGGCAAGTTCCTTCTTTGAGTAGGATTCTGCCAGGGAGTCCTCCATAGCATTCAGGATGAGAAGCCTGCAGATGCTATTTTCCCTTCTCCACTTGGCCTAGAGTTTGGTAGCCGCGTTGATTGCGACAGTAGATCCAGTGTCTGGAACAGAGGGTTCTTCCTCTAACAGAACATGATCAATGTCTTTCAGTTGAAGAGTTAGGTAAACCTTTCTCTTCCAGACTTGATAGTGCTCTCCATCGAACTTTTCCAACTTGCAAAAGTCCGATTGGAGGAGCGAAGCATTAATGTTTTCCATCTTCACGGATCTTGCTTTGAGATTGTTAGTCCCGGGGCTTGATCAAAGATGGAAAAAACTGATGCAATCGAGATCTGAGATGTCACACAAAAACTTTGCAGTGATCAAACTCAAGATCTACGATGATACAATAAAAACAAATAGCCAAATTACAATATGAAGGAGGGAAATAGAGAAGAGAAGATCTCTCGTTCTTCCTTGCAAACGTGTTGCAATTGGGACAGAACGAGTTACAATAATCTGCAGGAAGATTAGATGAAGAACAGTTGCTGGGGTGTCAAAACACCGTTGCTCAAAGCAAGATTCGCCCCACACGATCTGCTTCCAGGAACCAGCAAGTTTGAAGAACTTGTGGAATGCTCGAAGTCACCTCTGTTCTGACTCTTCGGATGGACTTGCAATGGCGGCAGCAACTCTCTCTCTCTTTCTCCTTTTCTGACTTGTAATTTCCGTAGTAGTCACAAAGGAGGCCAGAAGAGAGTATTTATAGAGAGAGGGTGGAAACCCTAACCGCCTCTTCAGTTATGGAAAGATTGAATCAAATCCCAAAAGATAGCAACGAGATTTAATTCAAATCCCAAGAAATTAATTCAAATCCCACAAAGATAGGATCTGAATTAATTCAACTCCCACAAAGATAGGATCTGTCACGACCCGCACCCTAGAGTAAGGGCACGAGACGTGGGTACGTCCAGCCTACGCCGTAGTATCGGCGGTAGAACGCTGTCCTAGGTCACAACATCTAACAATTGAAGGTATAGCAGTTATACTCCCCGAATGGGGGTGACATAACACAATATGCAACTCAACCACAGCTAAGGTAGAACAGGTAAGATAGATAGATAATGAAAGATAAAATATCCAGAATAGAGAGTCACAGAGATACAATCCAGAACTAAGTGTCTAAAATAATACATTTCAGAATATCTCAAGTCTAATACAGTAATCCAGAATAGAAAAGACAGTCCTAATCTAAAGGAGTGTCATCTACAGCTAGTGGCTCCTGCTGCTGGTCCAAGTCCAGGCACTCGTCTAGTGTAGCACCGTAGTAAGTAGGGCAGAACGCCTCAGCCTCGTCCTCTGTAATATTTCAACAGGTCCAGTCAGGACATGAGCGAGCACAGTACATCTCAACAAATCATAGCAGGTCAGGATATATAATCATGCTTATGGAGTAAAATACAAGAAACTGAAGAATATGATAAACAGGAAAGACTGTAATAAATAGCTACGGTATATAGAGAACTAGAAGTGTCTAGTGATTCAGAGCACAAGATGGTTATGTAAACGGCACGATGTTGTACACGAGTAATCTACAGAGGTTGTACACGAGTAATCTACTGGATTGATTACATAACCACTTCTACTTCCCCGCCCCAATCAATACACAAGGATCCAGCTATGATATGTTATTGCACACGAAGTATAGTCGCACACGAGATCATGTGAGCACATGAGTATACACGATTTCACACAATTTGTACACGAAAAGCACGAACACAAGGAGTACACGATGCTCATGATAAAGTACACGAACACGAAATACCCGATGTATCCGCTAAGGGGATAACATCGTAGAACAAGATCCATATAGTACTAATCCGTGTTTCCAACGTGTCAGCATCATGTATAGTAATCTAAAGCAGGAAATATACTCCTAATGCAGGATATGAAATGATCAGAGAATGTACTCGCCTGTAACCGGTGAATCTGAGAGAATATAGACTGTCCGAGGAGTGGTGCCTGTCTCCTATAGAACAGAACAAGTCACTATGAGTCTACAATGTTAAAACAATGCAAATTAATGCATTCTACATGAAACTAGGTCAATCTAGACCAAAGTCAACTCTTGGTCAACTCTGGTCAACCTTAAAGTCAAACCTAGTTCAATCAAGTCTAATCTAGGTCAAACTAGTCTAATCTAGGTCTAGCAAGACTATTCTAGGTTTTCTAGGCTAATCTAGGCAATACCATGTCAAACCTAGTTCAATCAAGTCTAATCTAGGTCAAACTAGTCTAATCTAGGTCTAGCAAGACTATTCTAGGTTTTCTAGGCTAATCTAGGCAATACCATGTCTAGCAAGACTATTCTAGGTTTTCTAGGCTAATCTAGGCAATACCATGTCAAGCCTACCAATACCTCAGCTGCCATGGCGAAAGCTCGCCCCTGCTGTCCACCTCGTGCATGGTGCTGGTGCTGCTGGAACCTCTGCTGCTGGGTCTGCAGGGCTGGTCCCCTCTGCTGGCCTGCTGGAGCCTTGGCTGCCCCAGCTCCTCCTGGTACCGGACGCACCGACGTAACTGGACACTCTCGTATCTGATGGTCTGCTGATCCACACATCAAGCATCTGCCGAGTCTCTTCCTGCACTCGTCCCAATTATGTCCAGGCTTCTTGTAGAAAGTACAACTAATAGCCTGCTGCCTGGGTGCCTGCTGCCCCCTTTGATGCTGGTGCTGCACCTGCTGGAAAGGTGCACGGCCCTGATGCTGAAACTGCTGCTGGAAATGAGGCCTCTTGGCCTGCCCCTGACTGCTACTGCCTGACTGAAAATCGCGACCTCTCTTCTGCCTCAGTCCCAGGTCGTCCTCTGCCGCCATGGCCCCAGAATAAATCTCAGCAAAAGTAGCATTCCGGTCGCTCTTGGTCAGCGACCGAATCTCCCTAGTCAAACCTCGGCGAAACTTCTTTGCCTTGGTCTTCTCCGTCAGATCATCAATAAATCGGGCCAGTCGGCAGAACTCCCCGGCATACTCAGCAACTGTCTGGTTCCCCTGAACCAGAGTCTCGAACTGCGCCTCGATCCCACCCAAGGCTACATCGGGAAAGAACTGCTCCTTGAACAGCTCCTTGAACCGGGCCCAAGTCTGGCCCTCCACTCCTACTCTGGGATCAGTCTGGTACCATGTACGGGCCAAATCCTGCATCTGGCTGCCCGCTGCCTCAATGTGAAGCCGATCTGGTATCTCTACAAGTCGGAAGATCTCCTCTATGTGCTCAATCCAATCATCGGCATAGTGAATGCCCTCTGTGCCCAAGAACCCCCAAGGATGCATCTTTTGGAAGTCCTGAATATCTCTCTCTCTCCGACGGGGCTGCTGCTGGGCCCCCCTGACCAGTCACCATCTCAACAGTCGTGCGTACTAGCTGGTGCGCCTCATCAATCCCCTGCCTAAAATCTGCTGTCTGCCTCTGACTGCGCTGGTGCGAGGACTCCAGAATCCTCTCCACGAAGGAGAAGAGATGGGCAGCATCAACCATCCCCGCAGGCGGAGGCTGCTGTGTGGGAAGGATCTCTGGAAGCACCATGCTCGGCCTCCCGACTGGTGGAGGTGCTCCTCCAAAAGTGGCAAAAACTCCCACTCCTGAGGGCTGCACTGGCCCTGTGGCACCGGGAGCTGGATGCTGGACACGAGAGGTGGCAGACCCCTCTCCAGCCTCTTCCGTCACGGAACGATGCGATCGCGTCTCAACCATCCTGGAGACACAGATCAAACAAGAAGCAATTACTGAGAATGAGTCGAATAATCAAAGGAGGACAGTTTAAAATTCTAAGGAAGACAATAAATAGCAAAATAGATATACGGAATCTGATAAGAAATTTTTCCTAGTGTGATTGAGTACCTTCAAATATATGCTAATTTCTACTGCAGGCTGCAGCGATATTCTAGTTCGAATACCACTACACTTATATCCTGGACCTGCATGGGCCACCACTAAAAACGTGTCACGACCCGCACCCTAGAGTAAGGGCACGAGACGTGGGTACGTCCAGCCTACGCCGCAGTGTCGGCGGTAGAACGCTGTCCTAGGTCACAACATCTAACAATTGAAGGTATAGCAGTTATACTCCCCGAATGGGGGTGACATAACACAATATGCAACTCAACCACAGCTAAGGTAGAACAGGTAAGATAGATAGATAATGAAAGATAAAATATCCAGAACAGAGAGTCACAGAGATACAATCCAGAACTAAGTGTCTAAAATAATACATCTCAGAATATCTCAAGTCTAATACAGTAATCCAGAATAGAAAAAACAGTCCTAATCTAAAGGTGTGTCATCTACAGCTAGTGGCTCCTGCTGCTGGTCCAAGTCCAGGCACTCGTCTAGTGTAGCACCGTAGTAAGTAGGGCAGAACGCCTCAGCCTCGTCCTCTGTAATATTTCAACAGGTCCAGTCAGGACAGGAGCGAGCACAGTACATCTCAACAAATCATAGCAGGTCAGGATATATAATAATGCTTATAGAGTAAAATACAAGAAACTGAAGAATATGATAAACAGGAAAGACTGTAATAAATAGCTACGGTATATAGAGAACTAGCAGTGTCCAGTGATTCAGAGCACAAAATGGTTATGTAAACGGCACGATGTTGTATACGAGTAATTTACAGAGGTTGTACACGAGTAATCTACTGGATTGATTACATAACCACTTCTACTCCCCCGCCCCAATCAATATACAAGGATCTAGCTATGATATGTTATTGCACACGAAGTATAGTCGCACACGAGATCATGTGAGCACATGAGTATACACGATTTCATACGATTTGTACACGAAAAGCACGAACACAAGGAGTACATGATGCTCATGATAAAGTACACGAACACGAAATACCCGATGTATCCGCTAAGGGGATAACATCGCAGAACAAGATCCATATAGTACTAATCCGTGTTTCCAACGTGTCAGCATCATGTATAGTAATCTAAAGCAGGAAATATACTCCTAATGCAGGATATGAAATGATCAGAGAATGTACTCGCCTGTAACCGGTGAATCTGAGAGAATATAGACTGTCCGAGGAGTGGTGTCTGTCTCCTATAGAACAGTACAAGTCACTATGAGTCTACAATGTTAAAACAATGCAAATTAATGCATTCTACATGAAACTAGGTCAATCTAGACCAAAGTCAACTCTTGGTCAACTCTGGTCAACCTTAAAGTCAAATCTAGTTCAATCAAGTCTAATCTAGGTCAAACTAGTCTAATCTAGGTCTAGCAAGACTATTCTAGGTTTTCTAGGCTAATCTAGGCAATACCATGTCAAGCCTACCAATACACACATTGGTATATTGATTAAAATCTATAATAGAGTATATAGCCTATAGCCCTATTACCCATACCCTATGTTCACACTATAACATAACACACAATATCCCAATATCATGACACCATATATATAATATATATTAAAATACATATAAACATATAAAGGGAAGCTTGTATATATATAACAAGGCTTATATATATATACACAGAGAGAGTGAGGGAAAAACTTATGAGAACCTGTGTATGTGTGTATGTGTGTTAGGCAGTGTAGGCAGGAGGGTGTGTGTGGGTTAGCCATGTGTACATGACAGAAACTGGAAAAAAACAGGGACTAATTCCCATGTAACACAACACAGGAAAACAGGGAAGGAAATTTTAAGGGACAGTCCCAACAGGAACCCCCAACTCTCCTTCACAGAATTGATTCCAGTTACCAACAATACATCACCCAAATTTAGTCTAACAAGAAATCCTCATTTCAGTTTTTACAGTGAAAAATTAATAGTGCAGGAAAATAAGGTAAATCATTGATCAAGTACAACAAGGTTTGAAACCATCCCAGGTTATACTAACCCCAAACAAGATGCAATACATACCAGGTTAAGAGAGTGAATCACACAGTATACAGTTTATATAAAAAGAAGGAAATCAATTCAAGTGAACCATTCACTTAGTTAACTAAGGACACCATCTCAGTAAATTATATTAACTGGAGTACCACCAAACTCAGCTTATTAGAGAATTGAACACAACAAAAACCCAAATCCAGAAATCAGTTATAGTGAAAAAAAGAGGGGGTTAAACTCAGGTTTTGAAGAATTTAAACCCCAGCAGCCTTTGATTCTCAGGTTATGTTCTCAGGATTTGATAGAGTAAAAATCAGTCAATGTAATCAACACAGACAATCTAGAACATGGTTAACATTCACAGGTTTTGAAAGGAAAGGAATTCGATTTTTAAGTAGCTTAGAACCATATCTCAGTATTGACAAAATCATAACTCAAAATCTAGTTTAAAACATCATAAACTCAGGTTTTCTTTTATACATGAATGCAAGTATTAAGCTTCAGTTTCAACAGAAACCACATGGGATCAATGAAGAGAACAGTGATAAATCTAATGAAAAACTGACCTTGGGTTCATTCATTGCACAAGGATAGAATCAATTTAGGCTTACACAATAAAACTGGAATGTAAATTAGTTATCAATTTTTCCCAAACAGGAACAATTTCAGTTCATCCTCAACTTGAACACCAAATTCCAAAATACACCATGCCAGTCCCAAGTTTTGAATGAAACTCTTAGCTAACATAAAATGGAGCATGCAGGGATCAGAAACCAGTTGAAAACATATCACAGGAGCAATAAACTAGGTTGGGAAAACTGGAAAATTAATCAGTATCGGGCAGTATCAGAAAAACCCAAGGAAAAACCCCTGTCGAATTAAAATTCCTAAACAAACCTAAACCAACATGTAATAAAATGTAACAGGGGTTTAACATCACCTTTAGGATCTAAACATACATTAAAACCTATTTTAGAATCATTAAAAACGATTTAAATCAGAAAACATACACAACACACGCATGCACACAATGTATGCCCCGTGCACATGAAATAACGTGTCCGACACGACATGAGGACTCGTAAAACTTTGCGAGCCTCGTGTCAGTCATCGCCCCTATCCCCAGGCTAAAAATCACGTGTCCACGTGGAGAAACGAGCGCCCAGTAGCCCCCGAGCAGCAGGGCACGCACTGTGCCCGCGCGCTCGCACCCGCACTCGCGTGTCCCGTGTTCCCCACGACTCGACACGACACGCAATACACCACACGACACTGGAAAACCCTAAATGACACCTAGGACTAACTTCCTATTCAAATGGATTTCAAAATCTCACACGAAATGCCCATTGGGGCATTTCATCAAACACCCAGTGATACACACTGATACGTGTCCAGAATGGATACGAAACGACACGAAAACTTGGGAAACCCTATTCCTATAGTTAGGCTAGGGTTAGGGCAACCTAGAAATGAATTTTACCAGATTTTAGGAGCTATGGATAGGATTATACCTCAATGTGCACAAGCTCCCAAAAAACCTCAAAGGAATGATTCCTCAAACCACCCAAAGTCCTTCAAATTGTTTGCTCCCTGTCAAAACTTATTTCCAACAGCAAGAACACAAGATTTAGAGCCTATTGGAATTTGTTTGAAGGAAAAAGGACTTGAAATAAATTTTTTATGAATTTATGAAGATGGAACTTACCCCTTTCTAAAAAGTTGATAAACCCTAAGAGAGAGGCTAGCCCTAATTCCTAGGAGAGTATTTATAGAGGGGGAGGTTGTCATGTGGCCGGCCATAGGGCCCTAGGGCTAGGGTTTTGGCTAGTTGGTTGAGCCCTAAATGGTTTAAGTCATGGTTATGACTTGTGACTTCACAAGCCATTCTTAGACCAAACTAAATCCGATTAGCCCCAAACCAATTCTAATGAACTTGAAATGACTAACTTAGGTCACACTAGGGTTTCTTAACCTAACCAAGATGTCTTGACCTAGGTTAGCCAATAGGACAGTCTCCTAGTCAATCATGAGTCAAAATCTAAAACTGGCACAAATCAATTACACTAAAAATCATCTAAAAATCACATTAATTATAATTAATAATAAAAATCCCAAAATAATTCCAAAATTTTGAAAATGACCAAAATACCCTCAAGCTAGAAAAGTGGCAGTGACAAATCTACCCCCCTTAAATAATTTCGTCCTCGAAATTAAAAGGCGAAACTAAACTGCGAAGAAGGATAGAAAAGTATACCTCAGGGTCCAAAAAGATAGAGGTACCGCTCGCGCATCTCATCCTCCCGCTTCCAGGTAGACTCTCATGGAGAATGATGCCTCCATGCGACGCGTACCAAGGGTATCACCTGGTTCCTCAATACCTTCTTCCGGCGATCCAAAACCTCCACAGGCTGCTCTGGATAACTGAGAGTAGGTCCAACCTCTATCTCCGAGTGATCGAGCACATGGCTAGGGTCAGCCACGTACCGTCTCAGCTGTGATACGTGGAATATGTTGTGGACGCCCACTAGTGCAGGTGACAAGTCTAGCCTGTATGCCACGTTACCGACTCTTCCGCTGATAACGAAAGGGCCGATGAAGCGCGGGCTAAGCTTCCCACCTCCACCAAAACGTATCGTACCACGTGTCGGAGATATCCGCAGAAAAACCATGTCTCCAACCTAATCACAAGCAAGGTCTCAAGTTACTAAAAATCAAACACGATCAATCAAACAAAACTAAATACAACCTAATTCTAATCCTACTCTAAATCTGTACCTCAAACTCCAGCGGCCTCCGGTGGCTATCGGCCCAGTGCCGATGTCTGTCATGTGCCACGCGAAGTCTGTCCCTGATGAGCTTCATCTTCTCGGCTGCGTCAACAACCATCTCTGGTCCCAGTAAAGCTCGCTCTCCAATATCATCCCAAGATAAGGGTGTACGACACCTACGCCCGTACAGAGCCTCAAACGGTGACATCTCAATGCTGGCCTAAAAACTGTTGTTGTAAGCAAACTCCACCAAATGCAGGTGATCCTCCCAGGAACCTCCAAAATCTAGGACGCACATCCGCAGCATATCCTCAAGGGTCTGAATAGTCCTCTCTGACTGTCCGTCCGTCTGGGGGTGGTATACGGTACTAAACTTGAGCTGAGTGCCCAAGCTAGTCTGCAGACTCCTCCAGAAATGGAAAGTAAAGCGACTATCCCGATCTGAGACTATACTGATGGGAACTCCGTGAATCCTGACTATCTGTCTCATATACAACTCCGCCAGCCTCTCTGTAGACGTACCCACCTTGAATGGTAAGAAGTGGGCCGATTTGGTCAACCTGTCAATGATGACCCAAATCGCGTCTTTTTCTCCTGGTGTACGGGGCAATTCTGATACAAAGTCCATGGTAATATGCTCCCACTTCCACTCTGGAATGGGCAGCGGCTGCAATAATCCCCCAGGCCTCTGCCTCTCAGCCTTGACCTGTTGACAGATCAAGCATCTAGCTACGAAGTTGGACACCTCCCTCTTCATCCCGTACTACCAGACATGCTCTCGCAGATCCCTGTACATCTTGTTGGCACCAGGATGTATAGAGTACTGCGATCTGTGAGCCTCCTGCATAATCTGCTCTCTGAGCTCCCCGCTGGGCACACATAACCTGGCACCGTGCCTCAGGGCACCATCCTCTGCAAGTGAGAACTCAATATCCTCCACTCCCATACTGATCTGCTCTCGGATACTCCGCAGAGCCACATCATCAAACTGTGTCGCCTTGATCCTGTCCATCAAGTCTGACTGTATCTGAAGGCCCCATAACTGCATCTGTACTCCGGGCACAATCACCTCTATCCCAAGACTCTCCAAATCTGCAAGCAGGTGCCGATCCATAGTCAAACACATGGCTGTCGGATACCTACTCAAGGCATCGGCAACCACGTTGGCCTTCCCCGGGTGATACTGGAGTGCTATATCAAAGTCCTTCATCAGCTCAAGCCACCTGCGCTGCCTCATGTTCAACTCCTTCTGAGTGAACACGTACTTCAAGCTCTTATGGTCTGTGAAGATCTCCACCCTCTCGCCATACAAATAGTGCTTCCATAACTTCAAGGCAAAAATCACCGCCGCCAGCTCCAGGTCATGGGTAGGGTAGTTCTTCTCATGAGGACGTAATTGCCTGGAAGCATAGGCAATCACCTTCCCATGCTGCTGCAAGACGCAACCCAGCCCCTTCCCTGAAGCATCACTATAAATAGTGAAACCACCTGATCCTGAAGGCAATGTCAAATCGGAGCTGTCGTAAGCCGCTTCTTCAACTCATCAAAAGCTGCCTGACACTCCTCTGACCAAACATACTCAGTATCCTTCCGGTTCAACCGTGTCAACGGCTCTGCAACCCGGGAGAAATCCTGCACAAATCTCCTATAGTATCCTGCCAGCCCCAGGAAACTCCTGATCTCTGCCACTGAAGTCGGTGCTGTCCAAGCCTCAACTGCTACTATCTTCTTGGGGTCAACTGAGATACCATCTCCAGTCACCACATGCCCCAAGAAGTCCACCTGGTCCAAGAAAAACTCACACTAGGAGAGTTTCCCATAGAGCTGCTCCCGCCTGAGAGTCTCTAGCACTATCCGCAGATGCTCCTCGTGCTCCTCCTCTGTCTTGGAATATATCAAGATATCATCAATGAACACCACCACGAACTTGTCCAAGTACTGGTGGAACACCTTGTTCATTAGATTCATAAATACTACTACTGCATTGGTTAGCCCAAACGGCATAACCAAGAACTCAAACTGCCCGTACCGCGTCCTGAAAGCGGTCTTAGGAATATCCTCTCTCTTCACATTCACCTGGTGATAACCCGACCTCAAATCAATCTTGGAGAACACCCTAGCTCCGCTCAACTGATCAAACAGATCATCGATCCGCGGCAGTGGGTATCTGTTCTTGATTGTCAGGTTGTTAAGTGCCCTGTAGTCGATACACATACGTACCGACCCATCCTTCTTGGGTACGAAAAGTACCGGTGCACTCCAAGGTGAAGAACTCGAGCGAATGAAGCCCTTGTCCTGCAGCTCATCCACCTACTTCTTCAGCTCCACTAACTCGCTGTTGTTCACTCGATAGACATGCTGGGAGATCGGTTCCGCACCGGGAACCAAGTCTATCGAGAACTCTACATCTCTGTCCGGTGGAAGCCCTGGCAACTCCTCAGGAAATACGTCCATAAACTCTGCGATCAAGGGATGCGGAGCCACCTGCGCCTCGACTGATGCTCCACAGAAAACTCCGCCGTCCTGCTCTGCCTGTCATCGGGTGTACTTAAACTCTGGCTCTCCTGGGGCCCCGAACAAAACTTTACCCCTACGGCAATCAATGCGGGTGTGGTGTCTACTCAGCCAGTCTATACCTAATACAATGTTGTAGTTCGGTAATGGCATGACTAGTAGACTCACCCCCAACTCTCGGCCTCCCAAAATGATACTCTGCCCTCTGCAAACATCACTCACGAGGATGACCCCACCCCCGGTCGTGATCTTGTAGGTCCTAGGCAATGGTTCCGAAATCAAACTGTGTCTAATAGCATATGATACAGACACAAATCTGTGGGAAGCCCCGGAATCAAAGAGTGCAAATGCTGGAAGGGAGTCGAGAAGAACCGAACCTGCTATCAGCTCTCCGATGACCTCAGCATCCTCAGCTGCCATGGCGAAAGCTCGCCCCTGCTGTCCACCCCGTGCATGGTGCTGGTGCTACTGGAACCTCTGCTGCTGGGTCTGCAGGGCTGGTCCCCTCTGCTGGCCTGCTGGAGCCTTGGCTGCCCCAGCTCCTCCTGGTATCGGATGCACCGACGCAACTGGACACTCTCGTATCTGATGGTCTGCTGATCCACACATCAAGCATCTGCCGAGTCTCTTCCTGCACTCGTCCCAATTGTGCCCAGGCTTCTTGCAGAAAGTACAACTAATAGCCTGCTGCCTGGGTGCCTGCTGCCCCCTCTGATGCTGGTGCTGCACCTGCTGGAAAGGTGCACGGCCCTGATACTGAAACTGCTGCTGGAAATGAGGCCTCTTGGCCTGCCCCTGACTGCTACTGCCTGACTGAAAATCGCGACCTCTCTTCTGCCTCAGTCCCAGGTCGTCCTCTGCCGCCATGGCCCCAGAATAAATCTCAGCAAAAGTAGCATTCCGGTCGCTCTTGGTCAACGACCGAATCTCCCTAGTCAAACCTCGGCGAAACTTCCTCGCCTTGGTCTTCTCCGTCAGATCATCAATAAACCGGGCCAGTCGGCAGAACTCCCCGACATACTCAGCAACTGTCTGGTTCCCCTGAACCAGAGCCTCGAACTGCGCCTCGATCCCACCCAAGGCTACATCGGGAAAGAACTGCTCCTTGAACAACTCCTTGAACCGGGCCCAAGTCTGGCCCTCCACTCCTACTCTGGGATCAGTCTGGTACCATGCACGGGCCAAATCCTGCATCTGGCTGCCCGTTGCCTCAATGTGAAGCCGATCTGGTATCTCTGCCAGTCGGAAGATCTCCTCTATGTGCTCAATCCAATCATCGACATAGTGAATGCCCTCTGTGCCCAAGAACTCCCGAGGATGCATCTTCTGGAAGTCCTGAATATCTCTCTCTCTCTCCGACGGGGCTGCTGCTGGGCCCCCTGACCAGTCACCATCTCAACAGTCGTGCGTACTAGCTGGTGCGCCTCATCAATCCCCTGCCTGAAATCTGCTGTCTGTCTCTGACTGCGCTGGTGCGAGGACTCCAGAATCCTCTCCACGAAGGAGAAGAGATGGACAGCATCAACCATCCTCGCAGGCGGAGGCTGCTGCGTGGGAAGGATCTCTGGAAGCACCATGCTCGGCCTCCCGACTGGTGGAGGTGCTCCTCCAAAAGTGGCAAAAACTCCCACTCCTGAGGGCTGCACTGGCCCTGTGGCACCGGGAGCTAGATGCTGGACACGAGAGGTGGCAGACCCCTCTCCAGCCTCTCCCGTCACGGGACGATGCGATCGCGTCTCAACCATCCTGGAGACACAGATCAAACAAGAAGCAATTACTGAGAATGAGTCGAATAATCAAAGGAGGACAGTTTAAAATTCTAAGGAAGACAATAAACAGCAAAATAGATATACGGAATCTGATAAGGAATTTTTCCTAGTGTGATTGAGTACCTTCAAACATATGCTAATTTCTACTACAGGCTGCAGCGATATTCTAGTTCGAATACCACTACACTTATATCCTGGACCTGCATGGGCCACCACTAAAAATGTGTCACGACCCGCACCCTAGAGTAAGGGCACGAGACGTGGGTACGTCCAGCCTACGCCGCAGTGTCGGCGGTAGAACGCTGTCCTAGGTCACAACATCTAACAATTGAAGGTATAGCAGTTATACTCCCCGAATGGGGGTGACATAACACAATATGCAACTCAACCACAGCTAAGGTAGAACAGGTAAGATAGATAGATAATGAAAGATAAAATATCCAGAACAGAGAGTCACAGAGATACAATCCAGAACTAAGTGTCTAAAATAATACATCTCAGAATATCTCAAGTCTAATACAGTAATCCAGAATAGAAAAGACAGTCCTAATCTAAAGGAGTGTCATCTACAGCTAGTGGCTCCTGCTGCTGGTCCAAGTCCAGGCACTCATCTAGTGTAGCACCGTAGTAAGTAGGGTAGAACGCCTCAGCCTCGTCCTCTGTAATATTTCAACAGGTCCAGTCAGGACAGGAGCGAGCACAGTACATCTCAACAAATCATAGCAGGTCAGGATATATAATCATGCTTATAGAGTAAAATACAAGAAACTGAAGAATATGATAAACAGGAAAGACTGTAATAAATAGCTACGGTATATAGAGAACTAGCAGTGTCTAGTGATTCAGAGCACAAGATGGTTATGTAAACGGCACGATGTTGTACACGAGTAATTTACAGAGATTGTACACGAGTAATCTACTGGATTGATTACATAACCACTTCTACTCCCCCGCCCCAATCAATACACAAGGATCCAGCTATGATATGTTATTGCACACGAAGTATAGTCGCACACGAGATCATGTGAGCACATGAGTATACACGATTTTATACGATTTGTACACGAAAAGCACGAACACAAGGAGTACACGATGCTCATGATAAAGTACACGAACACGAAATACCCGATGTATCCGCTAAGGGGATAACATCGCAGAACAAGATCCATATAGTACTAATCCGTGTTTCCAACGTGTCAGCATCATGTATAGTAATCTAAAGCAGGAAATATACTCCTAATGCAGGATATGAAATGATCAGAGAATGTACTCGCCTGTAACCGGTGAATCTGAGAGAATATAGACTGTCCGAGGATTGGTGTCTGTCTCCTATAGAACAGTACAAGTCACTATGAGTCTACAATGTTAAAACAATGTAAATTAATGCATTCTACATGAAACTAGGTCAATCTAGACCAAAGTCAACTCTTGGTCAACTCTGGTCAACCTTAAAGTCAAATCTAGTTCAATCAAGTCTAATCTAGGTCAAACTAGTCTAATCTAGGTCTAGCAAGACTATTCTAGGTTTTCTAGGCTAATCTAGGCAATACCATGTCAAGCCTACCAATACACACATTGGTATATTGATTAAAATCTATAATAGAGTATATAGCCTTTAGCCCTATTACCCATACCCTATGTTCACACTATAACATAACACACAATATCCCAATATCATGACACCATATATATAATATATTAAAATACATATAAACATATAAAGGGAAGCTTGTATATATATAACAAGGCTTATATATATATACACAGAGAGAGTGAGGGAAAAACTTATGAGAACCTGTGTATGTGTGTATGTGTGTTAGGCAGTGTAGGCAGGAGGGTGTGTGTGGGTTAGCCATGTGTACATGACAGAAACTGGAAAAAAACAGGGACTAATTCCCATGTAACACAACACAGGAAAACAGGGAAGGAAATTTTAAGGGACAGTCCCAACAGGAACCCCCAACTCTCCTTCACAGAATTGATTCCAGTTACCAACAATACATCACCCAAATTTAGTCTAACAAGAAATCCTCATTTCAGTTTTTACAGTGAAAAATTAATAGTGCAGGAAAATACGGTAAATCATTGATCAAGTACAACAAGGTTTGAAACCATCCCAGGTTATACTAACCCCAAACAAGATGCAATACATACCAGGTTAAGAGAGTGAATCACACAGTATACAGTTTATATAAAAAGAAGGAAATCAATTCAAGTGAACCATTCACTTAGTTAACTAAGGACACCATCTCAGTAAATTATATTAACTGGAGTACCACCAAACTCAGCTTATTAGAGAATTGAACACAACAAAAACCCAAATCCAGAAATCAGTTATAGTAAAAAAAAGAGGGGGTTAAACTCAGGTTTTGAAGAATTTAAACCCCAGCAGCCTTTGATTCTCAGGTTCTGTTCTCAGGATTTGATAGAGTAAAAATCAGTCAATGTAATCAACACAGACAATCTAGAACATGGTTAACATTCACAGCTTTTGAAAGGAAAGGAATTCAATTTTTAAGTAGCTTAGAACCATATCTCAGTATTGACAAAATCATAACTCAAAATCTAGTTTAAAACATCATAAACTCAGGTTTTCTTTTATACATGAATGCAAGTATTAAGCTTCAGTTTCAACAGAAACCACATGGGATCAATGAAGAGAACAGTGATAAATCTAATGAAAAACTGACCTTGGGTTCATTCATTGCACAAGGATAGAATCAATTTAGGCTTACACAATAAAACTGGAATGTAAATTAGTTATCAATTTTTCCCAAACAGGAACAATTTCAGTTCATCCTCAACTTGAACACCAAATTCCAAAATACACCATGCCAGTCCCAAGTTTTGAATGAAACTCTTAGCTAACATAAAATAGAGCATGCAGGGATCAGAAACCAGTTGAAAACATATCACAGGAGCAATAAACTAGGTTGGAAAAACTGGGAAATTAATCAGTATCGGGCAGTATCAGAAAAACCCAAGGAAAAACCCCTGTCGAATTAAAATTCCTAAACAAACCTAAACCAACATGTAATAAAATGTAACAGGGGTTTAACATCACCTTTAGGATCTAAACATACATTAAAACCTATTTTAGAATCATTAAAAACGATTTAAATCAGAAAACATACACAACACACGCACGCACACAATGTATGCCCCGTGCACATGAAATAACGTGTCCGACACGACACGAGGACTCGTGAAACTTTGCGAGCCTCGTGTCAGTCATCGCCCCTATCCCCAGGCTAAAAATCACGTGTCCACGTGGAGAAACGAGCGCCCAGTAGCCCCCGAGCAGCAGGGCACGCACTGTGCCCGCGCGCTCGCACCCGCACTCGCGTGTCCCGTATTCCCCACGACTCGACACGACACGCAATACACCACACGACACTGGAAAACCCTAAGGTACCGTTTGGGAAGGGTGGAAAATGGGAGGAAGGAAAAAGTTGAGGGGAAAGTGAGAGAAAAATTTTAAATGATGGTGTTTGGAAAGGGGGAGAGAACATGGGGGAGGAAAATTTGAGAGGAAAAAGTAGGTGGGTCCCACCAAAAAATTTTTCTCCCAAATGTGGGAGGAAAATGGAGAGAGATGAGAGGAATTTGAGTGAATTTACCCCACCACCCCTCAAAAAGTTAAAATTAAATTATCATTTGAGAATACCAAGGAGGAAATAGTAATTATACCTATATCCATAAACAAATAAAAAATTATTTTTAAACTTTTCCTTCCCCTACTTTTTGTCCATCCAAACAAAGGAAGGAAAAATTAACTTTCCTCCATTTTCCTTCCCCTCCATTTTCCTTCCCCTCAAATTTTCCTCTCCCTCCCCCCAAATGTTCCCAAACACAGTGTAAATGACACCTAGGACTAACTTCCTATTCAAATGGATTTCAAAATCTCACACGAAATGCCCATTGGGGCATTTCATCAAACACCCAGTGATACACACTGATACGTGTCCAGAATGGATACGAAACGACACGAAAACTTGGGAAACCCTATTCCTATAGTTAGGCTAGGGTTAGGGCAACCTAGAAATGAATTTTACCAGATTTTAGGAGCTATGGATAGGATTATACCTCAATGTGCACAAGCTCCCAAAAAACCTCAAAGGAATGATTCCTCAAACCACCCAAAGTCCTTCAAATTGTTTGCTCCCTGTCAAAACTTATTTCCAACAGCAAGAACACAAGATTTAGAGCCTATTGGAATTTGTTTGAAGGAAAAAGGACTTGAAATAAATTTATTATGAATTTATGAAGATGGAACTTATCCCTTTCTAAAAAGTTGATAAACCCTAAGAGAGAGGCTAGCCCTAATTCCTAGGAGAGTATTTATAGAGGGGGAGGCTGTCATGTGGCCGGCCATAGGGCCCTAGGGCTAGGGTTTTGGCTAGTTGGTTGAGCCCTAAATGGTTTAAGTCATGGTTATGACTTGTGACTTCACAAGCCATTCTTAGACCAAACTAAATCCGATTAGCCCCAAACCAATTCTAATGAACTTGAAATGACTAACTTAGGTCACACTAGGGTTTCTTAACCTAACCAAGATGTCTTGACCTAGGTTAGCCAATAGGACAGTCTCCTAGTCAATCATGAGTCAAAATCTAAAACTGGCACAAATCAATTACACTAAAAATCATCTAAAAATCACATTAATTATAATTAATAATAAAAATCCCAAAATAATTCCAAAATTTTGAAAATGACCAAAATACCCTCAAGCTAGAAAAGTGGCAGTGACAAATCTACCCCCCTTAAATAATTTCGTCCTCGAAATTAAAAGGCGAAACTAAACTGCGAAGAAGGATAGAAAAGTATACCTCAGGGTCCAAAAAGATAGAGGTACCGCTCGCGCATCTCATCCTCCCGCTCCCAGGTAGACTCTCATGGAGAATGATGCCTCCATGCGACGCGTACCAAGGGTACCACCTGGTTCCTCAATACCTTCTCCCGGCGATCCAAAACCTCCACAGGCTGCTCTGGATAACTGAGAGTAGGTCCAACCTCTATCTCCGAGTGATCGAGCACATGGTTAGGGTCAGCCACGTACCGTCTCAGCTGTGATACGTGGAATACGTTGTGGACGCCCACTAGTGCAGGTGACAAGTCTAGCCTGTATGCCACGTTACCGACTCTTCCGCTGATAACGAAAGGGCCGATGAAGCGCGGGCTAAGCTTCCCACCTCCACCAAAACGTATCGTACCACATGTCGGAGATATCCGCAGAAAAACCATGTCTCCAACCTAATCACAAGTAAGGTCTCAAGTTACTAAAAATCAAACACGATCAATCAAACAAAACTAAATACAACCTAATTCTAATCCTACTCTAAATCTGTACCTCAAACTCCAGCGGCCTCCGGTGGCTATTGGCCCAGTGCCGATGTCTATCCTGCGCCATGCGAAGTCTGTCCCTGATGAGCTTCACCTTCTCGGCTGCGTCAACAACCATCTCTGGTCCCAGTAAAGCTCGTTCTCCAACATCATCCCAAGATAAGGGTGTACGACACCTATGCCCGTACAGAGCCTCAAACGGTGACATCTCAATGCTGGCCTAAAAACTGTTGTTGTAAGCAAACTCTACCAAATACAGGTGATCCTCCCAGGAACCTCCAAAATCTAGGACGCACATCCGCAGCATATCCTCAAGGGTCTGAATAGTCCTCTCTGACTGTCCGTCCGTCTGGGGGTGGTATACGGTACTAAACTTGAGCTGAGTGCCCAAGCTAGTCTGCAGACTCCTCCAGAAATGGGAAGTAAAGCGACTATCCCGATCCGAGACTATACTGACGGGAACTCCGTGAATCCTGACTATCTGTCTCATATATAACTCCGCCAGCCTCTCTGTAGACGTACCCACCTTGAATGGTAAGAAGTAGGCCGATTTGGTCAACCTGTCAATGATGACCCAAATCGCGTCTTTTTCTCCTGGTGTATGGGGCAATCCTGATACAAAGTCCATGGTAATATGCTCCCACTTCCACTCTGGAATGGGCAGCGGCTGCAATAATCCTCCAGGCCTCTGCCTCTCAGCCTTGACCTGCTGACAGATCAAGCATCTAGCTACGAAGTTGGATACCTCCCTCTTCATCCCGTACCACCAGACATGCTCTCACAGATCCCTGTACATCTTGTTGGCACCAGGATGTATAGAGTACTGCGATCTGTGAGCCTCATGCATAATCTGCTCTCTGAGCTCCCCGCTGGGCACACATAACCTGGCACCGTGCCTCAGGGCACCATCCTCTGCAAGTGAGAACTCAGTATCCTCCACTTCCATACTGATCTGCTCTCGGATACTCCGCAGAGCCACATCATCAAACTGTGTCGCCTTGATCCTGTCCATCAAGTCTGACTGTATCTGAAGGCCCCATAACTGCATCTGCACTCCGGGCACAATCACCTCTATCCCAAGACTCTCCAAATCTGCAAGCAGGTGCCGATCTATAGTCAAACACATGGCTGTCGGATACCTACTCAAGGCATCGGCAACCATATTGGCCTTCCCCGGGTGATACTGGAGTGCGATATCAAAGTCCTTCATCAGCTCAAGCCACCTGCGCTGCCTCATGTTCAACTCCTTCTGAGTGAACACGTACTTCAAGCTCTTGTGGTCTGTGAAGATCTCTACCCTCTCGCCATACAAATAGTGCTTCCATAACTTCAAGGCAAAAATCACCGCCGCCAGCTCCAGGTCATGGGTAGGGTAGTTCTTCTCATGAGGACGTAATTGCCTGGAAGCATAGGCAATCACCTTCCCATGCTGCTGCAAGACGCAACCCAGCCCCTTTCCTGAAGCATCACTATAAATAGTGAAACCACCTGATCCTGAAGGCAATGTCAGAATCGGAGCTGTCGTAAGCCGCTTCTTTAACTCATCAAAAGCTGCCTGACACTACTCTGACCAAACATACTCAGTATCCTTCCGGGTCAACCGTGTCAACGGCTCTGCAACCCGGGAGAAATCCTGTACAAATCTCCTATAGTATCCTGCCAGCCCCAGGAAACTCCTGATCTCTGCCACTGAAGTCGGTGCTGTCCAAGCCTCAACTGCTACTATCTTCTTGGGGTCAACTGAGATACCATCTCCAGTCACCACATGCCCCAAGAAGTCCACCTGGTCCAAGAAAAACTCACACTTGGAGAGTTTCCCATAGAGCTGCTCCCGCCTGAGAGTCTCTAGCACTATCCGCAGATCCTCCTCGTGCTCCTCCTCTGTCTTGGAATATATCAAGATATCATCAATGAACACCACCACGAACTTGTCCAAGTACTGGTGGAACACCTTGTTCATTAGATTCATAAACACTGCTAGTGCATTGGTTAGCCCAAACGGCATAACCAAGAACTCAAACTGCCCGTACCGCATCCTAAAAGCGATCTTAGGAATATCCTCTCTCTTCACATTCACCTGGTGATAACCCGACCTCAAATCAATCTTGGAGAACACCCGAGCTCCGCTCAACTGATCAAACAGATCATCGATCCGCGGCAGTGGGTATCTGTTCTTGATTGTCAGGTTGTTAAGTGCCCTGTAGTCGATACACATACGTACCGACCCATCCTTCTTGGGTACGAAAAGTACCGGTACACCCCAAGGTGAAGAACTCGAGCGAATGAAGCCCTTGTCCTGCAGCTCATCCACCTACTTCTTCAGCTCCACTAACTCGCTGTTGTTCACTCGATAGACATGCTGGGAGATCGGTTCCGCACCGGGAACCAAGTCTATCGAGAACTCTACATCTCTGTCCGGTGGAAGCCCTGGCAACTCCTCAGGAAATACGTCCATAAACTCTGCGATCAAGGGATGCGGAGCCACCTGCGCCTCGACTGATGCTCCACAGAAAACTCTGCCGTCCTGCTCTGCCTGTCATCGGGTGTACTCAAACTCTGGCTCTCCTGGGGCCCCGAACAAAACTTTACCCCCACGGCAATCAATGCGGGCGTGGTGTCTACTCAGCCAGTCCATACCTAATACAATGTTGTAGTTCGGTAATGGCATGACTAGTAGACTCACCCCCAACTCTCGGCCTCCCAAAATGACACTCTGCCCTCTGCAAACATCACTCACAAGGATGACCCCACCCCCGGTCGTGATCTTGTAGGTCCTAGGCAATGGTTCCGAAATCAAACTGTGTCTAATAGCATATGATACAGACACAAAGCTGTGGAAAGCCCCGGAATCAAAGAGTGCAAATGCTGGAAGGGAGTCGAGAAGAACCGAACCTGCTATCAGCTCTCCGATGACCTCAGCATCCTCAGCTGCCATGGCGAAAGCTCGTCCCTGCTGTCCACCCCGTGCATGCTGCTGGTGCTGCTGGAACCTCTGCTGCTGGGTCTGCAGGGCTGGTCCCCTCTGCTGGCCAGCTGGAGCCTTGGCTGCCCCAGCTCCTCCTGGTATCGGACGCACCGACGCAACTGGACACTCTCGCATCTGATGGTCTGCTAATCCACACATCAAGCATCTGCCGAGTCTCTTCCTGCACTCGTCCCAATTGTGCCCAGGCTTCTTGCAGAAAGTACAACTAATAGCCTGCTGCCTGGGTGCCTGCTGCCCCCTCTGATGCTGGTGCTGCACCTGCTGGAAAGGTGCACGGCCCTGATGCTGAAACTGCTGCTGGAAATGAGGCCTCTTGGCCTGCCCCTGACTGCTACTGCCTGACTGAAAATCGCGACCTCTCTTCTGCCTCAGTCCCAGGTCGTCCTCTGCCGCCATGGCCCCAGAATAAATCTCAGCAAAAGTAGCATTCCGGTCGCTCTTGGTCAGCGACCGAATCTCCCTAGTCAAACCTCGGCGAAACTTCCTCGCCTTGGTCTTCTCCGTCAGATCATCAATAAACCGGGCCAGTCGGCAGAACTCCCCGGCATACTCAGCAACTGTCTGGTTCCCCTGAACCAGAGCCTCGAACTGCGCCTCGATCCCACCCAAGGCTACATCGGGAAAGAACTGCTCCTTGAACAACTCCTTGAACCGGGCCCAAGTCTGGCCCTCCACTCCTACTCTGGGATCAGTCTGGTACTATGCACGGGCCAAATCCTGCATCTGGCTGCCCGTTGCCTCAATGTGAAGCCGATCTGGTATCTCTGCCAGTCGGAAGATCTCCTCTATGTGCTCAATCCAATCATCGGCATAGTGAATGCCCTCTGTGCCCAAGAACTCCCGAGGATGCATCTTCTGGAAGTCCTGAATATCTCTCTCTCTCTCCGAAGGGGCTGCTGCTGGGCCCCCTGACCAGTCACCATCTCAACAGTCGTGCGTACTAGCTGGTGCGCCTCATCAATCCCCTGCCTGAAATCTGCTGTCTGCCTCTGACTGCGCTGGTGCGAGGACTCCAGAATCCTCTCCACGAAGGAGAAGAGATGGACAGCATCAACCATCCTCGCAGGCGGAGGCTGCTGCGTGGGAAGGATCTCTGGAAGCACCATGCTCGGCCTCCCGACTGGTGGAGGTGCTCCTCCAAAAGTGGCAAAAACTCCCACTCCTGAGGGCTGCACTGGCCCTGTGGCACCGGGAGCTGGATGCTGGACACGAGAGGTGGCAGGCCCCTCTCCAGCCTCTCCCGTCACGGGACGATGCGATCGCGTCTCAACCATCCTGGAGACACAGATCAAACAAGAAGCAATTACTGAGAATGAGTTGAATAATCAAAGGAGGACAGTTTAAAATTCTAAGGAAGACAATAAACAGCAAAATAGATATACGGAATCTGATAAGGAATTTTTCCTAGTGTGATTGAGTACCTTCAAACATATGCTAATTTCTACTACAGGCTGCAGCGATATTCTAGTTCGAATACCACTACACTTATATCCTGGACCTGCATGGGCCACCACTAAAAACGTGTCACGACCCGTACCCTAGAGTAAGGGCACGAGACGTGGGTACGTCCAGCCTACGCCGCAGTGTCGGCGGTAGAACGCTGTCCTAGGTCACAACATCTAACAATTGAAGGTATAGCAGTTATACTCCCCGAATGGGGGTGACATAACACAATATGCAACTCAACCACAGCTAAGGTAGAACAGGTAAGATAGATAGATAATGAAAGATAAAATATCCAGAACAGAGAGTCACAGAGATACAATCCAGAACTAAGTGTCTAAAATAATACACCTCAGAATATCTCAAGTCTAATACAGTAATCCAGAATAGAAAAGACAGTCCTAATCTAAAGGAGTGTCATCTACAGCTAGTGGCTCCTGCTGCTGGTCCAAGTCCAGGCACTCATCTAGTGTAGCACCGTAGTAAGTAGGGCAGAACGCCTCAGCCTCGTCCTCTGTAATATTTCAACAGGTCCAGTCAGGACAGGAGCGAGCACAGTACATCTCAACAAATCATAGCAGGTCAGGATATATAATCATGCTTATAGAGTAAAATACAAGAAACTGAAGAATATGATAAACAGGAAAGACTGTAATAAATAGCTACGGTATATAGAGAACTAGCAGTGTCTAGTGATTCAGAGCACAAGATGGTTATGTAAATGGCATGATGTTGTACACGAGTAATTTACAGAGGTTGTACACGAGTAATCTACTGGATTGATTACATAACCACTTCTACTCCCCCGCCCCAATCAATACACAAGGATCCAGCTATGATATGTTATTGCACACCAAGTATAGTCGCACACGAGATCATGTGAGCACATGAGTATACACGATTTCATACGATTTGTACACAAAAAGCACGAACACAAGGAGTACACGATGCTCATGATAAAGTACACGAACACGAAATACCCGATGTATCCGCTAAGGGGATAACATCGCAGAACAAGATCCATATAGTACTAATCCGTGTTTCCAACGTGTCAGCATCATGTATAGTAATCTAAAGCAGGAAATATACTCCTAATGCAGGATATGAAATGATCAGAGAATGTACTCACCTGTAACCAGTGAATCTGAGAGAATATAGACTGTCCGAGGAGTGGTGTCTGTCTCCTATAGAACAGTACAAGTCACTATGAGTCTACAATGTTAAAACAATGCAAATTAATGCATTCTACATGAAACTAGGTCAATCTAGACCAAAGTCAACTCTTGGTCAACTCTGGTCAACCTTAAAGTCAAACCTAGTTCAATCAAGTCTAATCTAGGTCAAACTAGTCTAATCTAGGTCTAGCAAGACTATTCTAGGTTTTCTAGGCTAATCTAGGCAATACCATGTCAAGCCTACCAATACACACATTGGTATATTGATTAAAATCTATAATAGAGTATATAGCCTATAGCCCTATTACCCATACCCTATGTTCACACTATAACATAACACACAATATCCCAATATCATGACACCATATATATAATATATATTAAAATACATATACACATATAAAGGGAAGCTTGTATATATATAACAAGGCTTATATATATATACACAGAGAGAGTGAGGGAAAAACTTATGAGAACCTGTGTATGTGTGTGTGTGTGTGTTAGGCAGTGTAGGCAGGAGGGTGTGTGTGGGTTAGCCATGTGTACATGACAAAAACTGGAAAAAAAAGGGACTAATTCCCATGTAACACAACACAGGAAAACAGGGAAGGAAATTTTAAGGGACAGTCCCAACAGGAACCCCCAACTCTCCTTCACAGAATTGATTCCAGTTACCAACAATACATCACCCAAATTTAGTCTAACAAGAAATCCTCATTTCAGTTTTTACAATGAAAAATTAATAGTGCAGGAAAATAAGGTAAATCATTGATCAAGTACAACAAGGTTTGAAACCATCCCAGGTTATACTAACCCCAAACAAGATGCAATACATACCAGGTTAAGAGAGTGAATCACACAGTATACAATTTATATAAAAAGAAGGAAATCAATTCAAGTGAACCATTCACTTAGTTAAGGACACCATCTCAGTAAATTATATTAACTGGAGTACCACCAAACTCAGCTTGTTAGAGAATTGAACACAACAAAAACCTAAATCCAGAAATCAGTTACAGTGAAAAAAAGAGGGGGTTAAACTCAGGTTTTGAAGAATTTAAACCCCAGCAGCCTTTGATTCTCAGGTTCTGTTCTCAGGATTTGATAGAGTAAAAATCAGTCAATGTAATCAACACAGACAATCTAGAACATGGTTAACATTCACAGGTTTTGAAAGGAAAGGAATTCGATTTTTAAGTAGCTTAGAACCATATCTGAGTATTGACAAAATCATAACTCAAAATCTAGTTTAAAACATCATGAACTCAGGTTTTCATTTATAAATGAATGCAAGTATTAAGCTTCAGTTTCAACAGAAACCACATGGGATCAATGAAGAGAACAGTGATAAATCTAATGAAAAATTGACCTTGGGTTCATTCATTGCACAAGGATAGAATCAATTTAGGCTTACACAATAAAACTGGAATGTAAATTAGTTATCAATTTTTCCCAAACAGGAACAATTTCAGTTCATCCTCAACTTGAACACCAAATTCCAAAATACACCATGCCAGTCCCAAGTTTTGAATGAAACTCTTAGCTAACATAAAATGGAGCATGCAGGGATCAAAAACCAGTTGAAAACATATCACAGGAGCAATAAACTAGGTTGGGAAAACTGGGAAATTAATCAGTATCGGGCAGTATCAGAAAAACCCAAGGAAAAACCCCTGTCGAATTAAAATTCCTAAACAAACCTAAACCAACATGTAATAAAATGTAACAGGGGTTTAACATCACCTTTAGGATCTAAACATACATTAAAACCTATTTTAGAATCATTAAAAACGATTTAAATCAGAAAACATACACAGCACACGCACGTACACAATGTATGCCCCGTGCACACGAAATAACGTGTCCGACACGACACGAGGACTCGTAAAACTTTGCGAGCCTCGTGTCAGTCATCGCCCCTATCTCCAGGCCAAAAATCACGTGTCCACGTGGAGAAACGAGCGCGCAGTAGCCCCCGAGCAGCAAGGCACGCACTGTGCCCGCGCGCTCGCACCCGCACTCGCGTGTCCCGTGTTCCCCACGACTTGACACGACATGCAATACACCACACGACACTGGGAAACCCTAAACGACACCTAGGACTAACTTCCTATTCAAATGGATTTCAAAATCTCACACGAAATGCCCATTGGGGCATTTCATCAAACACCCAGTGATACACACTGATACGTGTCCAGAATGGACACGAAACGACACAAAAACTTGGGAAACCCTATTCCTATAGTTAGGCTAGGGTTAGGGCAACCTAGAAATGAATTTTACCAGATTTTAGGAGCTATGGATAGGATTATACCTCAATGTGCACAAGCTCCCAAAAAACCTCAAAGGAATGATTCCTCAAACCACCCAAAGTCCTTCAAATTGTTTGCTCCCTGTCAAAACTTATTTCGAACAGCAAGAACACAAGATTTAGAGCCTATTGGAATTTGTTTGAAGGAAAAAGGACTTGAAATGAATTTATTATGAATTTATGAAGATGGAACTTACCCCTTTCTAAAAACTTGATAAACCCTAAGAGAGAGGCTAGCCCTAATTCCTAGGAGAGTATTTATAGAGGGGGAGGCTGTCATGTGGCCGGCCATAGGGCCCTAGGGCTAGGGTTTTGGCTAGTTGGTTGAGCCCTAAATGGTTTAAGTCATGGTTATGACTTGTGACTTCACAAGCCATTCTTAGACCAAACTAAATCCGATTAGCCCCAAACCAATTCTAATGAACTTGAAATAACTAACTTAGGTCACACTAGGGTTTCTTAACCTAACCAAGATGTCTTGACCTAGGTTAGCCAATAGGACAGTCTCCTAGTCAATCATGAGTCAAAATCTAAAACTGGCACAAATCAATTACACTAAAAATCATCTAAAAATCACATTAATTATAATTAATAATAAAAATCCCAAAATAATTCCAAAATTTTGAAAATGACCAAAATACCCTCAAGCTAGAAAAGTGGCAGTGACAGGATCTGATTTAATCGCATTGATTCAGCCTTTCCATAACTGATTTGTAATCTGCACAGTCAGCGGATCCCTTCATGCGGCAGCAGCAGCAGCCTGGCCGTATGAGCCTAATGGCCGCATGGACCGCATGAGCCGTATGAGCCGCATGGACCGCATGAGCCGCATAAGATCGCATGGCCGCATATGAGCCGCATAAAGACCGCATGACTGCTGACGTGCTAAGTGCAAAGTGCGCTAACAAAACGCCACATTACGCCTCATGAACCCATGAGCCCAAGTCCGAGTCCGAGTCCGAGTCGCTAAGCCCCTTTGGGGCTTAGCTCCAAATGGAATTAATCCAAGAGAATGACAAAAGCATTAATGCTTAATCCTTGGAGCCTTATTCTTACCTCCTTGTAAAATCATCTACATGGTTCCCTCCTTAGGGTCACCACCCCATGTGCATCTCTCAACAACACACCCAAGTATATATGTTGAGATAACTCATGGTGCATTTCCGATGTGGGACTAAAATTTACAAGGCATGTTGAGAGCAAGCTCTCTCCATGTAAAGAAAGCACCAACATCCCTCGCAGTACATCGAGGTGGATTGAGAGCATTTTGGAAGTGCTTAAAAATCATAATAAGCAGGGTTAGTTGGCTTACAAGAGGATTGAGATAAATAGACGTAGTCATCCTTACTCCTTCATAAATGTGTATAGTTTTTTCGAAATGAGAGAAATAGATGTGGCATCCTTACTCCTCCATATGTGTCTAGAGTTTTTCGAACGTATATGCTCGGGAATTGGTAACTCACTCAAACTTGACCCCAATGCCTCAATGGCCCTTAACTCGTCCCAGAAGGGCTGCTTCACCCGACCCAATGGCCTGTCATCACTTGCAGCCCAAAAAATTCGTTTTCAACTTCAACCATTTATTTATTAAATGGAAGGAACAATGCCCCCCCACCCCCGGTTCTCGAACCCATGTATATAGGGGGGATGTCTCCCACCTCAGTCACTTGAGTTACAGATAATTTGTCTATAACAATAGAAAAATAAATTTACATAAATAATATATATATCATAAACCAAATTTATAAGAAGTCAAAGAAAATAATCTCTCTTCCAATTGTTCTATGTCTAGGAAAGTTAAGATCAAGTAATCATAAAATGCAGCAAATAATATTTTGCAGGTTTGTTCTAAGCATATTTAGTTTATATAGTTGATAAACAAAAATTTATCTTGTCACTAATCTTAATAGAATTTATGTTTCAGGTCTATATATTATTATGCGCTTGAAGAAGAAGAACATTAATTCAATGATTCAATCTAGGTTATATTTTTATTTATTTACTATTTATATTTGTAGTTTATTATGCAATTTTTTGTTAGTAAAAATATGTTTCCTAGAAAACAACAAAGTCGGTATGAAAAAGAAAAAAAAAGTGGTTCATTCTAAAAAAAAGGGCCATGGATAGATTTATTATTAATATAGTTGAAAGTTCAAATGAACAATTTTCATAAAATGGAGTTGATGAATAAGATGAAATAAATGATGTAGAGAATTAGCTATAAAAAGAACAATGAAGATGATGGTATTGATAATCTTGACGAGAATGAAAATAATAGAAATATAAATGATGATTATCTTGATAGTATAAAGATTCTGGTAATGGTAAAGTAGAACGAAGTATTCCGAACATTTATCATCCAAGAATATGGGATAAGATTGATAACAAATTGAGGAATATATTATTTTAGAAATTTCTAATAAGAGAAAATATTACAATTATTCCAATTGATGAATACTCTAAACAGTTCTCCTCGACACGTTATTTTTGAAAATTACCTACGGGATAAAATCGTGACAGAAAGTTGCTACTTTAGTCCAATAATTAGTTTGAGTTCTTTATTATGGTTAATCGATTAATTTTAGTATTATAAAATTACTAATGCTCATGCAATTACTATATTACTAATACTTAAACTCGGCATACTCCAAATGTGCATTAAACTTATCAACCTTACTATTATGCATATTATTTTGTTCGTCTAATATTTATTATGCTGGAAAGTAATATGCAAGATTAAAGATGGACTTATGCAAATAAATAAAAATGATGGGCCAATGACACTGTCAACCAAAAGATTTTTCTGAACCACCTACGATATCTCGGGGTCCACGAACTCGGAGATTTACGTTATCTGGTCAGGCAGACGAGATCGAGGG